>JAUDYJ010000010.1:9334063-9446563 GCA_030761175.1 Masticophis lateralis | reverse complement strand
ACATTATCAAAGTAAATTGTTACTTTATCCTGACAAAAAAAAAAATTGCATTTTTTTTTAACTTAAGCTGCTTTTCCATGGACTTAATGCAATAATGTCTTTATATTGAATTACATCTTTAAAATTTTAGGGCTTTATTTAGTCTGAACCTAATGTATGTTCTATCATTTTCCCAAAGAAGATTTTTTTAAAAAATAAAATAAAATAGCCAATTTATTTGAAAAGCAACTTTTATCATTCCAGTTTCTGATTTTTTTTAAAAAATTTGATTTATATGCCACCCTTCTCTGGAGACTCAGGGCAGTTTACAATGCGTTAAGCAATAGCCTTCATACTTTTGTATATTTTATACAAAGTCAGCTTATTGCCCCCACAAACTGGGTCCTCATTTTACCTACTTTAGAAAGGATGGAAGGCTGAGTCACTTTTGAACTTACAGTAATTGCAGACAGCTGGAGTTAATGACAATGCATTAGTCTGCTGAGCTATCCAGGCTCCTTAAATTAAAGAATTAAAAAAAAATATGATGAAGGTACAGGTAAATGTCAACTTATGATCAGTCATTTAGTGATTGTTCAACAGCATTGGAAAAAAATGACTTATGACTGTTTTTCACACTTATAACCATTGCCAAAACCGCATAGTGACACGATCAAAATGCTTGGCAACTGGCATGTACCCTATTTTTCAGAGTATAAGGCGCTCTTTTCGGAGCGCCAAAAAAGAGAATGAAAATCTGGGTGCATCTTATACTCCGAATGTAGCTTCGCCCAGCTTCTCAAACAGCAGTTTCAGAGGCTGAAAAAAGCATCAGAAACGAAGCTTCAAAAAAGAAGCTCCAAAACAGAGCTTCAGAGCAGTGGTGAAATCTAAAATTTGTTACTACCGGTTCGGTGGGCATGGCTTGGCAGGGGGGAGGGGTAATGTGACTGGGTGGGCGTGGCCATTTTTCTTTTCTTTTTTTTTTACTTTTAAAACCATTTTTTCTACAACCTCTTCGGCGAAGAGGTTGTAAAAAAATGCTTTCAAAAGGCTCTGATGATCCCAGTTGAGTTGCCTGATCGGCAGAGGCTTTGCTGATCAGACAACTCAGCTGGGATCGTCAGAAGCATTTAAAAGAAAAAAGGGGTTTTTTTCTTTTAAAAGTCTTTGACGATCCCAGCTGAGCCATGTGATCATCAGAGGCTTTTTTTTTTTTTTTTTTTACTTTTAAAAGCATTTTTTGGCCGAAGAGGTTGTAGAAAAAATGCTTTTAAAAGTAAAAAAAAAAAGCCTCTTATGATTGTGCGGCTCAGCTGGGCATGGGGAGGGGGGCAGGGATTTTTGCTACCAGTTATCCGAACCACCCGCCTCCATCGCTATCGGATTGGGCAATCTGGTCTGAACCGGGAGCATTTCACCCCTGCTTCAGAGGCTTTTTTTCTGAAGCTGTTTTGAAGGCTTTCAGAGGCAGAAAAAAAAAGCCAGGCACAGAGCTCACAACCAAGGAACCTGTTGTTAAAATTGACCTCTGGGAACAGCTGATTGGGGGTATTCCAGGAGGCTGATCCACCCACCAATCAGCTTTTTTCTTATTTTCCTCCCCCAAAACTAAGGTGCATCTTATACTCCGGTGCATCTTATAGTCGGAAAAATATGGTATTTAAGATGGTTACCCTGTCCAGGATTGAGGTCAAAGGCATGTTCACTTAAAAACCATCTTACTTAACAACTGCAGTGATTTACTTAACAACCATGGCAATAATAAAATGGAGCAAACTCACTTAACAACTTGGTCTTAGCAACAGAAATTTTCCAGATATCTTTCTATTCAGGAACATAACATTCATAAGGAATGTTCACATTGATAGGTTTTCTGCCAATCCTCAAGGGTTAACAGATTTGGTGAAAGATGTTTTTTAAATTTATTTTTTTTTAAAGTAACATGATTTCCCTCTTTCACCTTAACCCAGTTATAAGACTAACTGACTTCAGATGCGAGTGCCTGGAATTGGATGTATCAGTTAATGTAGAATCATAAAACATTAGATTAGCATTAGAATGATACTGGTTGTGTCACAGACATTTACAGCATATCAACTTTGTGGAGTAACTAGGAGCTGGACAAGTTATCTTCTGTATAGCATATCTTGTCGACTGCAATTAATGTTCCTTTTTGGACATTTGGCACCACTCGAAGGAACAGAATAAGGAAATCTCTCCTGGAAGATCCATCAAAGGGAAGGCTGTCTCAAGATTACCAAGCCATGGGACATTAATTTTTTTCTTTGATTGTTATGAGCGGCCCAGAGTCACTAAGATTCACATGATATACAAGCTTAATAATAAATTTTGGTTGATCCAAAGTTAGCCAGATGTTTAGACTAGATTTGGCATTTTTACCACCTATCCAGTCCTTCCCAAGGACCTGGGATTGGAAAGGGCATTGTTTGGTGGTGTCAATGACATTCTTTTGGGATATAGGCCAGGGGTGCTATTCAGCAGTTTCTAACCGGTTCTGGAGAACTGGTAGTGGAAAATTTGAATAGTTCGGAGAACCAGCAAATACTACCTCTGGCTGGCCCCAGAGTGAGGTGGGAATGAAGATTTTGCAGTATCCTTCCCCTGCTACACCCACCAAGCCATGCCCACAGAACTGGTAGGGAAAATTTTTGGATTTCACCCCTGATGTAGTCTGTTTCAGATAAAGCTGCTTTTTGAAATTGATGAATGGTGATTTTGTCAATGCCGCTGATGTTCAAGTGGCAGTCCAGATGTGTTGGGATTGTATTATTATTATTATTGAGAAATGTTAGTGATAATATGTAATTAGAGAGACAAGTTTGGCGCAGTGCATCAGGCTAGAAACTGGGAGACTGTTAGTTCAGGTCTGGCTTTAGGCACAAAACCAGCTGGGTAACCTTGGGCCGGTCAATTTCTCTCAGCCCAAGGAAGGAGGCAATGCCAAACCACTTCTGAAAATCCTTGTCAAAAAAACTGCAAGGACTTGTCCAGGCAGACTCTGAGAATCAAAAAACGATTAAATGAAAATTAAATATATATAAATAATTATATTACATCACAGATAGACAGAAAAGTAAAAAAAAAGTACACTTTAATCAAAATATGAATACACATCTCCCTGACTCTTATTTAGCATATAACCTACCAGTATCACTGTGTCATTAGCATAGCTGTGTATTCTTTGTGCATA
This sequence comes from Masticophis lateralis, assembly GCA_030761175.1. Lineage (NCBI taxonomy): Eukaryota > Metazoa > Chordata > Lepidosauria > Squamata > Colubridae > Masticophis > Masticophis lateralis. The sequence continues at coordinate 9,443,370 of JAUDYJ010000010.1, read as the reverse complement.
TATTCACAAAGAGATGCAGATATTTAGTTATTTACTGCTAAATGATCAAGAAAGAAGACATAAAACATTCAAATAACCTGCACAGAAACCAATCACAATTATAAAGTTTGAACCAACATCTTCTAGAGACAAGTCTAACAACATGTACTATGTTTCAGTGACATGCCAGTGTAAAATATGCCAATGTAATTCATCAGAGAGCATACCCAGAAATTTGCACTAGTGATTGCAAAAACAAAAATTGCCATCTTTCTAAAAAATTAAGGACTTGATCTTGCAATAGCTGTTCTACAATCACCAACTGTGGTTGATCTGAGAATGCACTATCAAGAGATACAAAGAACCTGAGGTGCTAGGCATGATATAAAGGATGGTTTAATAGTCATAGATTCAGAACTGCAGAAGCAGTATTGGTGAGGAATATTATAATATCACCTCTTTGTCACCATGGAGGGCAAGGCAGTGATTTGTGCTAATATCGTTGCCTTGTAACATCACAGAAATATTTAGGCCTGAAGAAGGACACGCTTGTAAGTATTCACAAGTGGACTGTGAGAACTTTGAACCGATTCTTAAGAGCATTCAGAGTCCAAAGACAGAATGGAAAGCATGTCCGAAAATGAACTAGAAGAAGGAACAATGGGTGAGACCTTAATAGCAAGGCTTAATACAAAAGGAAAGTCAAATCTGGAAGTATTTAACTGAGTTAAGTGCCGGGTATCTATTTGTATAGAAATCAAAATATCCACTTGCTTTGGAATTCTAGACATCAAATGGAGAAGATTGAGCAAAGCATCTTGCCCCAAAAATTACAGGTAAACACAGAGGAAGGCAACAATTCAGTGATGGGTTGCCCCCAGTTCAGACCGATTAGCAAGAACCGGTAGTAAAACCGGCCGGAGGCTCCGCCCACTGACCCAGACGTCATCATAGGTGATCTGTGCATGCATAGAAGAGCGCGCACAGCCACAATGCGAACTGGTAGTAAAGGTAAGTAGAACCCCCCCCTGCAGCGGTTATATGAAAAGAGAAAGTTTACATCGGGTGGATATTGTGTGCTATCTCTGTTTCCTCATCCCCTCCTAGACTGAGAACAATTTAGCAGCACCAGTTTCTGTATCTCACCAACATAGCAGGGAAGACTCTGAATTCTAGTGGAAGAGAATATCTATAGTTCAGGGTTGAACTGTGAAGTTCTTGGTGCTGATAATTTGCTTCCAGACATTTCATTACCCAACTAGGCAACATCATTAGTGTGCTCCTTGGCTAATGAAATCTCCACAAGCAAACGGCGAAGCTGAGAGAGCACCAAGAACCCCACCGACTGAATTCTGCAAATAAAACTCTTAAGATTGATCATTTATCGACAATGACTTCACGGTGCAGTCTCTTCATTACAGCTGTACCTTGCAGGCTGATTTGGAGCCTAGCTGTGACTGAGGTTCCCAACTGGCATATTAAGATGATAAACTACCCAAGGGGTATGAGAGTCTCCTAGGATTTGGGAGACAGATGGTCTGACTTTCTGTCTCTTTAGATCCCATCTCCCAATCCTCAAGCACTCTTCCTAAAATATTGATTCTTCCTGGATCTGTTGAGAAAGGAAGAGAGGATGAAAGAGGGGGGAAAAAAATAAAGCATCATTTCTGTAGCATAGTAGTAACTATGCCATGAAATCAAATATCGGTGTTTGTATTTTCTCTAAAATGAGCAACTGAGTTCATGTAAGGATTTTAGGGAGTAAGTGAATAAATGGCTGCCCTGCAGAACTCTTCTTTACAAATCTAAGCAGCTGGGTGGATGTGTCTGATTCCCTTTCTGTTCGTCTGTTTTCCCCAGTGGATTTGCCTGGTAAAGATTAGCTGGCAATTGGCTAATCTTGTTCATGGTTGGGTGTTAAGGTCATAGAAAATCTGGCTGAATTCCATCAGAGTGAAAGGGATAATGACTCAAAACAAGGCTTTTTTTTAAAAAAAGGAGGGGGATTTCAGAGCTGTGATTTGTTCAACTCTCTCCAGTCAACACATGTCCTACTTGCTCTGAAATTCAAGTGAAGAGCCACTGAAAGTAAAAAAAACCAAAAAGACAAAGAAAAAGAATGCAACATATACACAGTTGCTTTTCTCATGTTTCTCCACACCTAAGTAAAATTAAAGCTGTAAGAGAAAAGGAATGGAAAACATATCTCAAAGCAAGGCTCAACATTTAGGGAAGAAAAACAAAATGCACAGGTACCGTATATGTGGTACCTTGCTCAATAATAGTAACTGTGAGAGGGATCTTGGAGTCCTAGTGGACAACCATTTAGATATAAGCCAGCAGTGTGCAGCAGCTGCCAAAAAAGCCAACACAGTTTTGGGCTACATAAACACGCTGTTTCCAGCCTCCGGAGGGCCTCTAGGAAGGGTGGGGAAGGCTGTTTTTGCCCTCCCCAGGCTCCTAGAAAGGCTCTGGAGCCTGGGAAGAGTGAAAAATTGGCCTATTGAGCCCACCGTGCCATCATGTACCAAAAGCAGGGGCAGCATGAGGGGGGGCAGGGCGCATAGAATTATGGATGTGGGCACACTTGCATGTGCCCCACCCCCACTACCCCCACGCTTTTGGGCCATGATGGCAAAAAAAGGTTACCCATCACTGGTATAGATAAACTGATGGACTAAAGCAATGTTTCCAATCTCTGCAACTTTAAAAAGTGAAGAGTTCAGCTCCCAGAATGCTGGTTTGGGAATTCTGGGAGTTGAAGTCCTCATCTCTTAAAATTACAGGCGGTTAAGAAATGCTGGACTAAAGAAGTATTGGTTTAATCCCTCCCAAGCTGCAAGTATAACAACTCTCAATTTTCTCGATGCTTTCATTCTGGGCATGATCAAACTAATTTTGTCTATGCTTAATGCAGTAGATAAGCAAAGGCTCAGTTTTTCCACTTAAACCCATTTAAAGCACCCTTTTTAGTAGCAGTATTAGCAATAGCAGAGAACATTTTTTAAAATGTCAACTTTTCCACGGAAATCCACCCTGAAGCTGTTTTCTGCACACTAAGATTGCTATCTTCAATGTTTGAAACCACAGCTCGCCTTTAGAAATTGTGAGGGCTCCATCACTTGAGGTTTCTAAAAAGAAGCTGGCTAGCCATTTGTCCAGAATTATATAAGATCTTCTACTTGAGCAGGGGGTTGGACTAGAATACCTCCAAGGCCCCTTCCATCTCTGTTATTCTGTTTCTGTTTCTCCTGCCATTTATCTGGCTATTGTCTAGTAATCCATGGTTCTTCCACCTTTCTTCCAAGGTTATTCCCACATACTGTTAGTCTTGAACATACGACTACAAATGGGATCAGAATTAGAAGGTCCTTTTCAGCTCTGATATTCTTCACTTCTCTTCCTATTCCCATGGAGTTAAAGGCCAGAAGGAAGTTTTAAAGTGCAGAATGCTATTGTTTTTGTGCTTCTATGAGCCAGTCCTCTGATTACTTCAAGAGACTTGAATAATAGTTCCCTAATTTAAAGACAAAGGATGCAGACTTGACAGAAGGCCTGTTAGCTATTATTTGAACCCTTACTTCACACTTCCAGGTGTAAGTCTAATACTTAAAAACATTCCTCATTTCGGTAGAATAATAAGCTACTTAGTTGGCATCTCTGCCGGATGTTGTTATTTCATAATGAAAACACATCCAAAAAGAGACTTCCCAAAAGTGCTTTCATTTACTTTGAACAGTTACGTTATCTTTACAGACAAACATTCCTGTGATAAATTGGACTTCCCATCCAATGTTTCTGAGGTTACCAAGCTGGGGGAAGATGGGCCAGATGATATGTTTTCCTTCTACAGAACCAAAAGAATATATTCAGATGCCAACTGGAATCATATAAATAGGGCAATATCATGCTTAGAAAGCAGATAGTGTCCTGTTTGAACTTGGCAAGCCAGATTTATAAATAATTTTGGCTTGACATCTGCAAGCTCCCGATTTTCCCAGGGGTAGTCAAATATCTGTAATTCATCCTTAAAAATAACTGAACACCCAACTAAGGAGTTTATGACTGATCAGCTGTATCTGAAGCTCAGCTTGGAATTTCTTTACTGTGTTGACAAATGAAAAAGGTGAAAAAACTTGGGAGAATATTACAGAATCTTTCATCTACTACATCCTTCCTCAACCTCCCGTGTATGCAAGACAAAATTTATAGACAAAGCTACACATTAAGCGCACACTGAGGCATAAAGCCAATCAATGTAAATGACAGTTTTAAAAAGAGATCATTATGAGACTGAAATTATAATACACTGAATATTATTGTCAGACCAAGGGGCACTTTCCCCCCAAGGAGTATTGACTAGTCTTGGTTGTTAAGTGGATCAGACTTCTAAGGATAAGACAGACAGACCAGAAATGGTGGGATTTTAAGACGAATATGGTGAAAAATGATTAAAATTCAGTGGTTGAGGATCTTCTCCGAGATACAGAAAGTTTGCGAACTACAGCTAGAAATGGAAAATAAGTAAAAGGGGGGGGGGGAATGATAGTCAAAGCTTGCTTTCAAATAGGGACACAAAGCCAACAGGTAAACTTCATTGGAAAACTAAGATCATGGCCCCCGGCCCTCTCAATTCCTGGTAAATAGATGGGGAAGAAATGGAGGTAGTGACAGATTTTATTTTCCTGGGCTCCAAGATCACCACACATGGGGACTACAACAAAGAAATTAAAAGGTTCCTGGTGAGGAAAGCTATGGCAAATCTAGACAGCATAATAAAAAGCAGAGACATCACCCTGCCAACAAAAGTGCATATAGTCAAGGCCATGGTTTTCCCAGTTGCAATGGATGGCTGTGAAAGTTGGACCATAAGGAAGGCTGAGGGCCAAAGAAATGAGGCCTTTGAATTCTGGTGCTGGAGAAGACTCCTATGAGTCCCTTGGACTGCAAGGCCATCAAACCAGTCAGTCCTAGAGGAGATTAGCCCTGACTGCTCTTTAGAAGGCCAGATCCTGAAGAGGAAACTCAAATGCTTTGGCCACCTAATGAGAAGGAAGGACTCACTGGAGAAGAGCCTTTCCTACTGGGAAAGATTGAGGGCTAAAGAAAAATGGGACAACAGAGAATGAGGTGGCTGGATGGAGTCACCGAAGCAGTAGGCGTACGCTTAAATGAATTCCAGAGGATATTAGAGGACAGGAAGGCCTGGAAGAACATTGTCCATGGGATCGTGATGGGTCGGACATGACTTCGCAACTAACAACAACAAAACTTTGTTGCCAGACAAGATTTGGAAATGGAAAAATAATATTCTCAGTGCAGCAGAAAAATGCATTACAATCTCCACCTATTTCTGTAAAATAGGCTGTTCATCTAGCTTTTCGGATGATTTTGGATGTAAATAACTTCTCTGGTTTCAAAATGTGAAGAATCATTTGCAGTATGAGTTTTAACTGTCCTCTTTTACTGACTTAAAATTGTTGGTTTGTTTCTTTAGTTTCAAATTTTTATTTTAACACAAAATTTTACTTCTCATGTCATGGCTCTGTAAAGAATATTATTTTAGAACATGTGGCAGATCCTTAAAAGACCTGCTAAATAAACACCATTGAGATTCTGATTAGGCTGGATGGAGGAGGATGGTGGATGGAGGAGAGACAAATGGCAACTAAACAGAGAATCACATAGTTAAGCAGGCACCAGTTAAAGCTGGTGCCTGCTTTTTCAATTTTGACCACTTTAAGATGGATGGACTTCAACTCCCAGAATTCCCCAGCCAGTTTGGCAACTTAAGATCTGTGTGTCAAAGTATGAATATTCATAGACTGGAATATATCAGCCAATGAATAGGCATAGCAACTAAGTCAGCCAATGGGGACTTTGAATAGACATGGTAACTGGTCAGCCAATGGGGACTGTTTAGAAACAGAAACTTAAGTAAGAAGTCTGGGAGTGGCAAAGTCCTGCAGCTTTAAGCTCTGAGTCTGTGCTGAGAACCAAATAAATCTGGGTTTGCCTGCTCTGGACTGAGAACTGAAACTGCTGTGCTCTGCTTGTGTTTTGCTTGTAACTGTTACCAGGTTGGAAGAAATCAGCTGTTGGAATTGTAAATTTACTTCATGTATTTTTAGGTATATAAAGAAGTTAATGCATCCTGCTGAATCAGTTTGCCTGTGTGTGCTTTTTGGATTTGATTTTGCAACGAACTCTGACACTGTGAATATGCCAGCTTGGGAATTCTGGGAATTAAAGTCTTCCCCATCTTAAAATTCTTAAGGCTGAGAAACACTGGACTAAAGAAAGAGGAGTCCACAGCCAGAGTTTCTCATGATTTATACATGTTATTCCCTCAACTCTTCTCTCAGACCCCAACTAAAGGTGCATCTTTAAAGTATGTTTATAACCCTAATAAAAGGAAGCAACCTGAGGCATAGGGAGTCAATAATGCTTCCCTTTGCCGACTCCTCCCCATTGTTCTTGAATTCATTTCTGCGAATGTGTGTGGTCAGGAATTCTCTTCCCGGTATCTTATGTACCATATGTAACCCAATTTTAACTTGAATCATATATAGAGAAATTATTTTTATGCTAGCATATTGGGCATAAATAAAAATGAAACAAGTGTTAATGCACCAATTAGTCTTTTCACTCTTTTAAATACACCATATGATACTCCGGCTCAATGTGAACTCTCAATGTAAGAACAAAGTAGGCAAATGCTTGCAAGTGATTACATTTTGTAAACAGCTACACAACCACAAAAGATTTCTGATTAGGTAAGACATTCAAGTTCTTTCTCTTTCTCCCCCCCTCTCTCTCCCGCCCTCTCCCTCCCCACATCAGGGGTGGGTTCTAAAAATTTTTACTACCGGTTCTGTAGCCGGTTTTGGGCGTGGTTTGATGGTCATGTGACAAGCAATGCTTTAGAATTTAGCAGAAGTATCTGTCTACCCATTTGTTTTTTGAGCGTTCCGGTCTACCTATTTGTTTTTGGAGTGCACTGGTCTACCACCACACTACCTTTTACCGCTGATCAGCTATAGGAGGAGCCTGAGTAGCGCAGGGGGGTAATGCCTCCTACAAAGGCAGCATTTAAGATCCAGCTGCCTGCAATTACTTGTGAGTTCAATCCCAGGCAGGCTCAAGGTCGACTCAGCCTTCCATCCTTTATAAGGTGGGTAAATTGAGGACCCAGTTTGTTGGGGGCAATAAGCTGACTTTGTATAAATATAAATATACAAAAGTATGAAGGCTATTGCTTAACGCATTGTAAGCCGCCCTGAGTCTCCGGAGAAGGGCGGCATATAAATCAAATTTAAATTAAATTAAATTAAAATAGGGTGGCCCTTTGAAGCACTGTGGCAAGAGTTTAAACAGTTTTTTGCTGCTCTGCCACCACCAAGAGCATCGGAAACCGCTTCCAGGCAGCTTGGCCTCAATTGCCAATCTACCACCACCAAGCGGTTTACAAGGAGCAGATCGGTTCTAGCCAATCAGTTGGGAGGCTCCTTGGCTTCTCAATTTAAAGCTAAGGTGTCTTGGTGTTTTTTTTCCTCATCTTTGTCAAGTGAGCCCTGATTTTTTCCTTCTAGCTGATCAGCTGGGACTCGGGAGGCAGCGAATAGATTGGGGGCGGGACCAGGCAGAGTGGCATTTACCGGTTCCCTAAACTACTCAAAATTTCCACTACCGGTTCGCAAGAACCGGGGAGAACCGGTAGCAACCCACCACTGCTCCACATCCACATCCCATATTCTCACAAGAGTAAGAATATCAATTTTGAGCTTGCTTACAAAAAGTCATATCACATTTTTTCTGGGATTCACCAAAATTGCATCGAATATCCAGTCAAAAGCTCTGCTTTCTCTGGGAGTTACAGCCCAGCACATCTGGAGGGCATTGTAATAGTAAGGCTGACCTAGAAGCAATTGATCACTTTCCTCTTGGATTCTGTTGATGGTTCATACATCACAAATATTTCAAATAAATGGACACATTATCCATGTCATGATCAATATAATTTTTCAATATTGCTGAGCTATATTGCTATTCTTCTCCAAAATTATGGTCCAGGGTAGTGATATTTAAAAAGCTGCCTCATTCCTATCATTTAGATTACCCTACTAAGCCATCTTTTCTTTCCAGCTGTGGTCCTGCAAAGACCACCTGATTTCAAAGCCATATCTCATGTTGGACCTCCGGGTTGTTTCCTATTCTTGGTTTTTGTGCTAGTCCTGATGACGTTACCTAGTATGGGTAATGAAATGTTTGCAAGAAGCAACCAAGGTGGGTTGGAGAGATCTATGTCCAACCCACCTTGAATTCCAATTTGCTTTGATTGTTAGTTCAGCTTCTTGTAGAGAGCGTAACACACCATAAGCCTCTATAACCGTAAGCTCAAGTAGTTGGGATGCTGGGCAGGAGGTTAGCGAGCCTTTATTCAAGACTCAAGAGTTGCTGTGGGTTGAGCTCCTGTCCTTCACTCCAGTCCTGCTGGAGACATGAAAGGAACCCGCAGCTGGGCATCCCCTGGCAGACAATGGTGAAGTCACCAGCTAATCCTCTGAACCTTGAAGTGCCTCAGTGCTTTTGACATGAGTGCAGCCTATATTCATTGAACTGCCTGCACTCCTGATTTTCTGTACTTGATGGGCAAGCTGCAAACTTCTTCTTTTTCCCCACTATCCTCATTTGACATCTCCATCTTATCCCGGAGCCTGCTCCAGCTCCCCTCCTGACTCCAGAACTTAGTATTCCTCCTTGTGAGATTGCCATAAAAGCATCATTTGCTGATTCTTAAGCACATTCGGATGAACTAGCATTGGTGATGGCACACTGGTGTCCACTTCACTCCTTCTCATTTGCTTCCATATCTGATAAGCAGCACCAACCCATCCATTTTACTGTACTCATTCATCCTCTTAGGAGGAAAAACTTAGGAGGAAAACCTGCACGGTTTCTGTGAGGCTGATAGATTGAACGATTAGCATGAAAAGGGAAGCAGAAGATAAAAACGATGCAAAGAATCTCATAAAATAAGAAACAACGCTCAAGGTTGACTACTAAACATTAGCAGCAGAGATAAGTGTGTTATTAGCCATTGATTATTCTACAGATAAATGAGATGGTGGAACCGCAGATGTAAAAAAAAATAATAATAATTCACTATTTGTGCTCTCTTTCCCTCCCTTGAAATGAAGAGTAAACTATTTGGAGCACCATAACTAGTTTTTCTTTATTTTATACAGGTAGTCCTCAACTTACAACAGTTCGTTTAGTGACCTTTCGAAGTTATTGAAACGGCATTGAAAAAAGTGACGTATGGCTGTTTTTCACATGTATGAAAGTTGCAGCATTCCCATGTGATCCAAATTCAGATACTTGAAAACTGGCATGTATATATGACACTTGCAGCAGCCATTTGTGAGCTTCTGACAAGCGAAGTCGGTGGGAAAGCCAGATTCTCTTAACAAACGCATTACTAAGCAAACAACTGCAGCGATTCACTTAACAACGGTGGAAAGAAAGAAAGGTCGTAAAATGCAGCAAAGCTCAGTTAACAACTGTCTCCCTTAGCAAGAGAAAGGTTGGGCTAAGTTGTGGTCATAAGTTGCAAAATTGTCTTTATTCTTCCCTTCCTTCCTTCCTTCCTTCCTTCCTTCCTTCCTTCCTTCCTTCTTCCTTCATTTATTTATTTATTTATTTAAATTTATATACCGCCCCACTCCCGAAGGACTCAGGGCGGTGAACAGTCAGATGAAGTGCATATAATACAATGTTAAAAAACATTTAGAATATAATAAATATTTTGGCCCAATAGATTTGAAACAGTTTAAAAAGGGAAGATTAGGCCAGGCCCGCCTGTTTAAATAAGAATGTTTTAAGGGCACTGTGGAAAGTGCGCAGATCCAGGATCCTCCGTAATTCCGGTGGGAGCTTGTTCCAGATGGTAGGTGCCCCCACAGAGAAGGCTCTCCCCCTGGGGGCCACCAGTCGACATTGTTTGACTAACGGCACCCCGAGAAGCCCCTCTCTATGGGAGCGTACTGGTTGGTGAGAGGTTACTGGTGGCAGAAGGCAGTCTTGTAAATACCCTAGTCCTATGCCATGGAGCACTCTAAAGGTGGTAATCAGAATCTTGAAGCACACCCGGAAGACCACTGGGAGCCAGTGCAGCTCGCGCAAGACGGGAGCTCCCATAACTGCCCGACCGGCCGCATTCTGGACCAGTTGGAGCCTCCGGATGCTTCCCAAGGGGAGCCTCATGTAGAGAGCATTGCAGTAGTCCAGGCGGGAAGTGATGAGAGCATGAGTGACCGTACTTAACGAGCCCCGATCCAGAAAGGGATGCAACTGGCGAATCAGGTGAACCTGATAAAAAGTCCTCCTGGCCACAGCCATCAGGTGCTCTTCTAAAGACAGCCGTGAATCCAGGAGAACACCTAAGTTGCAAGCCCTCTCTGTGGGGGCCAGCGATTCGCCCCCAATAGTCAGTGATGGTGCCAACTAACTATATAGGGATGTCAGAAACCACAGCCACTCGGTCTTGGAAGGGTTGAGCCTGAGTTTGTTTCTCCCTATCCATCTTCTCTGCTGCAACCTTCATAAACACATGCCAGTTGTCAAGCGGCCAAATTTTGATCACATGACCGAGGGGTTAGTGCAATAGTCATAAGTAGGGATCCCTAAACTTGGCAGCTTTAAGACTTATGGACTTCAACTCCCAGAATTCTCCAGCCAGCTATGCTATGTTATGCTGGCTGGAGAATTCTGGGGGTTGAAGTCCACAAGTCTTAAAGCTGCCAAGTTTGAAGACCTCTGGTCTAATGTGTAAAAAAATCAGTCATAAATCACTTTTTCCAGGGCCATTGTAACTCTGAACGGTCACTAAACAAATGCTGATAAGTTGGTTTGCTGCTTACAAGATACTGGCTTCATGACTCCATGCTTTTCAACCTCAAATAGATTGAAACCTCTAAAACAGATTTAAAACGATGCTCCAAATATCCCCCTTCAAATCCCAGGAAAATCCAAACAGCTCCTTTCATCTTACTGTTCCCACTGCTCCCTGATCTTGCCTTCCCCCAAACAATTGCACGCACTTGCTTGCAGAGAAACTGTGAAGCACAATGACATCGTCTCAAACAGCTGTGAGGAAGATAAACTCCCTGGAACATTATGGGTTGATTTACTGGTGCTTTGCAAGAGATGCCTGATCGCAACCTGTGATGCTAAACCCCGCTTGTGGAAGTCAGTGCACCAGCAAGTTTTGCCAGCCTTACAACTGCTCTTTTTATACATGGCACTAATTAAAATCCCCATCATTAAAGCTATTCTCCCAGCTGCTATGTTAACTGTAAATAGGCTGTGGGGGTACAGTATAACACCACATTTGCCAGCCAGCCTGCAGCTTGAAAATACTGTATGTTTAGTTTACTTAAGATTGAGCCTGACAAGATTTTCTGTTTTTTTCAGAGGAAAAAGATGCTCTCCACGCCAAGTGCATTCAGCTCCCCAAAAATCAGTCTTTTCCCTTTGGCCCAAAGATGAAAACCTACTTGACTTTGACACAAAACTTCCCTTTCCTTTAAAAAGCACCCAACCTCAATAAAACGGAGCCAGATTGCGGCTACGCACACGTACCTCAGCGTCCAAGCACAATGTGTTGGCTTTCCCAAGCCATCCATTGCTTTGATGGATCTCTGAAAGTTTGTGTCTCCAAACTGGGAAGATCGTTTCCGAAATATTAAACTTGTTTCTCGCCACCAAGCACAATGCAATTAATTCCCCTCAATAACGACCGTTTTTTTGCGAAAGAGCAATAAGGTGTCTCTGCAGGGGGTGTCATTATCTTTAAATAATCACACCCCAGGAGATGAGGCAGGCACACTCCACTGCACTACGCCTCCATTTTAGGGCTCCAGAGTACAATTTGCTTCTGTTAACCACACCCTGACAGATCTAATGACAAATACGGACAATGGAGAAGCTGTCAAAAGCAGGGTGGGGGCCCCCTTCCCCCTCCCTCTTGCAGAAGGAAGCCACAGTGCCTCAGCTCCCTCCTCTCCTTTCTTGCTAAGTTTGCCACCCCCTCCATTCAAAGCGAGGAGGAATCTTAAACTTGTGCTTTGGCACTGGCAGCAGATTGAAGCAGTAGCACCAACTGCGATGGGTTATGCATGCTAACATCCCCATTTCTAGGCAATAATACGAGCAACTCCCCATGCATAACAGAGAGTTATGACTTTGGAACGCCATGGCTTTTGACAAAAATCAAAACAGGCCCAGCTGTCTCTGACAGCCCAGGAAAGGCAAGCAGGAAGAAACATACAAACAAAGCATTAAGAAATGGATGGTGAGATCCCCTATCAGAAGCTCTTCTTAAGCCTGGATTAGACTTCTCCATCATTGCACTCATATGCATCTGTTGTTCTGAGATGGGTTCCATGTTGTTGTTAGTTGCGAAGTTGGGTCTGACCCATCATGATCCCATGGACAACATTCCTCCAGGTCTTCCTGTTCTCTACCATCCTCTGGAATCCATTTAAGGTCACACTGACTGCTTCAGTGACTCCATCCAGCCACCTCGTTCTCTGTCATCCCTTTTTTCTTCTGCCCTCAATCGTTCCAAGCATGAGGCTCTTCTCCAGTGAGTCCCTCCTTCTCATTAGGTGGCCAAAGTATTTGAGTTTCATCTTCAGGATCTGGCCTTCTAAAGAGCAGTCAGGGTTGATCTCCTCTAGGACTGACCGGTTGGATCTCCTTGCAGTCCAAGGGACTTGCAGAAGTCTTCTCCATTCAAAGGCCTCAATTCTTTGGTGCTCAGCCTTTCTTATGGTCCAACTTTCACAGCCATCCATTGCAAGTGGGAAAACCATAGCCTTGACTATACGCACTTTTGTTGGCAGGGTGATGCCTCTGCCTTTTAGTAAGCTATCTAGATTTGCCGTTGTCCATGGGGTCACGATGGGTCGGCCACGACTTCGCAACTAACGACAACGAAAGACATACCAAGCTGGTGTGTGAGATTAGAGGAAACGTCATTTAATTCTGCAAGACTCTTGAACTATATTGGTAGTTTCATTTCTAAATGTTGGACTGGACAATGAGTATAACAGCCATTGTGTCAAAATTATATTCTAATTAACATTAATTTTCAAGACAACCCACTCCCCACCCCTTAAATGGAAAAAAAAGTAAGGCAATCACAGGATAGGCAAGACAATAGCTGGCAGAAGTCGACAATATAATTATTGACTACACAAACTGCTATGCAATCAATATTTAAAGCACTTTGATCATTAAGTCTAGCAGGTATTTCATGGCTACAGTATGTGTCTAGGATTTAGGGTAAGCAAGTTATAGGTTTACAAATATGAGGACTATCACAGTTTCTGAGTGTTGGAAGCATAGCCACTTTAAAATTGAAATTCACAGATTTTTATCAGCTATTGCTTCTATGGAGTAATGTAACTTTACAATCCTTTAGCTCACAAGCGACTAATTTCATTCAGTTTCTGAGAGATATTTCTTTTTCATATTGGAGTACAGGATAGAATTTCTTGAGTGGCCAGACAAAGGGCAGTAATGGACGCGAGGAGATTGAGCAAAAGGCCCAGTAATGAGATTAACAATCTATAAGAATGTAAGAAAAGCTTTTCAACACAACCCAATTCATATTTACTCAGCAATCAAATCTCTCTCTATTCAAATGCAGTTGCTTCCAGAAAAGTGTGCATGGGATTAAAATTAATAATATTAATACAATTATTAGCAACCATATGTTTATTCCAGAAAAGATAAGCACTTAATTTGGGTGGCAAACAACATACTTTCACAACCTCAGTTTCTGTATGTTATATTTGGTACATTACAAATTAGCTTAACTTTCTGAAGTAATTTAAGTATTCTAGTATAGACTTGCTATTTATCATGTATTGCAATCCACAAAGCAATGCATCTGTTAGAATTATTCCTAAATACAATATTTTCTACTGTAAAAGAATCTTGTGCATGAGAGGTCCTTGGTGTTCCCTAAGCTTGTGTCTTTTCTTACAGATGTTTCATTACGCAAACAAGGTAACAGTAGACCTCTTAATATTTTCCCTTATTGGCATCTTATGCGTACATCCTGTTTGTACATAGTAAAATCAGAAGTATAGTTAACTATGATGGCTACCTATTAATGAACTTGTCCTCCATTTAATATAATAAATTCTGGACCCACTTTTATGAGATAAAGAATAAAGAAATTATTATTAGATTTATTAGCTTGCCTTTTTTATGTGTGTCTGTCTCTGTGTGTCTGAAACTTCAAGTAAGATTTCAGAAACCGATAGCCCTTGCTTTCTTCCTTAGGATGAGAGGGGGACTGACCCAGGGGTGCTATTCAGTAGGTTCTGTTAAACCGGTAGCAGAAATTTTGAGTAGTTCAGAGAACTAGGAAATACCACCTCTGGCTGGCCCCAGAGTGGAGTGGGAATGGAGATTTTGCAATATCCTTCCCCCAGGAGTGGGGAAGGAATGGGGCAGGGGTGAAATCCAGCAGGTTATGACAGATTCTGGAGAACCGTTAGCGGAAATTTTGAGTAGTTCGGAGAACTGGCAAATGCCACCTCTGGCTGGCCCAAATTTTGCAATATCCTTCCCCCAGGAGTGGGGAGGGAATGGGGATTTTGCAGTATCCTTCCCCTGGAGTGGAGTGGGAATTGAGGTTTTGCAGTATCCTTCTCCTGCCGCACCCACCAAGCCATGCCCATTAAGCCGCACCACAGCCACCAAGCCACGCCCACCAAGCCAAGCCCACAGAACCAGTAGTAAAAAAAAATTGAATTTCACCACTGGAATGGGGATTTTACACTCCTTCCCCTGGAGTGGGGTGGGAATGGAGATTTTGCAGTATCCTTCCCCTGCCATGCCCACCAAGCCATACCCACATTACCCCATGCCCACCAAGCCACATCCACAGAACCGGTAATAAAAAAAAAATTGAATTCTACCACTGGTTTTGAAAAGTATTTCCAGAATTTCCTTGCAATTACTTTCAATGTAGGATTCCAGGATCTGGTATTCAAAAAGAGAAAGAAAATTTACTTTTTCTCAAAATTCTCCATCCCATGCATGGTTCTATATTCTTCCTTTATGTCAGGGGTGTCAAACTCACGTCACGACAGTGTCGTTAGGTGATGTATCACGGCTTTCCCCCCCCCTTTGCTAAACCGGGCATGGGTGTGGCCAAAGTGTGACACATTTGGCTCGCGGGAGGCGAGTTTGACAGCCCTGCTCTATGCCTTGGTTTATGTACCATTTTTAAGCTCATCTGTTTTTAAAGCCCTACTGCCTTTCTTAGTAAGGATCAGCTTTATTTTTTTCATTCCTATAATATCCTTTTGCAGTGTGATGACCAGAACTGAAAACAGTATCACTAATAATAAGAATTTAAATCAAGGTGAAGCAAAGAATCAATTGCATCTCTCATTTTTATCCTCATATAGGAAGTCACATTTCTCAGTTCTTTTGTTACTATGAATCAAAATAAAACATTCAGATAGTAAATGATATTGGCATTGTTATTTATAATATTTTTTGTAACAGTGCATGTATGTATGTATGTGCATATATATATGCACGTTTTAAGCATTTCAGTGAAAAGAGATCATTTTATTAAAAAACCATGAAAGCAAGTGCACTCATTCAACCTTAGAATTGTTTTCAGTACAGCAATATATTTAGATGAGAATATGTCATTAATATAAACAGCCGAATAGAAACTATTAAACTAACACATTTTAAAACTGAGCAAACCTGAGTATTTGATTAAAGTTTTGTACATTCTGTACACTTGAACAGGTAACAGAGAAGCATAATATTTTTGTTGATTTTTAATTTGTTAGAAGTAGTGTCTCTGCAGTGCGAAATTCCCCATTAGTTTGTATTTTGAAATTACAAAGCTGGGAATGAAGAGGAATTCTTCTTCTTCTTCTCCTTCTCCTTCTCCTTCTCCTTCTCCTCCTCCTCCTCCTCCTCCTCCTTCTTTTTAAATGGCCAGGCCCATTTTTTAAAGACATCTATAATAATAAATTGCAACTCTGTGTAATTCAGATTTAGACTTTGAACAAACCATCATGATCTTCGCTCCCAGAAGGAAACTAGGATTCCATAGAGAAAAGCTAGTGAACATTAAAGAAATAATAATATGTTGTTTACTAGCTTGGGAAAAGGAAACCTTTCATTACTCATTTTAATTTTAGTATGTTTATTAACTGTCCAAATCTATTCAATCCCACACAGATCGAATGTACAGGAAGTCCTCAATTTACAGCATTAGTTTAGTGACTGTCTGAAGTTACAACAGAACTGAAAAAAAGTGACTTATGACCATTTTATGACAATCATTGCAGTATTCCCATGGCCACATTGGCAATTACCGTAAATCATATTTATGACAGTTGGGACATGTAATCACTTTTGGGATCTATTCTTCTGACTGTCAGGGTTCCAAGTAACGCCCCCAATGAAAGAAAACTCCAAGGCTTGAGTTGCTCAAAGTTCCTTTTTATTGAAGATGTCATATTGGCACATCTGGGAAATCCCGAATCTGAAAGTTTCCAGGTTTTCCCCACCCAAATGAAAGTTTAAGTCCCTGCCCAGCACCCTCATGTCCATCACATGCTCCAATCATCCACGGTCCTAACTGGAGACACCTTCCAGTCATGTGACTACAGGTGCCAGGGCAATGTGTCCTTGAGTGTCTGAGAAAGGAATGTTATTTTGGCTACATATCACCCATACTCTATGCAATCCCCCCTCCCATTTTCCCACAGAAGAATATGTGGTGGGCCTGAAGGCCCAAATGTAAAAGATGGCTTCCAGGTCTGACACTGGCAAACAAAGTGAGTGGGGAAGCCAAACTCACTTAAAAAATAGGTTACTAACTTAACAACTTCAGTAATTCACTTAACAACTGTGGCAAGAAAGGTCATAAAATGAGGCAAAACTCACTTAACAGTTGTCTCTAGCACGCTCTGCAATTCCATCCATTTTAGTTTTTTGATTTTTTTTAACATGGTTTATCTCTGATATTTATCAATCAAAGGAGTACTGGCTTAGTCAATAAACAGTGGCAAAATATACCATCGGATTCTCAAAAGCTGAAAAACAAGGGAAACATGTACGATTACACTGTTTCAATGGCCAAATTAAAGAAAACAATTATCATTCCTTTCACATCTACTAGAGTTCTCATATAATGACACACAAAATTACGGCTTTGCTTTTACATAGCAAATCATTGAGAATGTTTTGATAATTTTCTTGTATAAAACATGAAATAGGCAATAGCCTTAAACAAGAAGATATGACTTCTGATTTATATTGAGAAGGGAGTTAATATTATCTGGGTTTTATATGATTAAAAAATGTTCAGTTCAATTTCTAGCCTGATTTGCTGTAAATATGGTCTAATCCAAATGAATACCTTAAAGAGAAATCAGTTACTCTTCAACCATTCAAGATCCATCATCTCTGTGGTGAGAAAGCCTCATTTTCATCTTAGAACAGATGGATAAAATTGTCATTAACACAAACTGACAACCCTAAAACTGAAATATAGATTCAGAGAAGGATCTAATGAATTAAATCAATATTATTGCAATGAAAGCCAAAGAAATTAAAAGTGATTTGTAAAGTTACTCCACATTTTAACCTCAGTATATCCCTGTCCCTGGCCTTTTTCAATTTCGTTGTTAATCTCTAAATCTGCAATATATTTTTATTTTAACATATCAAGCATGCATGAGAAGTCAAATGAATTCTGAACTGTTTTCAAATTCGTGGAAAGGCTAAAGATTTAGAAACTGAATATGGAGAAAGCAGCAAGGGAAACCATGATGAGTTGCTTCCAAAGTCCAGTTGTCCACTATGTCTTACACTAACACTACATCTCATCTACATGAGTTATGTCCGAATTTGACAGTGTAACTGAATCCTCATGACTTCCTACCTGTACATACTACCAGGCACAATGTACATACTACCAGGCACAATGATGCCTGGTAGCATGTACAAATATTAAAAGATGACCAGATAAAATCCAACTTTTACCTCATCAGCAAGTTCAAATGTAAATCATCATTGATGACTAAACACATCAATGCTATAGGTGCTGAGCCTCCAGAGAAGTAGAATTCCTAACTTCAAAAATTCTCCAGCCGCTACACCTAGTTTAGTTTTTAAGGAGCAGACCTCAGGCTAGGAAATCGAGATTCAGGTCTCTGGAGATTCTCAGTCACCCCTGTCATGGTTGTCCCAAAGATGCTTTTTCAAAAGGCAACTGGACTTTTGTTTTTCCTTGAAGACATTTTGCTTCTCATCCCAGAAGCTTTTCAGTTCTGACTTTGTTTCTTTGGAACAATATTCAAGCCATGGAATCTTATTTCGTGACTTTATCCTAGTTATCCTCTCCTCTAAAGCTACTTCTCTGTTTGGGCATGGAGAAAGGGAATACCATCCACGCTGCTTGAAGAACCTGGTGGAGAGGTAGGATATCAACCTAATACAGTATATGAATGATACATACTTGAATGTAACATCTAAATGGGTGCAAGGTAGCCTGAGCCTGAGTAGCGTAGGGGAGTAATGCCTCCTACAAAGGCAGCATTTAAGATCCAGCTGCTGCAATTACTTGTGAGTTCAATCCCAGGCAGGCTCAAGGTCGACTCAGCCTTCCATCCTTTATAAGGTGGGTAAATTGAGGACCCAGTTTGTTGGGGGCAATAAGCTGACTTTGTATAAATATAAATATACAAAAGTATGAAGGCTATTGCTTAACGCATTGTAAGCTGCCCTGAGTCTCCGGAGAAGGGCAGCATATAAATCAAATTTTTTTTTAAAAATGTATTAGCTAAGCAACTTTTTTCTACCCACAGGTTTCCCTGGTGTTATTTTCTCTTACATCAATTTCTTTCATGCAACTTTTAAATTATACATTTTCACAATGCAGCCCATGTTTAATGGAACTCTTCCTTCTTATACCGGTATTCACAATTTTTGGACGGGAAACAAATAACTGTCTGAGATGAATCTTTCACTAACAAACAAGGATATGATGGATTGTTTAGGTTTCGACCACCTAATAGATACCTTTTACTGTTACTGTACATGTTATGTTTTCTCTGTAGTAAAGAGGACTGTGAAAATATTTACAGACCCCTCACATCCAGGACATAAACTGTTTCAACTCCTACCCTGAAAACAATGCTACAGAGCACTGCACACCAGAACAACTAGACAGAAAAACAGTTTTTTCCCCAATGCCATCACTCTGCTAAACAAATAATTCCCTCCACATTGTCAAACTATTTACTAAGTCTGCTTTACTATTATTATTAATCTTCTCATCGTTGCTTGTATCCTTATGATTTATATTGATATTGTTTCCTGATTGCTTATTTACACCCTATGGCTATCATTAAGTGTTGTGCCTTATGATTCTTGATGAATATATCTTTTCTTTTTATGTACACTGAGAGCATATGCACCAAGAGAAATTCCTTGTGTGTCCAATCACAGTTGGTCAATAAAGAATTCTATTCTATTCTATTCTATTCTATTCTATTCTATTCTATTCTATTCTATTCTATTCTACTCTACTCTACTCTACTCTACTCTACTCTACTCTACTCTACTCTATTCTATTCTATTCTATTCTATTCTATTCTATTCTATTCTCAGTAGTAAGTCATACTTCCCAGAAATAAAGACCTGCCTCTTATGATTCAGGGGCTGCTACAATAATCATAGATCCTCCGTGAAGTTGCCTAAATCTCTACCACATCTAAAATACTCCAGATTTTTTTTTTTTAATTGGCAGTCGTGAGGTTCAGTAGCTGTTCCCATGACTTCCATTTTTTTTCTTCTTGCTCAGCTGGCCTCTTTAGTTCTCAGTATTCAGTTATTTATTTTTTTTTTCCTTCCTTAGAGGAGGTAAATACTGTCGCCGCTTCCTCTTATCCTAGAAAAACAGTTCGGCCCTTAAAAAGAAACATTACATGCCCAGACTCGTGCTGGGTAGCTGAATGGTCTTTCCATTCCCATTTCTATCGATTTCAGCCCCTGCTACAATCTGGTTTCGTAGGTAACCTGGGTTTTTGGCAGCACATCATGCCTGCATTCCCCACCCCCCACACCCTCCTCCTCTAAGTAAAACCGCACATACATGCTTTATGTCCCTTGTCTTTCTCATAATCCCTCAGATGAACCCAATAAACAATATTAAAGCCCAATTTCTTCAAGATGACACATCATTATTACTGATTTCATGGGCTTGTTTATTCCTATGTTTAATTGGTTATGTTAATAACATTTTAATCCACATCTGGGTTGTGTGGGGGTGATAAAGAAACATTTTTTGGTGTGTGGCTGCAGTGACATTTTTCAGGCATTATTAGTCATCATCAGCCAACCAGGTCACTCATTCATTCTTTTGAAATGTTCACTGCCCTCTCCCACAAAACAGGCAAACTGGGTTTTTTTTTTGTTTAGATGTGAAATAAATGAGACTCCTTAGTGTGAAAAAGAAACGTTAGCTTCAGAGTAACTGTATTTGCTGCTAATATCATAGAGAGATCCATTGGTAGGCAAGGCTCAATAGTACAGTGTTTCTCAACCTTGGAAGCTTGAAGATGGGTGGACTTCCACTCCCAGAATCTGGCACTGGCTAGGGGATTCTGGGAGTTGAAGTCCACCCATCTTCAAGCTACCAAGGTTGAGAAACCCTGCAATAGTAGGAGATGCTGTTAGAGAAGAAGTACAACGGTAACCTTCCTATCCAGTTACAATATCTGCATATTTTAATAGACTTTTCCATAAATATGATCGAGGAAAAGCCATGGCTAAGACATATGGGTGGGGGTTTTTTAAAAAAAAATTTGTGCTTTCCCTTGCAGTTAACAGCATGTGAGAAATTAAGGTGGTATTTTTGGACCAAGTGATCAAAGGGCTTATTGAAACCCCTACATATTCCATAAATCATGAACCTTAAGATGCTGGTTCATTAATGTAAAACAACCACCACAAATCTTGCAATAATGAAATTAGAACGAGCCCCTTTGCATAAATCGTTTTAGTCGAGAGCTAGAAAAACTACTTCCTCAAGAAAACCCCCAAGAAGGATTTTCTGTTCCCGTTACACCCAGGGAAAGTCAAGCTCAGCTCTTCTGGGGGGGGGCCCTGTTACTAGGTTTAAAGAATTGCACTTCTCAGCCCAGAGACCTGACTTAATAAACCAGGAGCTAAACTACAGGTTCTCTCTAAAGTCAATACATCAACAAGAGATTCCACAAATCCTTGTTTGGTTCTGTAGTTTAAAAGGACAGTGCCTAGCTTTACATACAATACTCAACTGCAATTTATTACAAGAAGGCTTAAACTACGAAGAACTTAATTTAAACTCCACCCACACATGGGTTTCCATATTGCTGCACTGAAACTGTTGAAGCGTGTTTTATAAACTATGCAGTTAAATTATGTAATTTGATAATATCAGCATTTTGAAGGGGAAAGGGTATATAGCCCTTGCAAACACTGCTATCCAATGGCTATGCTGACCAGCCTATTTAAAGTTATACACTTTAGTAACACCTAACATCCAAAAGAGCATAGTTCTCCATTTATCTGTCTGAAAAACATTTGTCTGGATAAATATTAGAGGGAGGGAGGGAGGGAGGGAGGGAGGGAGGAAGGAAGGAAGGAAGGAAGGAAGGAAGGAAGGAAGGGCATTTGTACATATGTCATGTATATGTGTGTCCATGTTTGAGGGAAAGAACATTTTTTGAGATATGGTGCTGATATAATTGAAACTTTCCACTGGTAGGAACTTTAGCAAGGTTGTGAATTCATGAGAAACAGTCCTCGAATCTGTTTACGCTTGCTAAAAGTTTTATTCTGGAAACTCATAAGAAACTATTGTCTTTACAGATTATTTTCCCTACCACACTAACTTTCCAAGAAGTAACCAAGACACAAAACTGAGCTCTTGAAGACCCCCCCCCCCGCTTCTTATTTTTGAAATTAAGTTGGGAAGGCATAACTTTAGAATGTGTAGTGTTATAGAGAAGACAATTCTTCATAGACTCTTTTCAGGCCAAGTAATTTACTCCATCACAAAGGGGGGAAAAATAAAGTTAATTTCAACATAACTGTGGCTGTTCCATAATTTAATAGAAGCATGCTGTAGCGCTGAAATCTCTGATTCCCCACATGCCAACAACAGTTGCTTCTTAAAGTTTTATTTTATTTTCCAAATGCAACTTAAAAATATTATATGGTTTACTAGTTCCGTGTTCTTGCCTTTAAAAATCATTTTTTTAAAAAAACACGACTATTCTCCATGGCATAATAAGGCTATTATGTAACTATCACTGTGTTGGGAAGGGGTGGTTACAGGCACTCCGCTTCACCTCATCATTTCTTTTAGCTTAAATATTATGCCACATACTGATTAATACCAGACCAATAAAATCATCTTAGCAATCTGGTTAGAGTCTCTTGTCTACCCAGATGGCCTGCAACGTTAATGTGTGACAATTTCAACAATGAACTAGGACTGTTTTATGAAACCAACATTTGTTCCTCTCCTTTTTGCATTTTAGGCTCCAAATTTTGACACAGATGGTATAAATTACTTTTTTTAAAAAAAAAAGTGTTCATTTAGAAAGCTTAAATATGCAGTTTTACTTCAACCACCAGAATCTTTTACACTGGCAATTCAGTCACTTCGCTAATAATTCCTAATAATGAGGGTCTGTAAAATATTTCCCCAATTTTAAAAATCCAGCAGTTCCCTAAATTGATATATTAATAATTTTTTTAAAAAAATAATTAGCAAAAACTAAACAAAGAGACTAATTTAATATCTAAAACAATCCAATGCCCAATATTCCATGCCTTAAAAAAACATTGCAATGAAAAAGAAACAAAAAGAGACGGTTCTACTTTGGAAGGCCAAACAGTATAAACATAAAATAAATAATAAACTTGTAGCCATATATTTATTTGTAACCTTTCTATTGCTCAATCTTTAGAAAAATAATGAATATTGGAGCAGAAACAGATGTTGCATGCAAATACCCATAAGAAAAGGAAAGCTATCAGCCACATTTAAAAGAATGAGTTTTAGAGCCCACAAATTCCATCTAGAAGAGAATGTGTTATCTGCTTTTCTAAAATACTCCCTCCAGAACCAACTTTATTGGAGGGAAATGGGGGTAAAATATTTTTATGTGCATTTTCAAGTAATATTGGTTGACCACGCAGTGAGTCAAAGAGAAAGGAAAAAATAAATGGGCAAAAAAAGCCAACAGGGCAGTGGTGAAATGTAAAATTTGTTACTACCGGTTCTGTGGGCGTGGCTTGGTGGGGGTGGGGGTAATGTGACTGAGTGGGCGTGGCCAACTTTTTTTTTTTTACTTTTAAAACCATTTTTTTCTACGGAAAGAAAAAAATGCTTTTAAAAGCCTCTGACGATCCCAACTGAGCCGCGCAATCATCAGAGGCTTTTTTTTTTTACTTTTAAAAGCATTTTTTCGGCCGAAGAGGTTGTAGAAAAAATGCTTTTAAAAATTTTTTTAAAAGTTTCTGATGATCGCGCAACTCAGCTGGGCATGGGGGGGGGAGGGATTTTTGTTACCGGTTCCCCGAACCACCACCACCACCACCACCCCGCCATCACTACCGGATCAGGCGATCTGGTCCAAACTGGGAACATTTCACATTTTAGTATCCATATACAATAAGGATTCCTGCACACTAGCTTTATTAATGCTTGGTGCAGTGGTGAAATTCAATTTGTTTTTTACTACGGGTTCTGTGAGCATGGCTTGGTGGGCATGGTAGGGGAAGGATATTGCAAAATCCCCATTTCCTCCCCACTCTGGAACCAGCTAGAGGTGGTATTTGCCGGTTCTCCAAACTACTCAAAATTTCCGCTACCGGTTCTCCAGAATCTGTCAGAATCTGCTGGATTTCACCCCTTGGTGTTTACAGTTTGAGCCAATTTCGAGCCGATTGATATTTCGTATTTGCTTTATAAAACAACAGATGCTAGAAGCTGTGTCAGATGACCTGTGGGCAGAATGCGATGAAAGGGTTCTTACTGCAAATACAAATTAGCAAGGTGTTACTAACGCCAATTATATTCATAAGATCCTCCTTTTGGAGATTCTGGATGGTGATTATTATTATTTATTTATTTTTGGATGCCACCAATGCAAGTCAATAACAGAGAAGACTTTTTAGATGATGGTTTGATATTACTATACAAATCTGAATTACATGTCACATTCACATTTTAAAGAAAAGCAAGGCAGCCGATTCTTGGCGGATCCTTCATCTCACCTAACAATAAATCAATAAAGACAAAAATAAACACAAGGAGGGGAAAAGAGTCAAAGAACAAATAGCTTCAGGTAAATCAGGAAGCTAACAGAGGTAAGCGTCTTATTATTTCCATTTTCCAAATGAGAACCAAGTTGGAGAGTGAATATATTTGATTTGTATCTCAAATCTACATCTCAATTTAAAACCCTTCGCTCCCCCAGCCTCAAATTAACATGCAGCTAAACTTAGATGCTGAAATAATTTTGTATAAACTGAAACTTTCTGTCCTAGATAAATCCTTTCTAAAATACAATTTGTTTGGATATGAGCTTTCAAAACACAGCCTTGTTCGGCTAGATCTGCCAAAAGAGAAATGCATTTCAGATTTGCCTTCCACTAGAATCTATCGCTCTTACAATTAAGCTGGGGGTTGCACCATTTTTGCTGTTCGGATCTAAAATATATTGATACCTGTCTCTTATACAATGACACAAATTAAGTGGAGGGGCCATATGCCTAAATGTCGCCAATGGGAAAATATCAAATTATTCTTTTTGAAAGCTACCTTAATTTTTGAAAATCACCTTGCATTCATACCCCATAAGGCACTGTTTCAAGTGCATTGGGAGCATATATTAATCAATGTTTTGCATGGTGCAATCAATAACACCCTTATGTTTAGGTTTTAGCTCTCTTTTACAATAAATATTGATATATTGCAAACTATGTAAAAATTTTCATTGGACTTTTGTTTGCAGTATGCACTGTATTCATTCGGCAAATAAGTGAACTAAATATTGTTTGTTGCAAAACAGATGTCAAATAAAATTATGCCATATGTGCTATTAAACACTTTCCTTACTTTTTTTTTTAAACAGTGAAAAGCAAGATGCAGTTTCAAAACCGAATGTATTTGGCTTTCCAAGGATTTGAAGCATGAAAGCAACATTTCTGAATATTTTTAAAACCTGCTGTGCATCATGTAATCCAGTTTTGCATGTTAAATCTGTTTTTAAGGTTATCTTCAAAGTACATTCAATGAAAAGTCCCAACAATCTCCATAAAAGAAACACAGCAATCATTTTTGAATGTAAGCTGCTTGGACTAGTATCTGGGAATGAGAAATGATGTACCTCTGTTTATTTGTGGTTACCAAATGATAGTCTGTAATACAAATGGTATACAATGGTGCAAACACAAAAGAATGCTTGATGTTCCTTTCTTTCCTCAAAGGATTCATGTAAATGAAAATAACAGGGCCACATTCTCTAATAGAGTAGACATTTCAGTTCTGTTTCTTGACCCGCAGATATAGTTGCAGAGAGTGGCTAAAAGGATGGCAGCTGTGATAGGTGTAATCAAAAGTCTACTCATTTTTTTTACGTGAGTCATATCATAGAGGGTTGCCCCGGTTCGCACCAGTTCTATAGAACCAATAGTAAAACCGGCAGAACCAATACTAAGCGCAGAAGAGCTCATGTGCATGCGAGTGAAGCGAGCATATGCACGTGGCCCCACTGCAAACCAGTAGTAAAGGTAAGTAGAACCCACCCCTGAGTCATATGTGCAACCCACATAAAATATAAGCAGGACTACCATTACATCCATCACGGCTGCTTAAGTTGTTTTTTTTTTTTTTAAATCACAGTCTATGGACACCACATCTTACAAGCCACCTGCAGTGTTGTGGGGTCCAACCTGAAAAACCCTACGAGAAACAAAATACCGCAAGGCACATCCAAAAAGCTATAAAATAGCGTGATTTATTATAAAACAATAAGGTCCTAAAAGTTGCACAGTGGAACCAAAGATATTGTGACGTTTTTATTATCATGTATGGTTCAATGGGATATGGTGGCTCAGTGGCTAAGACGCTGAGCTTGTCGATCGAAAGGTTGGCAGCTCAGCGGTTCGAATCCCTAGTGCCACATAAGCTCCCGTTACTTGTCCTGGCCTCTGCCAACCTAGCAGTTCGAAAGCACATAAAAAATGCAAGTAGAAAAATAGGGACCACCTTTGGTGGGAAGGTAACAGTGTTGCGTGAGCCTTTGGTGTTGAGTCATGCCGGCCACATGACTACGGAGACACTGTCTCTTCGGCTTTGAAACGGAGATGAGCACTGCCCCCTAGAGTCGGGAAAGACTAGCACATATGTGCAAGGGGAACCTTTACCCTTTTCTGGTTCAATGGCCTAGACCAGGGGTGTCAAACACGATTTCATTGAGGGCCACGTCAGGGTTGTGTTTGACCTTGGGGGGGCCAGGTGGGCACAGCCAGGGTGGGCCTGGCCAGCTTGATGTCACTCATGTCGGGGGCACCTGTGGTGGTCCGAGCTCCATTTTCTCTAGAAAAAGACTGCAGGAGGCTGTCCTAGCTGAAAGTGGAGCTCAGGAAGGAAGCTCCATTTTCGCTGGAAGAGGCACCGCAGGCCGATCCTTCGCTGTTTCCAGGATGGCCCCGTGGGCCAGATCTAAGTACCCCATGGGCTGGATCTGGCCTTGAGTTTTACACTTCTGGCTTAGACATTGGTCTCTGAATATAAATGTTTTTAATATTTATATTTCATTTTCATTTTTTTAATCTGGGGGGATGTTAATATATATTGTAAATCCAGGTATGATATGCCATATGCTAAATAAATAATAAATAAATATTGTGACGTATGTTCTGACACAAAGGCATCAAAACAACAATAACCACCATTAAAAAAAAATACTGGGACCAGAGGGGAAAAAAGCAGAACAAATAGAAAGAAAGGATACTGGGAAAGTCCACCATTTCAAATGTTGTTCCAGTGTTCTACATGCTGAGTTCATCCAAGGCTGCAGCACAATTTCCATGATTCCTCTTGGATGCCTATGATATCTTCAGATTAATCACACAGTTGCTGAGTCTTCTTCTCATTATGTTCCTTTAAGAAGTACCCCTGTAGGTAGAATTTGTCAGGCACTGTTCATGTTTTCCTGTTTTGTCATATGGGAAAAATGAGTTTTCGTCAAAAATCCAAAGCTCAGTGAGATATGGCTCCTGGTGGTTACAGATGAGCTTTATTATCAAACTCCATGCTCTCATAGATTCATGAATGAAGTCAAAGATACGTCTCCCAGGATAATGTTGCAGGATCCAACCTGAATTGGTCACTGGGACCTGAGGTTTAGTCTTCCGAGTTTTCGGACACATGCTGGAGCCCATTCTCAGGGAACCTCTCTCACACCAGAATGGATCATAGATTTACTCCACAGAATGCCATTTTCCTATGCAGATATCCTTGCTTCCTGATTTTCTCTGACAAGGAAGAAGCAATGACCTATGTGATTAATCTACGCATCCTCAGAAAGATAGATTCTCGAGTTTGAGTTTGATACCTGGACAGCTTCACAAAAACATCTGTGTCATCTTCTGGTCAGGACAATGTGAACGGCTTGCAATTGCATTCTTTCAAAATGTCTAATCCCAATTCCTAACTTGCATTCAACCCAAAATCACAGTTCTAAAAAGGCACCAGATTTGATCCAGATTAGCTTTGGAAGCTACAAACGTAGACAAATATCTCAACAAAATGTCCCCTGAAAAACCATATCTTAGTTTCCAATGCTATTGATAGGACTAAGGCTTAAAACTGTAGATGCCTCTAGAATTCTTTGTTTCCTCTTCTATTTTTAATTATTTGCTAAACAAGTAAAATGCTACCTATATTATAGACATCCTTTAATATTATTTTTCCATTTTTAACGTACAGCAAGGTCAATAATTGTGTTTACAAAGATAGGCATTGGGAAAGGCTCTTGCAGAAGAGAACAAAGGAGATGATTACAAAAGTCAGGCCTCAAAATGTTAATCAGATTCAAAAACATAAAACATGACAACTTAATGGTGTTTGATTAAAATGGGGAGGGGGGATAAAAAGTTCTAAGCATCTGACATTGAATCCTAATACTTTTTTAATTATAAAATATAAAATGCTTGGAATTTTATCCAGAAAAAAAAAATTAGACTTGGTAATTTATTTTTCTTGTGTATACAGTACAATTTACTGATGAAAAAATGTGCTAAACTTATTGATTCATGACCATAATTGTTTAATTATTTATCATTGCAGAAATATATTAGCATTTATAATAATGCAGATGTGCGCAAAGGCTAAAGAAGGCACATACAGCTTTTGTTTTCTGTTTGCTGTGCTGAAATTGGGTTGAGCTGGGTGCTGTACGCGCATTGCCTTATTTTAAGTGTTGCAATTTTGCAGCTTTCTGCTTTATTGAACTTGAAGCAGATATGCCAATAAGCTGTCATCACAAAAATGCTCTCCTATCGAATTAAAAAAATGAAAATCTATAACCAAAGCCAGCACTATCTCCAAAGAAATCTTTCCTGCCATTGATTTCTTTGTTATGATGGGCATTAAATTATCCCCGCATCACATGGGCAGCTGTTGACTTCCTCATGTCATCCGAAGCGAAGAAAGGGAGTTTATATGCATTGGATAACAATTACATCACCACAAATAATTACACTTAGCTGCAGAATATTTCAGCCTCGTGTTTCTTGAAGTCATACCTGAAAACTTGAAAGGGAAGGCAGAGGTTCATCACAGTGTCAATTCTACTTTCAATAAATTGTGAACCTTTTCTGTGCTCCATCATATCTACATGATTGGGGACTAAGAAATCTCCCTTTCTCAAACCCTGCTACAATAACTTTGCAACAGGCTTCAGAACACCTATGGCTTTCCGGCTTTCTCAACCAGGTTTTGAAGTTTGGTCCTTCTCCTTCGCAAACATGCACACAACCATATCTACCCACAGCATCTTTGCATTATTAGAGTCTGTAGTAAAGTAGCTACATTGATCTTGCATTAGCAGATCACAGCAGATTTGTAGAAAGAAAGAAAGAAAGAAAGAAAGAAAGAAAGAAAGAAAGAAAGAAAGAAAGAAAGAAAGAAAGAAAGAAAGAAAGAAAGAAAGAAAGAACCAAAAAAAAGTATTTCTGTGTTTAGTTGACTTATTCTGCATTTAATGCTCAGGGCAGGGCAGATCCCGTTACCCCCATCCCCACCCATCCCAGAGATCTATTTGTTTCATGTATGTGAGCATAAAGATGCATATTTCTTATAGCAATTATTTGTGCAGATTCTTTAAAACACAGAAACAGGAAGGATCATTTCCCACGAGTGGACTCTAAATGGGAAAGATTAAATAAGATAAGTCACGTCAGTGGTGGGTTGCCCCCGGTTCGCACCGGTTCTATGGAACCGGTAGTAAAACTGGTGGGAGGCTCCTCCCACCAACCCTGACGTCATCAAAATGCTTCTGCACATGCGCAGAAGAGCACGCGTGAGGCCCCATTGCAAACCAGTAGTAAAGGTAAGTAGAACCCACCCCTGAGTCACATGTATGTAATTTTCCAGAAATTTCTGATCAATCCCATGAATTTCCAAAACATTTAAGAAGATGTTGGATAACCATTTGTCTGAAGTGGTGTAGGGTTTCCGGCCTGGGCAGGGGGTTGGACTAGAAGACCTCCAAAGTCCCTTCCAACTCTGTTGTTTTGTTTTGTTTTGTTTTGTTTTGTTTTGTTTTGTTTTGTTTTGTTTTGTTTTGTTTTGTTTTGTTTTGTTTTGTTTTGTTTTGTTTTGTTTTGTTTTTTTGTTTTGTTCTTCTGTTCTGTTCTATTTGGCTATCCAGATAGCAATGAAAGGTAGAATCTTATATGAACCAGGAATAAGAATTCATGACTGACATTTTCCAACAAGCTCAAAAAGAATGATATCAGATGCTCAGTGCTGACTATATAAGTTCACTTTAGGAATTCTGAATCCACTGCAGTTATTAAACAGAGCACTACCTTAGTCCAATTTTTGCTAGTCTCCTTAATTTATCATTGTAAATGGTAAGCTAACATATGGTCATTTAGGCTCCTTTCCCTTATATATATATGGGAGGCCAAAAGCCCTAATAAGCAGGTATTTACAAAAGAATGAAGGTTATTGCTATAAGTGCATTGTAAGCCACCCTGAGTCTTCGGAGGAGAGCGGCATATAAATTGAACTAATAAATAAATAAATTATATATGTGTGTGTGTGTGTGTGTGTGTGTGTTTTCTGAGGTTTTCGCGGGTGTTTGTATGTAGGTCTTTGGTTATTTGGGTCTTCTCCCACGTAAAATTGAAAGTGTCTTGGCGATGTTTCGACGAAGTCTCATTCGTCATCTTCAGGCTGGTGTTTTCAGTTTCGTGCTTCTAGGAGCAATGAAGCACGAAGCCGAAAACACCAGCCTGAAGATGACGAATGAGACTTCGTCGAAACGTCGCCAAGTCACTTCCAATTTTACACGGGAGAAGACCCAAATAACCAAAGACCGACCAACCGACCTACCTACCTACCTACCTACCTACCTACCTACCTACCTACCTACCTACATACATATATATATATATATATATATATATATATATATATATATATATATATATTCTCTGCATACACAAAAATATATAGTCATAAAAACACTATTATAGAACTCTTTCTCTTATTAATGATATCTTTGTACTGTTTGAAGGAAGCATAAATAAGTTCCAAAATGGAATATGTTCTTTCTTTCTTCCTAAAATATCTAATGTATGGGCTTTACATGGTGAATTCTGTCATTTAGGTCTTGCAACATCGCAACCCTTTTGCAGCTAATATTCCTATCCTGAATCTACCTGGTTTTTGTTTTGTTTTTTTTAGAAGACAAAGCAGAATGGAAGACATCCACAAGTCAGGAAGACAACCTTGGACGCTGGCCATTTTCCATGGACTTATCACCATTCTCAGAACTGACTAATATGAGTGTCACAGCACTTCATAATGGGGAATACGGTTGAGCCATCTGGATTCTTTTGCTAAATTATTCCCCAAATCAGGCAAAAAGGCATGAAAGCTTCACTTATTGATGGGATGCTATAATCAGAGAAGATCTGTTAAGAAGATGGTGTGCTGTATACAGATGAATTACGAATTAGTAATGTTGTCTTACAGTTGCCGATGGAAAGAACTCATTTATTGGGAAAATCTGTCATACAGTTTATTTATTTATTTATTTATTTGATTGAATTTTTATACCGCCCTTCTCCCGAAGGACTCAGGGCGGTGTACAGCCCATAATAAAAATAACAGAGACATAAAAGTTAAAAACAATTAAAATAGGTTAAATAATTGGCCGTAATAGTTAAAATCCCAAAGCTAAAATACCCATTAAAACTCATCCTTCCATCAGACCAGCTTGTTAGAATATGATTACTGATTTTCCTAGCCTCCAGCGCTCGAGCCACAATTCTTCTGCATCGTTTGTCAAGAATGCACAGCCCTTGTAGGTACATGTAGTCCTCAACTTACAACACGAGGCCCTTCAAAGTGACAACAGCACTGAAAAAAGTGACTTGTGAGCGGTTTTGCACATTTTGCATCGCCATGGTCATGTGATCAAAATTCAGATGCTGAATGGCAGCTGACTCATCTTTATGACGGTGGCAAGGTCTCAACGTCATGTGAGCTCCTTCCGCGACCTTCTGACAAGCAAAGTCACATGGTTTTGTGCATTTGGTGGAGCAGCGGACTAAAGCGCTGTTAAATAGCACTTCGCTGCCAGCTGCCTGCAATTACTGTGAGTTCGAATCTCACCAGGCTCAAGGTTGACTCAGCCTTCCATCCTTCCGAGGTAGGTAAAATGAGGACCCAGATTGTGTGGGTAATAAGCTGACTTTGTATATAAAAAAAAGAACACCGCTTGGGGAGGAGGCGAAAGCCCTACTAAGCAGGTATATATAAAAGTATGAAGGCTATTGCTTAACGCATTGTAAGCCACCCTGAGTCTCCGGAAAAGGGCAGCATATAAATCGAACCAATAAATAAATTCACATGTATCACCTCTCCTGCGGGAACTGCATTGGTTGCTTCCAAGTAAAATGCAAGGTGCTGGTTGTCACCTTTAAAGCCCTCCATGGCTTGGGACCAGGTGATCTGAGGGAGCATCTCTTGCTGGTCACATCTACCTGACCCATCAGAGCAGGGAGGCAGGGAATGCTGCGGGTCCCATCCCCAAGGGAGATACACCTGGTGGGACCCAGAAGAAGGGCCTTCTCTGTGGTGGCTCCCTCTCTCTGGAACTTCATTCCCTCAGAGATTAGAATCGCCCCCACTCTAACACCCTTCCGGAAGGCACTGAAGACCTCGTTCTGCCAGCGGGCCTGGGGAACCCAGAGCGGGCTGGAGGCCCATTAAATGGCTCGTGTGATCTGCTGGGGCGGAAGGTGGGAGGTGGGAGTGATTTTGTTATATTATACTATTGTCAGGGTTCCAAGTAACACCCCCAAGGAGTGGTTTACTTGATTCTTTTTGTTAGTTTTTATTGTTTTAAATGTGGTTTTATATTCTGTAAACCGCTTTGAATCGCCATGGCGAAAAAATCAATGGGGGGAGACAGATTCACTTAACTGCATTACTAACGTAAAAATTGCAGTGCTTCCCTTAACAAAGGTAGAAAAAGGGGAAAATTTCTGTCTCACTTAGCAACAGAAATTTTGGGCTCAATTGTAGTCATAAATCGAGGACTACCTGTGTTAGATTTACATCCTGCCTTTTCCTTAGAAGTCAAATGAAATGCACCTGATGATCTTCCCTCCTTTTATACCCACAACTCTGTGAAATAGGTCCGGTTGACTGTTAGGAATCAGATGGAAATCATCCGGTCAACTATCAAGTAGTATTTGAGTCTCCATCTTCCCAACATTAATCCTAATCCAACATTTTAACTCTTGGCTCTATAATTTCCTAAAATATTCACATTCTGTATAGATTTATGCATCAGATTTAGAGATTCATGGAAGGATTTGACAAAAAGCAGTGAAAGTGAGGACCAAATTCCAGCAAAGCTTTAAAACAAGAGATGACCAAGAAAGGAAATTCAGGACCAAGATGAATGGGTCACAACAGGGGAGAAATGTGGTAATCATAGTGCTCCAATTATTTCCTGAACTATTCAACAAGGCAGGTAGCTACTAAATCAATTTTAGACCAAATTAAATTCAAAAATAGAACTATAGCGTGGGGTTGGATAATCTTGTCAGTTTATTATTTTATTATTCAGCTTTTCCTTCATGGTTTTGCTATTTGCTGTCCAGAATTCTTTATCTTTAGGGGTAACTTGTTGATAAAATAAATAAATAAAATTTAAAAATATAATCACATATTTTTTTTCTAGTGGACATGCAACTTGTAGGAAAGAAAAAGTTAAGTAACAATATTACGAATACTATGCTAAAAGTTAGCTAAGATTAAGGAGATACTTTAGAATATAGAACAGAATAGAATTCTTTATTGGTCAAGTGTGATTGGACACACAAGGAATTTGTCTTGGTGCATATGCTCTCAATGTACATGAAAAGACAAGATACACTCGTCAAGAATCACAAGGCACAACACCCAGTGACCCATATGATTGCATTTGTTTGTTTTACTGGATTAATAAGAAAGGTTTTAGGGAATCCATTCAATGTACTCAGCCATATGATACAAGAGTGTTATGAAATATGTGGAATGGCTTTGGGATTTTATCATATAAAAATTAAAACTAAATAAGGCATAGAGAGAAAATCCACTAGATTAAGTTCAAAATATGATAAATATTGGAATAAAGTATTTCCTGGTCTGTTGTATCTTTGGCAATAGACCAACCATCTCAAAATCCAGAATTTAGATTCTAGTATCATAGACTCATTGCAATTATAGGATTTCTTATGAAAAGATCAAGAAAAAAGCCACTGGAATATACAAGAATGCTTAGTTACATTTAGATATGTTTTAACAAAATTCTGGTGAGAAAAAAAAAGGGTTTTGTAGACCATAGTGATGCTCATCAGATATTATTCAGAGGTTTTTGGTTTTGTTAGAACCATGTTCCTCAATGTTGGCAACAACTCCTCCGAGTTGAAGTCCACGCATCTTAAAGCTGCCAAGGTTGAGAAAAATTGTGTTAGAAGATGGTAACATTGCAGAGATGGGTTTGTTTTCTTGCCATGATAATGGACCAGCCAATTCCAAGATTTCGCCAGCAGGATTGATGGCATTAATCAGATGTTCATTTCATTGAAAGATAACACTATTTTCTGGAATATTTCTTTCCAGTGTAATTACATGATTCTCCTTAACTTATCCACTGTAGAAGACATGCAGAATAATAACATCCGTACAGTTTGTGCATAGTCATCTCATTATCATTCCTACTCATTCCTAAAATACTTTTATTTTTTTTATTTTATTTTGCTAGCTACCTTCCAGGACAAAATGGAGCCAAGACATCTGGGCAATATCCAAGTAAAAGCACCAAGCACAGCAACATGTGAATACGGCCAACACAGTAGACGTCCTCAGGACAATTGGCAACAAATCTCTGAGGCTTCATTTGGGTAGGTTTTCCAGCCCAACCAGAGATGTTATACTGGACATAGAATCTAGGCAAAGGCTGCTGGAAGATTGGCCACCCTGAACAATTTGGCACCAAGTTCAGGTCTGAGTTTCTACTCTCTATTGACTGCATATCAATGATGAATGTCTGAAGACCCTAAGACAGATCCTTATGGAACTCTACCACTTGCTTCTGAGCTAATTTTCCAAGGAACAGCAGTTGAAAAAAGTGCAAAGTCTTTATGGCCTGGCTTGGCCTGACATTCTGCTATGTTGTGCAAAACACGCTTTCTTGTACTCAAACATAAGCAATTCATCAGCTTCTCCAGAATGTAGCATGAGTTACATTTAAAAAGCTAGGAAATTAGCTAATGCTTCAGCTTAAACCATTTTGAACGTAATTTGCATTCTCTTTTTTGCTCTTCAGTGTCTATATATATATGAAGAGATAGAGAACAGTCTCTCTGAAAGACATAGTACAATGAGCATATATTATAGGATGGTTTTGATTTTGAACTTTTTCATCCTGAATTCTGAACAATGGACACTTATGAATCATTTGTGCCATAGAGTGCAGCCTTTTGAACGAGTAACAAGAGAAATCAGTTTTGCTAATATATTTCTCATCCTGGCGCTCAGAGTCATGCTGAGTTAAAAATACATACACAGAACTTGAAAGTTACAAGATCAAGTCAAACTCTTAAGGCACAGGGAAAGGATTGGAGAAACAATAAGTTGGGAAATTATCGTAAAGGTGATGGACTAGTACAGGCTTCTGTAAACTACTTTTCAGTAACGGAAAAGTGGAAGATATTAGAAGTTATTTGGGAATTATCTCTGATGTGCAATAGACCAAGGATCTCCAAACGTGGCAACTTTAAAACTTGAGGATTTCAACTCCCAAAATTCTTTAGCCAGCCATTCTGGGAGTTGAAGTCCACAAGTCTTAAAGTTGCCAAATTTGGAGATCCTGCAATAGAGAATGGAAGGTCGGGTCACCTCCCAAATGGCTCTTTGTTTAGCCTCTCCCTCTTACTTTTCAGAAGATGGTGACATTTTTCTTTTAAGAACATTTGTAGGGTTTTCCAATTCTCTGTTACAATCTCTGGCTATCTTATTTTAAACACTATCTTTTTATTAACCAGGCTGCTAATTCCCTCTGCATTTAAATGACACCAACTTGAGGGCACATGTTTGTTGTTGTTTGTTATATAATTATACTGATTACTAGTTGGGGGACTAAGTGGCATAATGAATGTCCTAGGAATGAAAAAAAATCTGAGTTCTAGTGCTCCTTTGGATAGAAAACCAGGATCAAGTAGTTGGAGAAATCTGTGTTCGTTCCTCTCTCCAAACCGTAGGGAGAAAGCAAAAGTAAACAATTTCTGAAAATATGATTTTTTTAAAAAAAACTATCTAACCATGTAATCACCAGGATCAGGGGTGAAATGCTACCAGTTCAGACCAATTCAGACAAACCGGTAGTAAAAAATGCTACCAATTCGGGCGAATCGGTATTTCCAATGATCAGCTGGGTGATGATCAGCTATGAGACGTGATTTATATTAGCTAGAATCATCGGATTTCCTACTTTCTTAGCTAACCTAAATCACATAGCACAGCGGATTCCCCCGCCCTCGCTGTTCTACTTACCTTTGCAGACTCAGAAAGCATCAAAATGTTTGTTTTTTAGCACTGCGCTAGTGCGCCTCAGGCGTGCATGCGCGCAAAGCATGTGCTCAGTAGCACACTCACAGAACCAGTAGCAGAGGTTTTCACCCCTGACCAAGATTGATTGACTTGAAGGACCATAACCCAGGTGGGTTTTCTTTTTAAGAAAGGAAGAAAAACTGCAAAGAAAGGAAATATACAAAAAAGAGATCGATGGTCCTATGTCGTGCTCTGGAAAGGATTGCATTTTCATTAAAAATCTCTTGAAAGGACAGGAACTGTGGGCACCAACAGTGAATGAGCTTGTCGAGAACAGAAAGAAGAAAAGAGATACAAGCCACGCCATTTTTACATGACATCAAATTACCTCCCATCGCCGGAGTATTTTGTGAATTGCCCTACTACGTTATTATTCATGCATGCAAATATTAACCGAGTCACTACGTCTCGCATTTCGCACATACGCATTTCCTTCCGTTTTATTTCTGCGGTGTCCTAAGTGGAGAGCCTTAAATTAACTGCTGGCTCGCTCGTGCCCAGGACTATGAAATTAGTCCTGAAATTAAATAGCTCAATAGCACTAAGACATTCCCAACTACTCCAGCAAGCAATCACTCACCTCTAAGGTTAACAGGATAAAGGCTGGATAAAGAAACTACTCATTAGAGCCGCTTTACAAAGAAGCAATTATGCGACTTTATAAAGTGGTTTCAAATATATTTTGCAAACTACGACTCAAGACAAATATTAGAGGCAGCAAATTACAGTACTTAGAAGAATTATCACCAAAGTAAAGAGACTCTTAATCTATAAAAAATATCAACAAAAGATGTAAATATGGACTCCTCGATGGGTGGCATATCTCCAAGGAAATATACATCTAATCTCGCAGTGTGTCGCCTCCAGTACCTGGAGAGAAGGTTAACAATTCAGAGCTGTTTCCTACAGCTATAGAATACATTTTGATGTAGATTTACAGATATCAGAGACTTAAAATCTATTATATAATCATAGGGCAAGGGCAAGAAACCTGCAGATGTACTTTTCTGGGGGGAAAGAAACCGCGATGCCTTTTTCTTTTGATTTTAATCACTTTCGCACTGAGATTATGTTTATTCTGGGCATTTGGTCTGACAAGAGTTTTTCCCTGTTAAAGATAAAATTGTAGGTTGCATTGCATTAAACAGGGGATGATGTCTTTTATATGGAGACCCATGGAAAGCAGACAAAGCAGTAACTAGATTCTATTTGCCCTTTTGAGTGTCTTATGAGAGATGGGAAATGTTTTGGATTTAAGAACTGGATTTGTCATTCTAAAAAGGGAGGCTCACATCTTATGAACTGCCCCCGGAAATGCGTAAGATCTCCGACCTCCGTGTATTTCGCTGTGCCCTCAAAACCTTGTTGTTCCGCCAGGCTGGGCTATCAAGGTAATGATTTTAACTGGACGTTTTAAATTTGGGGTTTTAAATTTGGGGTTTTATATTTGAGCCAAAATGATTTAATAATTTTAATTATTTTTAATTTATGTTTGTCTTTGTGCTTTTAATAGGCTGTACACCGCCCTAAGTCCTTCGGGAGAAGGGTGGTATAGAAATAAAAAATAATAATAATAATAATAATAATAATAATAATAATAATAATAATAATAATAATAATAATTTTCTTCTTCTTCTTCTTCTTCTTCTTCTTCTTCTTCTTCTTCTTCTTCTTCTTCTTCTTCTTCTTCTTTCTCCTCAGAAGCTCTGGGAAAGGCTTTAACTTCATGCCATGTCTGCAATTGACAATATGCTTGGAATTTCTACAGGGAACAGAAGTCCATGTTAGCAACCAAAAGACATCAGTAGCACGGCTCCTTTCTAGGATACAGGTGCAATATTTTTCAAAATGCTAACTAGAAAAGTTCCAGTTTATTTTGGTCTTGCGTCACCTACTAAAAGTAACGTGCAGGCTAAGAGAAAAGCTAAATGTTACTTAATGCCACTTACATTTGAAATTAATTAAAGTTAAATGTGGTTGATAAGGTTGCTTTCTGGTCGTATATTTAATAATCTCACCCTTTGTCGTATTAACATTTAAGGTTTAACGTCATCTTTTAGAGGTCTCAGGATGGGCATCTTTGGAGTAGCAGTAGAAGGACAGTGTGTCAGAGTTCCAGAAAAGACCCCTCAACTCCATTGTGGCAGCTTTGGAAGCCATATTAGTCCGGAAGCTTCCATGCTGCCACAATGATACTCTAGAACTAGGCAGAAGATGGTAGTTAGTATTATCTAGTCAGGAAGTTCCTGATTTAGTTGAGCCTGTGGAACATTCTGCCACATGACGAGGAGGAGGAGGAGGAGCAGGGGGAGGAGGAAGAGTTGGGGTGAAGGAAGAATCTAGATAGAACATATAGGGACATATAGGGAATAAAAACACAGGGAGGAGGAAGAGGGGGAGCATGTGAGCATTGCCATAACTCAGCTCCAGTGCGTATGCGCACGCAGGCCAGCTTATTTTCGGGCCTTCTGGGCCCACCGGAAGTTGGAAAATGGGCCGTTTCCAGCCTCTGGAGGGCCTCCAAGGTGGGGGGGGTGTGAAGAAGGCAGTTTTCGCCCTCCCCAGGCTCCAAAAAAGCCTCTGGAGCCTGGGGAGGGCAAAAAAACAGGCCTACCGGGCCCAACAGGCCATTATATGCCAAAAGTGGGGGTTGCCCAGGGGTGTGTCACATGTGCATGCTTGGGGGGGCGCATTGAATTATGGGTGTGGGCATGTGTTCGCGCAGCCCCCCTGTGCTCCCCCCCCGCTTTTGGCACGCGATGGCAAAAAGGTTAGCCATCCCTGTCCTATGCCAACCATACAAAAAAACAACAACAGTTTTGACGTATAAATTGTTTGAAGATTTTCAACACTGAGAATTCTTGTTGATTTTTTTTTTAAAAAAAATAACATTGAATTAATGCAGGGTTTGAGCAATCATTTTAATCTGTACTGGGTGATGCATCAGACTATCCAATTCAATTTGATGTCAGCAAAACTAAAATGTGGAAATATATCCAAATTTCCTAATCGTGTTAGTGGTGGAAAGAAAAGCAGGCAGGAAATTACCACATTATGTGGCATTTTCACTGGCCTCTGTACTGCGCTCGGGAGAAGCATGTAATAAATAAAACTTATACCATTCTGCATCTAATCATGAGAATTTTCTCACAATGCTCCAGCTTTAAACAGCTACTTTAACAATGCATTAAATCAGTTGAGCTGGGCTGGCAGAGATCTCCTCCACAAATATTCTAATAGCCTTTGAATATGATATAGATAAGACATTCAAGAAACCTGAGAGGATCAATACAGTTTCCATCAAAAGGGAATTCCTATAGTTTGAAAGTGTTACATACTTTTTCTGGAAGAGATATGCTGTGAACTTGCTCAAATGAAAAGCAACCAGATACTAGTTGGTTTATTAAAAAAGTAGAGACAGTCAATACCCACTTTTTAAAAAAAAAAATATTGTTAAAGAAAGGGCTTTTACATTACACATATATTCTACAGATTCTACATATATCCACAGATCTAAGTCAGGAGATCGTCAATATTGCTAGATATTGCCATCAAATTTTCCATTTCTCTTGTATGTGTTATTTGGACGCTAGACTCAATCAGAAGTCAGGAGGTCTTTCCCCTATTTATGCATACTTGGGAAAAATAGCAATAGCACTTAGACGTCTATACCACTTCACGGTGCTTTACAGCCCTCTCTAAGCACTTTACAGAGTCAGCCTATTGCCCCCAACAATCTGGGTCCTCATTTTACCCACCTCGGAAGGATGGAAGGCGGAGTCAACCTTGAGCCGCTCAGAATCAAACTCCTGGCAGTGGGCAGAGCCTGCAATATTGTGTTCTAACCATTGCACATCATGGATGGATGGATGGAAGGGGATGGATGGATGGATGGATGGATGGATGGATGGATGGATGGATGGATGAATGGAAGGAAGGGCAATAACACTTAGACTTACATACCACATCTGAGTGCTTTACAGCCCTCTCTAAGTGGTTTACAGAGTCAGCCTATTGCCCCCAACAATCTAGGTCCTCATTTTACCCACCTTGGAAGGATGGAAGGCTGAGTCAACCTTGAGCCTGGTGAGATTCGAACTGCCAAACTGCTGGCAGCCGGTGATCAGCAGAAGTAGCCTGCAGTACTGCACTCTAACCATTGCGCCACCATGGTGCAGTGGTTAAGGATGAAAAATGAAGGAGTTCTGTTATAAACTGAGGTTTACACAGGTTTAGTAGATCCTATTCTCCACTTAAAAAACAGGATTCTTCTTGCACTTTTAAAAGCACGTATAAACATCTGTATCAGATAAAATATTTCCTTTATCATTATACTTTATATGTACAAATTCCCAAACAAAAGCCTAATGGGATCCAATCTGGGTCGGTCACCAGCATCAGAGGTTTTGTCTTCCTAGCTTTTGGAGTCGTGCTGGAGCCCATCTTCAGGGAACTAGTACAGTGTGTGCTTCATTTGGGGTATATTCTGTGTGTGGTATTTATACAGTGCCTAGTTGTGTATGGCTTTTTAGTTGTTGATTGGGGTTCTATGCATCAAATAGTAGAGAGAGGTTCCCTGAGGATGGGCTCCAGCAGGAGTCAAAACGCTCGGAAGATTAAACATCTTGACGAATGTATCTTGTCTTTTTATGCACGCCGAGAGCTGATGCACCAAAGACAAATTCCTTGTGTGTCCAATCACACTTGGCCAATAAACTATTCTATTCTATTCTATTCTATTCTATTCTATTCTATTCTATTCTATTCTATTCTATTCTATTCTATTCTATTCTATTCTATTCTATTCTACCCTACCCTACCCTACCCTACCCTACCCTACCCTACCCTACCCTACTCTACTCTACTCTACTCTACTCTACTCTATTCTATTCTATTCTATTCTATTCTATTCTATTCTATTCTATTCTATTCTATTCTATTCTGTCCCGGTGACCAACCCAGATTGGATTCTGCAATATTATGCTGGGACACGTATTTTTGTCTTTATTTGTAAAAGCCTAACACTTACCTTTTACAGCACAATATTGTTACTCCTCCTCCCTTACACAAGACATGGCACACCAGATGAAAGGTCAAATACATGAGATAGAATTCTAACGCAACAAGATTTCACTCCCATGTTAACTGCTCCTCAGATCAAACCTGAAAAAGTACAAATAATAAATTTAGGGAAACAAGCAAAATGACCCTCCTGGTTGGTTGGCTTCCTAGATATCATCTACATATTTTAGAAACGTACAACCTTCTAATAGAAATGAATAAACTACTCAACCATAAAGTTGCTATAGAAGATATTCTTGTTCTGATTGGAAAGGGCATCTGCTATCTGCAATATTGATAATACTTTTCAAATTTCATCTGCTTTTGTTTGCCTTCTGTGTCGTCTGTTTAAACACACTGGGAATAATAATGAATCCCAGCATTATCTTCACTTTTTCAAGGCTGAACATATAACTTTATCAGAAAAATAATTAAAATTCTTTGGCACTCTTGTATCTTTTCCATTAAACGTTATCAAGCAGTGACAATAAACTAACATCAGTCCAAGGCTGCCCAAATGCTGCTGTTTAAAAGAAGGCATTTGTCCCAAGGATGAGATACATGAATTGTGTTTGCAGGGTCACAGAATCCCAAAGTGTTTTTTTTCCCCTTTTATTTTTGTATTTTAAATGAAGTAGAAACTATGAATCTGAACCTATAAACTCTCCAAACATTAGATAAAGTTAAGTTGTTGTTTTTTTAAAAAAAACAATGGGACTTCTTCTGTTTTTTAATAGAAAGATCTTAGCCATTTTGCATTCCAAATTCCAGCTACAGACTTGGCGCAATAATAGAGCATAAGGAATCCAAATTAGAATGCTTTCCATGATGCTTTTGAACTTCATGCAAAGTTTGCATGAAGAGTTTGCTCTAGTGGTTAAGGCACCAGGCTAGAAATCAGGAGTTCATGAGTTCTAGTCCTGCTAAAGCAGGAAATTTTGGCTGGGTGATTTTGGGACAATCACCAGGAGAGTGTGAGTTCTAGTTCAGCCTTGGACATAAAAGCTGGCTGCATGCCCCCGGAGAAGTCACTCTCTCTTAACCCAACCTACCTTACAGGGTTGTTGTTGGGAGGAAGATAAGAGGAAGAAGGTATAATAGACATGTTTACTGCCTTGTTTCAATAGTAATAATAATAAAAACAGGATATAAATAAATAAAGATTACAGAGCAATGAGAATTCCCCACTTCAGCCTCCGCAGAGTCTGTCTATCAAAATGTTGGTTTAGATTTGAGCCCATCGCTTTCAGTTTGTTGGACATGAGCGGGTTGATAAATTATTATGAAAGAGGCCCCATTTTTTATAGTTTATCTAAAAAGCATTTTTTGATAATTTTACACTTCTCAATTCTGCACAATGGATCACAAAACTGATCGGAAGGTGAAACTCTGATGAACAAACTGGCAGTCAACTTATTTCCAATGAAATCTACTGGCAGGTGCCTATAGAAGGCAGTTTCTAAAGAACTGTAAATCTATAAATACTCAACCATGTTTAACCATATGTATATACACACACAAACAGGATAGATAGGTAGGTAGATAGGTAGATAGGTAGATAAGTAGATAGGTGGATGGACGGATGGGTGGGTGGATGGATTTGGGTGGGTGGGTGGGTGGGTGGGTGGGTGGATGGATGGATGGATGGATGGATGGATGGATAGATAGATAGATAGATAGATAGATAGATAGATAGATAGATAGATAGATAGATATGCAAAAATTTTTAAACAAAGTACAAACTCAGGTCCTCAGTTTTCCACAATAAAAGGAACAAACATATCCTTTTACTTTTTCCTTGCAAATATAAGACAAATGTAAGGTATTATTACCAATCAGGGGAACATCACTGGAGAGTGATAGTTAACCTCCTGTCTGTTTTTACAATCAAGATCACAGGGGTGTATGCACAAACCCAACGCCATTTTTTTTCCTGTGTTGGAAATTGTTTTAACCACAGGTGGGATAAAAGTAGTTTTGATCACAACAGCCTTCTACCTCTCCGTAGAATCCCTTCGGAGTTTCACAGCGGCATTTCATTCCAAGAAAGTCAAGTTTCTCAATTCATCTCGTTTGATTGGGAAAAATCCATCGGCCCTCTTCAGAAACATTGTGCTCACATGATCTCAACATTTGGCTAATGGCAATACCATTACTATAAAAAATAAAAAGTACAAATGTGTAAAGCTAATTTGTTGATTTTAAATTGCCATTCATCCCCCCGCCCCACAACCACAGTATAATTAATAAAACATGCACTTAAACCCTTAAAAAGGCATGCATTTAAAATCAAAATATGCATACCTTTGCTTAAAAAAATTTTTCAACCACAGCTACATTGGTTGGTAAAATGGTTTAATATTGTGTGTCAACTCCGCTTTGGTGTTTAAGTCAATAATTCATAGTTTAGGATAAGGTGCATTATACAATTGTGCCCTATAGTAATGCAAATCTAGCCTCCGTCTATAGCAGGAGTGTCAAATTCAAGGCCTGCGGGCCAGATCCGGCTCATTGCTTAGATCTGGCCTGCAGGGCCACTCTGGAAACAGCGAAGGACTGGCCCGCAGTGCCTCTGCCAGTGAAAATGGGCTCCCAATCTCTGTTTTTGGCTGGGACGGCCTCCTGCAACCCTCTACTAGCGAAAACAGCAGTTGGGAGAGCCATATGCAGCCCTCCCAACCTCCATTTTCACTGACAGAGGATTGCAGGAAGCTGTCCCAGCCAAAAAAGGAAATTGGGAGCCCATTTTTGCTGGCAAAGCACTCGGGCCATCACAGGCACCCCTGACACAAATGACATCAAGCTGGCCACACCCACCCTGGCCACGCCCACCCTGGCCCCCAAAGGTCAAACACAACCCTGATGCGGCGGCCCTCAATGAAATCAAGTTTGACATCCCTGGTCTATAGCTTTTCAGCACATTTTAATATGATGTCTATTCAGCAAGGTTTCTGCTTATTAAACTAATCCATCAGTATTTTTGAAGATTTCATCTCAAAAAAACAAAAAAAAAATAGAATAATCAGAAGCAAAATTCCTACTTCTGATGTGGAATGCTTAAGCAAGAAATCCATAACTTTTAATATGATGAGATTGTCCAGTTAAAGGGGATGTATTTTTTCCAATATCCTTGCTAACAAATAGTGCTGTATCGGCACTTTTTTTTTTTCTAGACTCTCTTGCTAGAATCTAGACTTTCTTCAAGACTCGTGCATTTAATTTAACAGCCATGCATAACTCCATTATTTTAAAAAAGAAAAAAAAACAGTGCAAATAAGATAGGAACACATGTTAGCCTCGTATCTTAAATAGAAACAAAAGCCAAACTACAATGCTAGCCTATCAATCCAGCTATGTTTTTAGTTTTGGGTTTTGACCAATTTGTACATAATCCCACGCTTAGCTTGTCCCACTTTGTTTATGT
The DNA here is from genome assembly GCA_030761175.1 of Masticophis lateralis. Lineage (NCBI taxonomy): Eukaryota > Metazoa > Chordata > Lepidosauria > Squamata > Colubridae > Masticophis > Masticophis lateralis. Next base: position 9,398,380 of record JAUDYJ010000010.1, on the reverse strand, counting down.
TTGTCCCACATAATCCCACTTTGCCTTGCAAGCGAAGTTTCTACAGACTAAAACAACTTTGGACCGCAACAAAAATGGAGACAAAATGAATAGCATGTGATTGATATGAGCAATAATTTTGGGAACTATCTCTACCATCCGTAACATAATAAAAGAATAACAGCATTGCAAGGGACCTTGGAGTCCCTTCTAATCCAACCCCTGCTCAAACAGGAGATCTATACCATTTCAGAGAAATGGCTGTCCAGTCTCTTCTTGAAAACCTCAGTGATGAAACACTCACAACTTCTAAAGGAAAGTCCTTCCACTGATTAATTGTTCTCAATGTCAGGAAATTTCTCCTTAGTTCTAAGTTGCTTCTCTCCTTGATTAGTTTTCATCCATTACTTCTTCTCCTGCCTTCAGTGGCTTTGGAAAATAGGTTGACCCAGGGGTGGGCTTCAAAAATTTTAGCATTTCTGCCCAGTTGCTGAGTGGCCATGGCCATGGTGGGCGTGGCTTAATCAGCCTCCTGCACCACAGTAGGGAGGCGTTTTTGCCCTCCCCAGGCTCCAGAGGCTTTTCTCAAGCCTCTGGGAGGGCGAAAACTGCCTCCCCAGACCCTGGAGGCCCTCTGGAGGCCATAAATGGGCTCATTTACAGCCTTCCTGAACTTCCAGTAGGCCCATTTTTCACCCTTCTCGAGCCTCCGCGCACACCCTGCACTTACCTGCATCCAAAATGGGCCGCGTGTGGACTCTTGGGAGGGACGGGACAGGTTGGGCGAGGCCAGCCAAGAGTGGGATTTGGAGGTTCTCTGAACTGCATAGAATCTAACTTAGAGGTTCTCCCTAACCCCTCCAAACCCCCAGCATCCCATCCCTGGGTTGACCCCTTCTTCTTTGTGGCAGCCCCTGAGATATTGGAACACTGCTATCATGTCACCCCTAGTCCTCTTTTTCACTAGACTAAACTAGACATACCCAGTTCTTTGTATGTTTTTACCTCCAACCCCTATTCATCTTTGTTGCTCTTCTCTGCACTCTTTCCAGAGTCTCCACATCTTTTTTATACTGTGGAGACCAAATCCGGATGCAGTATTCCCAGTGTCGTTTTACGAAGGCATTATAAAACGGTATTAACACTTCATCTGATCTTGATTCTATCCCTCTGTTAATGCAGCCTAGGAGTGTGTTGGCTTTTTTGGTGGCTAAGTGTAGAATGTTTTAATAATGAGTGTTAAACGATATTCTCTATCACATAGCAGCTCATGAAATCGTGTTCAAGAAGCATGTAAGAGCAGACTGGAATATCAGGATACTGAATTTTATAGACTTGCTTACTCTGAGAAGACTTTCTTTAGTCCACCACCCCGTGCCGAGTTCCACACTTCACCAGCAATTTCAATGTCTCAAGTAAATGCTAAATTTTAAAAAGGCATTACTTTTCATTAGCATTTTCACTTAATGCTAATGCAGTCACTTGTCAGTGGATGTAAACATAAGTGGGGACCAGAGTTTATTTTTACACCTCCAAGCCCAGCTACTGGTGACTTTTCTTAGATTATTCTGTCTGTGTTTCTTTTGCTCCCTGAGATGTTTTAGACCGATTTCCCCCTGATGTTGCCCTCTCCATCAAAATAATTTCAGACCTTTTTGACATTTTACCAGCACCTCAAAGACAGGAATGGCTTCTGACTTTAATGAGAAAGTTCAGTTTTGGGGGGAGGGGGGGGAATCAAATAATGATAATATAATCGCCTCTTCAAGGTTGACTAAGGGTAATAATTTTTGGCCTTGTTCACACTGTTATTTTGTGCTCCTTTCTGATAAAAGGAAATGACAGAGAGAGAAAGACAAAGAGAGGGAGAGGGAAAGAGGGAGGGAGGGAGGGAGAGAGAAAAAGAGAGGGGGGGGTTGAATGAAGGTTTGATTCTGCATTCAAACCTTCCGTGGGTTTTCCCACAAATGTGCCACCGTGTCACAAAATCAGTGCCTTCCTCAGGAACGTACAGATTAAACTTTCCGTCCCTTCTCATTCTTTTAAGAAGACAGAAATTAAGAGGAACCAAAAATGGAAACAGTAACAATATCTATTCACAGCAGAAATCTAACCAAATTCCTTCCCTCAAACACAACCTGTCACATCACAAGGCAGGCTGAGAGAATATGTCTTTGGAAGAAAAGAAAAAAAAGAAAAGAAAAAAAAGTTACAAAATAATTAAAACGATTCAAATAAAAACAAGCGGGATCATTATCCAATGTTTCAAACAAGCAACCGAACGAGAATAAAGGCTGAACCTAAGTGCCACACATAGATTTAAGTCATAATAAAGTTTCCTTGTTTGTGGCTTGCTGCGGTGTGTAATCATAATCCATAAACTATAGTTTATTGCTCAGCGGGTTGTACCAACTCGACCAATTATGACTTATTCAATTGGTTAAAGAAACCATGGCTTAGCTCAGGAAACATATCTAATTAGAGCTGGATTGGATACAATCTCCACCACCTTCTGTCCACGGGGTTTCTTTCTGAAAAGAAATCATGTATCATAAATCATTCTCTTTGATTAGTACGACTGCAACTGAGCTCAAATTTTCTGTCGTTACACGAGGCAGTTTAAAGCGAATTTTGCCCCGTTTTACGAACTTTCTTGCCGCAGTCGTTAAGTGAATCACTGCAGTTGTTAAATTAGTAACAGGGTTGTTAAGTGAATCTGGTTTCTAGTGGTGGTATTCAACTGCTTCTATCCGGTTTGGGCGAAACGGTGGTGGTGGTGGCAGCAAGAGGCTCCGCCCACCCGCCCGGATGTCATCACATCCTGTTTTTGACGCTCTGTGCAAGCACACACTCACATTTGCAAACCGGTAGCAAAGATAAGTGAATAGCACCCCTACTGGTTTCCCCAATGACTTTCCATGTCAGAAGGTCGGAAATGGTGATCACATGACCCCAGGACACTGCAAATATGAGAGAGCTGTCAAGCGTCTGAATTTTGACCACATGACCATGGAGATGCTGTGTGAAAAATGGTCATAAATCACTTTTTCCAGTGCGGCTGTCACTAAATGAGCTGATTTTATAGTGGTGAAATCCAAATTTTTTTACTACCTGTTCTGTGGAGTGGCTTGGTGGGCATGGCAGGGCAAGGCAAGGATACTGCAAAATCTCCATTCCTACCCCACTCCAGGGGAAGGATACTGCAACATCTCCATTCCTACCCCACTCCTGGGGGAAGGATATTGCAAAATTCCCATTCCTTCCCCACTCCTGGGGGAAGGATATTGCAAAATTCCCGTCCCTGCCCCACTCTAGAAAGATATTGCAAAATCTCCATTCCCACCCCACTCCAGGGGAAGGATACTGCAAAATCCCCATTCCTTCCCTACTCTAGGGGAAGGATATTGCAAAATCTCCATTCCCAGCCCACTCCAGGGGAAGGAGACTGCAAAATCTCCATTCCCAGCCCACTCTGGGGCCAACCAGAGATGGCATTTGCCGGTTGTCCAAACTGCCCAAAATTTCCGCTACCGGTTCTCCAGAACCCGTCAGAACCTGCTGGATTTCACCCCTGGGCTGATGTAAGTTGAAGTACCTGTAATTAAAAAAAGTCACCTGAAAGCTTACTATATTTATGGCGAGCGGTCTTGCTGAATTGAGGCATCTATTTTCCTCCCCTTGTAACGTTCATTTATTCTAAAGGTCACTTTAAAGTTTCAGATGTGAACACAACCTCGAGAGCCTATCCTTGCCTTGCAGATGCTATGGGCAGAGTACGTACATTTGCAGTAATTGAAGCGTACCACAGAGGCAGGTATCGTAGAGTGCCAGATTCTTGACTCCTTTATGGTACTCTTTTGTGACGCTGGATTCATTGCCCCATTGAGCGACTTCTGAAGTTACTCCTGATTTATGCTGGCATAAATGTCATAATTTGGTTTACGAGTTGAGAGTTGTATATTTTTGAGAATCTAAACTGAAGTTTCCTTTCCAGGGCAATTTATTAGAGCTTGCTCATTTAGCAGTGAAGGGGAGGTGGTCGGAATGGGCCCATGCCAAGAGAAATCTGGTCCAACCATGAAGCAAAATCTCAGAGGAACTGGCAAGGGAGTCAATATGCAAAATTAATTTAAGATAATAATCAAAGCCCTGTCTTCATATATGCTAGATTGGACAGCTGCATTGTGATCATCCAATCTTCCGCGAACTGCATCCGCCTTAGAGTAAATGTAGAATGGAAAATTAAAACAGAAAATACCCATATTGAACAGAGATCAATATTATTAAGATGAACATAAAAGTTGTCTTGTACCAAAGGTTGTACCAGCTCAGCATTGTCTAAAACACAAAACAACAATTTGTCATTGGGGTGGGTTTCCAGTTCAAATCTCCTAAGCCGTTTTCCAAAAATGGTCCCTGTTCTTCCGCTTTGGAATAAGATCTGGGGTTGATTGCCTGCAATTACTCAGCTCTGAATACTGGCTAAGATCCATCAATCACATGCTACAATTGAAGAGACATAAAACTGAGTTATTACCCTCCATTGTTATTTTTATAAATGTCGCAGCCCACTGTTTTCCTTTCCATTTCTCCTTCATTTGTTCCCTCTCAGCCTACTTTCAACGGATATACTCCTACAAGCTTTCAGTACAACAGACGTCTACAGACAGTTTAAGCTGGAGTATTGCAAGAATTGGATGCTGATACCAACAATTTTTTTAAATGAAAATAGTTTGCAGGGAAAAGGGGACTGCAAGGAAAAGAATTTGCTTCTCATCTTCCCCTAAAGTTCAGCTTTAAATAAAGAGGACTTTTTACTGCCACCTCTGAATGGTAGAGGTGTATTTTCCAGATTACGTTAACTCATAGCCTCTTTCAAAAGTCAGCAAGACATTCATGTTTATTTGGGGAACCTAATTCTATAAACCAGGGACACTGTGGCTCATTGGCTAAGATGTTGAGCTTGTCAGTTCAGCGGCAGTTCAGCGGTTCGAATCCCTAGTGCCGCATAACAGGGTGAGCTCTATTTACTTGTCGTTCCTTGTCCCAGCTTCTGCCAATCTAGCAGTTCGAAAGCAGGTAAAAAATGCAAGTAGAAAAATAGGGACCACCTTTGGTAGGAAAGGAACAGCATTCTGTGTGCCTTTGGCGTTGAGTCATGCTGGCCATGTAAATGTTTATAGAATTAAAGATAAAAGTAAAGGTTCCCCTCGCACATATGTGCTAGTCGTTCCCAACTCTAGGGGCCGGTGCTCATCTCCATTTCATAGCTAAAGAGCCAGCACTGTCCGAAGACATCTCCGTGGTTGTGTGGCCAGCATGACTAAACACCAAAGGCGCACAGAACGCTGTTACCGTCCCACCAAAGGTGATCCCTATTTTTCTACTTGCATTTTTTACATGCTTTCAAACTGCTAGGTTGGCAGAAGCTGGGACAAGTCACAGGAGCTCACCCCATTATGCGGCACTAGGGATTCGAACCGCTGAACTGCCGACCTTTCGATCGACAAGGTCAGCATCTTAGCCACTGAGCCGCCATGTCCCTTTTCTCAGTAACTACCATACTTCAAAGGTAAGGTCAGATTTTGTTGTATATACCTACAATAAAGTCAACTTAGACTGAATCCAAAAATGTTGTCATAGTTTGATTACCAAATGGTCGACTTAATGATATACGTAACTGTCCTCATCCTGGGATCTCCTGATACATCTTAGGAATGACCACTTCCCTTGCAGTTCGAAGAAGATCGGAACTGCAGGATTTAGGATGACAAAATCACTTCCCTTTCCCTCCCCAAATGGTAAGAACTCTGTTGGATCGCACAACCACGGTGTGTCATGTTTCCAGCAGAAGCCACACAGATGGTTCTGAAGCTCCCAGCAGGACACCCAATCAATAGCCTTTTCTCTGCTGTTCTTTCCACCCCCAGCTATGTCCTGAATCTGGGGATTCCACTTAGTTATCATCACTAATAGCTGTTGACAGATCTATCTTCTTTCATTATTTTTTCTAATTTCTTTTTAAAGCAGCTATCTGAGCACTCAGCTACCAGTTGGAGGGCAACTTTTCCTAAGATGATAATTGTGGAGAGAAGGCTTAAATGCTTGCCTTTCTTCCATGCTGTAGTACCAACGACAATTGCCTCTCCTGCAGCACCTGGTATTTAATTATAATATTCATCTAATTAGCATAATGCAATATTCCGCAGTTGCTCTGGGAATCATTTCATGAACTCAGGGTCACTGAAGACCGCCGTCCTCCTCCGTAGCGGCCCCTACATTTTGGAGCCACCTGAATCTTCCCTGCTGATATTTCATAAGGCAGCAAAGGCCATATGATTTAATCAGGTGTTGTGATGGATGTGCGCTGTTCTCTTATTGTTCTTTATATTTATGGTTGAGTTTGGCTGGAAGGGATTCAGTTCTGTGTTTTTAATCTTGCCGTTGTAAACAGCCTAGAATTGTACAAAGCGGGTGGTTTATAAATATCCTAAAATGAATAAATTCATGCAGAAAAGTTTGTCCTTGTAGTGATCATCATGCTCTGTCCTGGTTCATCCTTCGCATCCTTCTCGTTCATTGGAAGGAAGGTGGCCACGGAGGTGGCCTCTCGTTCACGGAGGAAGGGTGGTAACCGACAGCTGAAATGCCCATAGGCATCCACAGAGGAAGGAAGGGACATCACGTGCCCACAACATTGTGTCATTTCTGCAAACAATGTCATGAGATATGTGGCATCATCCCTGGTACTTATCACCTATACCCCAGTGTTTCTCAACCTGAACAAGCTAGAGAGGACTTCAACTCCTAGAATTCCCCAGCGCATTGCACTCCCCCAAAATGCAATGCACATGCGGCCCCACGCATGCACCCTGCCCCTACTTACCTTTACTACCGGTTCACAATGGGGCCACATGCTCTCACTTCGCTTACGTGCGTGCTCTTCTGCGCATGCGCAGAAGCGTTCCGATGACGTTGGGGTTGATGGGCGGAGCCAGTTCTATAGAACCAGTGCAAACCAGGGGCAACCCACCACTGCCATGCATGCATGTGTGGCCCCCTGCATGTGCCTTGCCCCCAGCGCATTTGTGTCAGAGACCTGAAGACCAGTTTGGCTGGCAGGAGATACACGCACATGCATGGAGGAGCTGAACTGGGGCGATGACTTTGCGTGCCTTCAGAGAGGGCTATGTGTGCCGTAGGTTCACCATCATGGCCCTAACCTATATAAAGAGCTGAGAATTCATACCCTTATTCCTGTGAATTTCTTTGTAAGTATCTGGTGGAGAAAAAAAAATAAGTGGCATAGTATTTCAATTGGCTTAATCACATTTATTATCCTACTTAGACTGCTTTTCCACCAATAGAGAGCCAGGTTCCTTGTATGGTCATAAAAGTTCTGGGTTAAACCCATGGGCTTCTAATGATTGATAACAATCCAATATACCCTGGCAACCTTCAGTAGAGCATCAGAATAGAAGAAAGTAGCTTTCCTCAGAATTCCCAAATTCAGGAAAAACTGGCCAGGTTCATACATAACGCCAAACCCTAATATATATTGTGTTTGAGTAAATAAGCTCATGGCAGCTTTTTCAACAAATGATGATTCAGTTAGTGAAACTATCTCAGCTAGAAGGTGTTTCAATGAACTCTGAAAGAAAAGGCAGTTTAATGTACATGTGAAGAAGACATCTTTGATCTCCCATCAAAGACAAGTCCTAAACAATACTATGCCCTGAAACCATAGAGTCCAGTGATAGAGCATATAAAAAGTCCTTTGACAAATTCTGTCATTTTGTTTCTCTGGCTAAGGGTGGAAAAGATGTTTGTTTAAGAACCTACAGAGTTCCTTCAAGTTAGCGAAGAGCAATGATGAACTATTGAGATCAGTTGTTTATAAGATATTATTATTACATTCCTGTTCCACGTTTTCATGTTATGAGCCTCAGAAGCAACATTTTGATAGAATTTCTCCAAATAGGCAGATGTAATTCCTTGTGCTGAACAATCATGAGGTTTAAATACCATGGATGAACCAACCAGCCCATGATTTGGATGTTCCTCAAAGACACAGATTTTGGAAAAAATGTTACGGAAGACAAGTTTTTCAAAAGTTACCAGCCATTGGGTTACTACTGCTACTTCTAGGATCAAAGACAATGCACCTCTGAATACCAGCTGCTGGGAAACAATAGGAAGAGAATACTAGCTTTCTTTATTGTTGTGGACATCTCAGGAGCCTCTGTCAAAGCATTGTGGGAAATATAATCCCCGACTAGATGGTATAGCAATACTCTCATGTTCAACAGTCACCCCAATTTTCTTTAGACCTCTGCAACTTTTTTGAGACCTTCAAAAGAGTGACAGTGGGAGATTTAAATAATCTCTGCCTGGTTTAAAAGGGGAAAGATTTAACAAATTTGTCTCCCACCATTCTTTCATCCCCGTCTTCAGTTTACTTTCCTTCCTACTCACTTATTCTAAGGTTCAAAGGCAATCAACAAATGAATAATTTCACATTTTCAAACCATTACATTATTTGTTGCTTTTTATCAACAGTAACTTTTGTAAAAAGGTAAAATCTCTTTGCATATTGACTGTCAACGCCGCACAGATGTAATGGCACCAGCCACTGCACCACAAGATGAAATAAAAATTAAATTGTAGTTGGGGGCTTTTAAATCAACTCAATTAAAATAAAGAGATTCTTGGCTTGATATAGGGAAATATTTGTATTTCCAATTCTATTTGTTAATACATTGACATATGTGCTATTTTTTAAATGTAGCACTAAGTGCACTTTCTGTCAATGCCATAGATTTTTTAATAGACTGAGAAAATGCATTTCATTTCTTCTTATTTTCCTTCAATACATCATTTGGTTCTGCTTTTTGCCTGCATGAAATTCATTTTCTAATGGAAATATTTGTTTTGTAAATCAAATATGTATTATGCACAAAATGCAAAGCACAAATTAAATTATGTTAATGAAATGAAAGAGATATGAAATGCATATTTCATGGACAAAACATAACCTCAGCAAACAACCATTTCTTGATAAAATCTTTAAACACAATCTCATTCTGTGACAGACATATTGTTAAAGCAGATAGCACCTCATTTAAATGGTTTCCTTTAATATTAGTGCTTAGTATATAATTGTAAATAACTTTTGGGATGAAAAACCAATAATGAAATACTGTCTTTAATAGTTTGCTATTGATGTCAGCATAAAATTTGTAGTAGTTGAATATTGGAAATTGGGAGTGTGAACACAATATAGTCAAAAGCTGTGAATGATTGCATATTTAAATAGAGCTGACTAAGGCAAAGATGTTATAGATATTAGTAATAGGCAGAAAATTATGCTGACCTAACATTATTTGACAAAACCCACTGTTTTAAATTATATATTGGTTATACTTAATGAATAATAGATTTTGTAGGTGTTGATTCTCTGATCATAATGCTGATGACACTATACACGCAGGATATTTTTCAGTCCTCCATCTGACAATAAAATAGGTGGCCATCACAAAACAAATCATAGAATAATATACATTATGTATGCCCCACATAAATCAAGGATGAAACCACACCTTGGTGTGCCCTATGGGACTCTAAACCACCATGTGGAAGAATGGCACAGTTCAACAACTCAGAAGAAAAATTGTAGGGCAAAAGAATGTGAGTTAGCAATATACAGAAAGTATGTATTGTTTTGTCTTCAACTGACAAGGGACGGAGGGAAGCATCATCATGAGCAGTTATGAAAAGGATGTGTAGTGTTTTGAAATGATGCAGATAAAGGAAATAGTCTTAACATCTAACTATGTTAGTCTGTAACAGTAAAACAGAGACTTTACATTACCAAGGGCCACGCTTTGAACTGCCACACCAGCAATGAACAATCCTGAATAGAATTTGTGCCTCACTGCTGGGACTCACTGTATAAATGGGGGTTAGTATCTACCCCTCACTGTTACTGTGGAGTCCCACATCAAACTGTAGATCATATCATGACTGGCTGTAAGGTGAGGGCATACACCAGTCCAGTATCTGATATTTTTCATACAAACCATGCTGGGCTTCAATGGTCAGTTGACTTAGACATTGGTATCTGAATAGAGATCTTTAAAATAGAATAACAGAGTTGGAAGGGACCTTGGAGGTCTTCTAGTCCAATCCCCTGCTTAGGCAGGAAACCCTACACCACTTCAGACAAATGGTTATCCAACATCTTCTTAAAAACTTCCAGTATTGGAGCATTCGCAACTTCAGGAGGCAAGTTATTCCACTGATCAATTGTTCTCACTGTCAGGAAATTTCTCCTTAGTTCTAAGTTGCTTCACTCCTTGATTAGTTTCCACCCATCTTTTTATCATTCTTTTTAATATTCATGTTTCATTGTGTTTTTTTAAATGTTAATATATATTGCAAGTCCGTGTAGGATATGCCATACACTAATCTAAGAGACTTTGCACTGGGAAAAATCTCACAACAGAGAGTCAGTGTGATGTAGTATTTAAGATACGAGATGCCACCTCTGTACCGTCCTCGCCTTCGTTTTTTTGGTTTTGTATTTATTGTTGTTAATATTTTAATATCTTATTATTCATTATTTTAATGTAAAGCTATCCAGAATCTCTATGCAAAGTGAGATGGGTGCAGGGGTGGACCTCCTGGGGGTTCGCAGGGGTTTGGGAGAAACTCTAGCTAAGATTCTGTACAATTTCGGAGAACCCACAAATCCCACTCCTGGCTTGCCACAAGGCTTCAAAGGGCTGCCCTACAGCTGATCAGTGTTAAAAGAAAACAATGAGTAGACCAATGCCTGTAAAAATACATGAGTAGATCAGTGCCTGCAAAAATAAATGGGTAGACCAATTCCTGCAAAAAATAAATGGGTAGATCGGTACAGCTCTGCAAGCAGTTAAAAGCCTGGTAGACCAGTACCTCTGCTAAATCCTAAATAATTGTCACATGACCATCAAGCCACGCCCACAAAATAAGCCACGCCCACAGAACCAGTAGTAAAAAAATTTAGAGCCCACCCCTGCCCTGGCCCCATCTCTGCCTTTGACACAGAGCCCTCCTCCAGGCCTTCCCCAGCCTCCAGGACTGGCCCCTGTTCTTCCTCAGCCTCATCACTGCCCGACTCCGCTGCCAACTCCTCAGGCTGCCGGCAGACCACAACACCACCTTCTTGACCTTGGAGGCTGAATAATAGCACACACTTTTTTTGTTCCTCTTCTAACATGTGAGAAAAACGCAGACACACAAACACACAAACACACACACATAGAGGCCCTAGGCCAGTGGTGGGTCATCCCCGGCTCGGACCAGTTCGTAAGAACCGGTAGTAAAACTGGCGGGAGGCCCTACCTACTGCCCTGGATATCGTCATTGGCGATCTGCGCAGGCACAGAAGCTTCTGCACCTACGCAGAAGTAAGTCACGCGCATGAGCGAAGCAAGAACACGCATGCGATTCTGTTGCAAACCGGTAGTAAAGGTAAATAGAACACACTCCTGGCCTAGGCTTGTACTCCTCTCCAGCCAAACCAGATTACAGAAGCATGTTTTTAATGGCTCTTGACTCGTCTTTTATGAAGCAAAACAAGGCTAACAAAATACGGTAATTCAACATTTGAGTTGTACTTCCCTCCACGGGGAAATCCGAGGCCTCGATCCAGTCAAAGCCCAAAGCCTAAACGAGAAGGGAAGAAGACCAACTGCGACTCATCGACTGACTTGAGCCTCTGTTTCAAACCCATATTTATGCATGATTTTTTTTCTCCTTGGCAAGCTACTAAATGCCAAAAGGTAATGCAAACGGGCAAAGAACAAGGGGAAAACTCCAAGGGGCCACTAATCCCTCAGAGCTTGTGGAGGCCTCAGGAAACGTCTACTTGGCATCTTGTAATGAGAGTTCAAAATTCCTCTCATTAGCCAAAGTAGACCAGGTGGAGACTGGGGGGTGGATCCCAAGCCATCTGCTCACACAGTAAAAGACATTTACATTTGTTTACACCCCCTCCTCCCTGTAGTTATTAGGGAGAAGAACTGCATTTCCTTTCATTGCATTAGCTAGACTAAGGCTCTTTCCTCCTCTGATCCATGGTCCTCTTTATCTCATGCATACAAATGTCAAATCTGAATTTCTCGCTCCCAACACACACGGAAGCCGTTGGAACAAACGGCAAGGGTTAAAATATTGATGGTGAAATCCGGGCCGTTTAGAGAAAATTTCCAGCAATTTTTTTTCCCCTACCAACTTTCATTCAGTTTGGGGAACTCACAGGAGCCTAGGAAGGCTTCTGGAGTGATGGGAAGACCCACGAGAAAGGGGTTGTTTGTTTGTTTGCTTGTTTATTAAATGTATTGGTCGCTGAAGGCCACACAACATGGACTTCATAGTACCAGCAACTTGGACTTTGTAGTATTGTTGTAAAGTAAAGATAAAAGTTCCCCTCACACATATGTGCTAGTTGTTCTTGACTCTAGGGGGCGGTGCTCATCTCCATTTCAAAGCTGAAGAGCCAGCGCTTTCCGAAGACGTCTCCGTGGTCATGTGGCCGGCATGACTCAACACCAAAGGCGCACGGAACGCTGTTCCCTTCCCATCAAAGGTGGTCCCTATTTTTCTACTTGCATTTTTTTTACGTGCTTTTGAACTGCTAGGTTGGCAGAAGCTGGGACAAGTAATGGGAGCTCACCCCATTACGCAGCACTAGGGATTTGAACCGCTGAACTGCTGACCTTTCGATTGACAAGCTCAGCATCTTAGCCACTGAGCCACCGCGTCCCCCCCATTGTCGTACTTGCCAACTAACATAGTTATTTTGTATTTTAATTTGACCTACTTTTGTATTTTAATATGACCTATTTTTCTCCCTTTTAAATGATGTTAATGGTTTACCAAACCACCGCCCATCTTACCACAGGATAACTCTGGGCGGCTTGCAATATTAAAAAGATAAATCTGTACAAATAAAATACTACCAAAAATAGGATACACAACCTAGCTAAAACGATGGGGAGGGAAGGAGTACAATCGGATAAGTGTTAGGGGGTGGGCAAGAGGTGGGATTTGTCTATCAACGATGCCCAGTGTGAAACCTCCCAGCCCCAAGCCAGCTGGCAGAGCCAGGGTTTTTAAGTTCTTGTGGAAGATCAGGGGAGTTAGAGCCAACCTCACTTTGGCGACAAGATATTCCAAAGGGCAGGAAGGATGGCAGGAAAGGTTCCTTTCTTGGACCAAACCAGCCGGAATACCCTGGGCGATGGGCCCACAGCATGCCCCCTGTGCTGGCATTTTGCACAGGGGGCTGGGTGAATTCCAGTGGGATGAGAAGATCCATCAAGTAACAGCGTCCCATAAAGTCAGCGTGAATATATCACCAAGAGAATTCAGAAAAATTCTCAAGCATGCTAGGAATAAAGAGGAGGGGAAAACATCCTCCGTGGAAAGGAAAATTTTAAAAAAGGTTGCAAAATAGATTACAAGTTTGCAACGGCATTAGCAAATATAGCTAACTTGAATTGAATCCGACTGAATCATAGCAGTACAGGTAGCCAACCTTTTCCTAGGTGGCTTGCTCATGTCTTCTGCCCATGTCTTCTGCTCATTGGAAAAATGTTTGCTTAATGGTGTCTTCTGACAAACAATAGAGAAGCTGGATTCACTTAACCATCGTATTACTGACTTAAAAACTGCAGCGATTCACTTAACTGTAGCAAGAAAGGTCATAAAATGGAGCAAAATTCACTTAAAAAGCCTCACAGAAAATTTGGGCTCAATTGTGATTGTAAGTCAATGACTACCTGTATAGAGGGGGGAAAGCACATATCACTCCACCTAATTCAGGGCTCTTGTTCTCCAACTGTTGGATTATATATTGTATTTTTCAGAAAATAAAACACGCTTTTTTTCCCCAAAAAAGAGGGTGAAAATCTGGGGGCGTCTTATACTCCGAATGTAGCCCCGCCCAGCTTCTCAAACGGAGGTTTCTGAGGCTGAAAAAAGCATCGGAAACGAAGCTTCAGAAAAGAAGCCCCCAAACAGAAACAGAAAAAAAGCCTCAGAAACAGAGTTTCAGAGGCTTTTTTTCTGAAGCTCTGTTTCGGAGGCTTTCAAAGGCAGGAAGAAAAGTTTTTTCTGAAATGGAGTTTCAGAAGTTTCAGAGGCAGAAAAAAAAAAAAAAACAAGGCACAGAGCTCACAACCAAGGAACCTGTTGCTAAAATTCACCTCTGGGAAGAGCTGATTGGTGGTATTCCGGGAGGCCGATCCCCCTGCCAATCAGCTTTTTTCTTATTTTCCTCCCCAAAAACTAAGGTGAGTCTTATACTCCGGTGCATCTTATACTCCGAAAAACACGGTATATATTATTTTATTTATTTATTTATTGGTTCGATTTATATGCCGCCCTTCTCCAGAGACTCAGGGCAGCTTACAATGTGTTAAGCAATAGCCCTCAAATTTTTGTATATACCTGCTTAGTAGGGCTTTTGGCCCCCCTAAGCAGTTTTCTTTTTTTAATACAAAGTCAGCTTATTGCCCCCAGAATCCGGGTCTTCATTTTACCTACCTCAGAAGGATGGAAGGCTGAGTCAACCTTGAGCCTGGTGAGATTTGAACTCGCAGTAATTGCAGGCAGCTGGCACCTAAGTGCTACTTTAACAGCACTTTAAATATTATGTATCTAAGCCCTGAGCTCACTGTAACAGCATTGTCAAAAAAGGCATTAAGAGTTGTTAACTTAATCTTGTGAAGCTTCTTCTCCGGTAATATTGTATTGCTAACTAAGGCATACAAAACCTTTGCCAGACCAATTCTTGAATACAGCTCATTCACCTGGAATCCACACTGTATATCGGACATTAACACAATTGAGTAGGTCCAGAGGTATTTCATGAGAAGAGTCCTCCACTCTTCTACTTGCAATAGAATCCCGTATGCCACCAGACTTGAAATTCTGGGCTTGGACAATCTGGAACTGTGCCGCCTATGGTCTGACCTAAGCATAGTACACAAAATTGTCTGCTACAACATCTTAACTGTTAACGACTTCTTCAGCTTCAACCACAATAATACACGGGCAAACAATCGATACAAACTCAAGGTAAACCGCTCCAAACTTGATTGCAGAAAATACAACTTCAGCAACAGAGTGGTCAACGCCTGGGATGCTCTACCCCACTCTGTTGTTACTGCCTCAAACCTTCACAGCTTCAACCTCAAACTGTCTACCATGGACCTCACCCCATTCCTAAAAGGTCCATAAAGGGGGCGTGCATAAGCACACCAGTGTGCCTACCTTACTGCCTTACTGTCCCCATTTCCCTGTCCTTACTTCCTTTGTTTATGTTTATAACTATACCTGCTATCTTGTACATGTTTTACAAACAAATAAATAAATAAATAAATTTTAGGGTTCCCCATCAACTGGACTGAAAGTTATGAAAGTCGTACTCAAATATAGTTGAGAAAATAGAATTAAGGTGTCATAATTATTGTCCTAAAGGCTCAGATGCAGAGAACAGATAAATACTACCATGATTTTCATAAAACATCTCAATTTTATTGATACGGAAGTCAATATTTGATTGTAGTAGTGAGTCACAATTGTATATATGAGTTTGTCTTCCATAGTCTACTTTGATCCAAGCCTAACAATATTGACTAAGATCAGAAGAATTTAAGAGTTGCAACTAACTGCCGAACATGTTAATTGAATTTCTTGTATCTTGATAAGGGAAAAGAAAAGCTAATAGTTGTAATAATGCTTCATTAAAACCTCCACTGTTTCCTCTAGTATTTAATAAAAGATGTAAATGCCCTGTGTAATGAATGAGATAAATTCAGTTTAAAATTATGCCCTTTTTTTTGCCAGTGTTCAAACATAAAAGAAAATTTAAACACTTTCATTTACATATCACCTGCTAGATTATGGACATCTTCCGAATCATAACAATAATCTTGTTTTTTTGTATTTTTTTTAAAGCCACATAATATGTTTCTCCTCTTCCATGGCACTGCAGATAAAAATAGTATCAAGGAAAAGCGACAGATGTCCCTTTGGTGATTTTAATAAGCTCTTCATTGCCCTTAAAGTCAGAATTAATTCAAGAGTTTATTCCTTATTTTGTAAGAGGAGAAGAGAAGTGAACAAAGACAGACGAGAATCAATGATTGCTGCTTGATCACAGAAATTGATCACAATTGATCACAGAAATCTATTCCAAGAAAGGGGGGAGGACTCTTGGTATTCCTACTCATTACTCCTTGATCAAACAGTTGAATAGAATAGAATAGAATAGAATAGAATAGAATAGAATAGAATAGAATAGAATAGAATAGAATAGAATAGAATAGAATAGAATAGAATAGAATAGAATTCTTTGTTGGCCAAGTGTGATTGGACACACAAGGAATTTGTCTTTGGTGCATATGCTCTCAGTTGTTCTGACTTAGGCTTCCTGATATAGTAAAAAACACACAATTAATCCCAAAACCCCCTTTTTTAATTCTAATGGCTGTGAATTCCTTTCATTCACAGCACGTGCTGAATCACCAAGACTTTATAAATAGTCCAAAAGAAGTCTGCCATAGTCCTTCGAATAAGGTGGTAAACACCCACCTTTATCTTCTGACATGTGGCCAAAAACCTAATTGGCAATTACCTTGGCAAGGCCACACGGAAACACAGAGTCAAAAACGGAGCTTCAAAGTACAAACTGACACCATCCACAAAGTTGCTTCGTGCAAAGGCCCACATGCCTTTGCTCTTCCTTTATGTCTTATGGGATGGGCCAATCATCTCCAAGCCTTACTCCCGAGTCGTCCCTTTTGTTTTAACTATTTTTGCTTTCTTGCAGCTCTGCGCATGCGAGCACTAGGAACAGGCTCCCCCTGTCCCTCTGCCTCTCTGATGTCCGACTCTGGAGGCTCCGGAGTCTGCACATAACCCCCAGATGGCCCTGGCCCCATCTCTGCCTCAGACTCAGAGCCCTCGTCTGAGCCTTCCTCAGACTCCAGGACTGGCCCATGTTTCTCCCCAGCCTCCTCACTGTCTGATTCCGCTGCCAGCTCCACAGGCTGTTGGTAGATCACAAAATTAGTGTACAAATAAAGACAAGATACATTCATCAAGAATCATAAGGTACAACACTTAATGATAGTCATAGGGTACAAATAAGCAATCAGGAAACAATCAATATCAATATCAATCATAAGGATACAAGCAACAAAGTTATAGTTATGCTGTCATAAGTGGCAGTCTTTTTATCCATGTAGTAGGCCACCACCCGATGTTAGTAACTTAACAACTGCAGTGATTGACTAAAACAAATGTGGCAAAACTCACTTAACAAATGTCTCACTCAGCAACATAAATTTTGGGCTCAATTAAGGTAATACATCGAAGACTACTGTACCCTAAATAAAAGTCAACAATCCCCATGTTACAATGCCAAGTGAAGACAGTTTTTTTCATCCCTTTTTCCCAAAATAAATTTGACCCCTTCTTTCTTTGCTTCTAATAGTCTCCTTCTTCTCCACTCGACACCTAAGCCAACTTAGATCCCTCAGATTTACTTCCCATGGTATTAATACAAGATTTTGTAAAAAAAAAAAGAGGATATTAGTTTCTCCCTTATAGCTGTCAGAATTAATAACTTCTCTATCACTGATAACTCCAGGTCAATATTAGATTTGTAGATATGGACGGATATAAAATGTATGGAAATATAATCACTGATTTGTCAGTATCCCCAAAGTCTTTAGGTTATTGAATTTAGGGCTATGACAATTGAAATGAAATGGAAGGATAGGTGGGCGGGGGGAAAGAAGAAGTCCTATTCATTGTAAACTCTGACAGGGAGATTCCTCTAAATACAGTAATGCCTTTTAAGAATTGGAACCATGTCTGTCAGAATATGGAAGACATGTTGGCACACAGACCAACTTTAACAGTAAACATTGAAAATGTCTGCTTAATTTGAACAAGATTTGTGATACAGTTCTACAGCGGATGTCAGTGAGTAGGCAGTGAACAAGACCAATTGCTCCTCAGCTACTGCTTAGTGAATGATTGCAACTGAAGGGCTCCTTTTACAGTAGTGGCCAAAATTGTGGAAAACTTTTGGGAAAAGTGTATTTTTTTAACAGATTAACAGAGTTGGAAGGAACCTTATAGGTCGTCCAGTCCAAACCCCCACTCAAGCAGGAGACTCTACACAATTTTTGACAAATGGCAGTCCAATCCTTTCTTGAAAGCCTCAACTGATGAAGTTCCCACAACTTCTGAAGGCAACTTCTGTTCCACGGGTTGATTGTTCTCACTGTCAGAAAGTTCCTCCTCATTTCTAGGTTGAATCTCTCCTTGGTCAGTTTCCATCCATTATTCCTTGTCTGGCCTTCAGGTGCTGTGGAAAACAGCTTGACCCCTTCCTCTCTGTGGCAGCCCCTCAAATATTGGAACACTGCTATCATTTCTCCCCTGGTCCTTCTCTTCATTAGACTAGCCAGGCCCAGTTCCTGTAACCGTTCTTCATATATTTTAGTCTCCAGTCCCCTAATCATCCTGGTTGCTCTCCCCTGCACTCTTTCTAGAGTCTAAAACTAAGACTAGCTAATAACACCACTTTTTTTTTTTTTTTGGAGTATTTATTTATTTATTATTAAAATTTGCATGCCGCTCTTTGCCGTGGGACTTGGGGCGGCTCACATAATAAAACAGACAATGATAAAAAGCTAAAATACAGTCCGAATTTAAAATCCCCAAATTTAAAACCCCGTAACCAGTCCGGGAATTTGACAGAAAAGCCATGTTTTCAAGCCAGTACGGAAAGTGTGGAGATCAGGAGCCGTCCGGAGCTCGGTGGGTAACCCATTCCAGAGGGTCAATGTGGCCACAGAGAACGCCCTCATCCTGGGGGTCGCCAGCCAACATTGTCTGGCCAATGGCACCTGGAGGAGGGCAGCTTTATGAGAGCACACAGGGCAGTGGGAGGCCGGTAGAAGGTGGAGTATCAGTGGTGGGATTCAGCCAGTTCGCACCACTTCGGGAGAACCAGTTGTTAACTTTCTGAGCAGTTTGGTGAACTGGTTGTTGGAAGAAATCATTAGGGCAGAGAACTGAGTAGTACCATAAAATTATATATCAAAGTAAATATAATTTAATCAAGAATGTAATGCAATAACTTTTATGAAGGATTTGCTATTAGAATAGCAGTTACAGTATAAAGAAGAAAAGTGAAACACGTAGAAAAAACGAGATATACAAAAATGATCACCATGTCAGTTAATATTTTGTTGGGTAACCTTTAGCATGAATTACGGCCGTACAACGTCTTCCCATGGAATGAACCAGTCTTTTAGTTCTGCAGCTATTCTAATGTGAAACCAAGATGGAATGATTGCTTCTATTAACTGGGTTTTATTGCTGGGTCGCTTCTGACTAACAAGTTTCTTTTGTTGACTCCATAGATTTTTAATTGGGTTAAGGTCTAGACTATTCCTAGGCCATTCCGGCAGTGGAATATGATGATCTTGAAACTCCAAAAAAAAAGTGGTGTTATTAGCCATCAACCCTGAAAAATACACTTTTCCCAAAAGGTTTCCACAATTTTGGCCACTACTGTATTTATTTTAAACTTTCTAAGATTTTTGAACTTTCAGACGTGGAACAAAAAGCCCCCAACTTGATTTGCGGAGACGTCTTTGGACACCGCTGGCTCTTCGGCTTTGAAACGGAGATGAGCACCGCCCCCTAGAGTCGGGAACAACTAGCACATATGTGCGAGGGGAACCTTTACCTTTACCTTTTATTTTGCATACGGCCTACTTCTACCTTTGCTTTCTTCATTCAGTCTCCCCATTGGTAAATTTTTGTCCAACTTGACCAGGTTTTTAGAACAAGCACTCTTAATTGCTCCATAGAAACTTTGTGAGGCAGGTGAAGGGAGGTGGAACAATTTTTTTTTCTGCCCGACTCTTCAAACTCTAGATGACCCAGAATAAAATCTCTTTTTAACAAGACTTCATTCCTTAGCGAACCAGTGAAAACATTGTAAAAATAAACAAGGCCTGTTGTTTGCCCTCGTAAGGCTTGGGAATTCATTTTTTACTAAGCGCTTCGTTTACCTGAGCTGAAAACCAGCAGACTAGAAAGGAAAAGAAAAGCTCTTTGAACGTCAGATAGGAAAGGGAGATCCACCTGGGTCGATATTCACAAACTCAGCCTGGTCACGACTTCAAACGAACAAACAAACAAACAAACAAATAAAAACAAGCAAACAAAATCTGGCTAAAACTTGACGACAATCTGCAAAGACTTTTTTACCTCAGACTTGTAATCCACTACATTTAGCAAGGCTAAGCGGAATATTCAACTCTTCTTTTAAAAAAAACTAACTAAAAGTAGACTCAACCTGGTCACGACTTCAATAATAATAATAAAAATAAAATAAAATAAAATAAAATAAATCGAGAGGTTGGCAGTTCAGCGATTCGAATCCCTAGTGCCGCGTAATGGGGGGGAGCTCCCAATACTCGTCCCAGCTTCTGCCAACCTAGCAGTTCGAAAGCACGTAAAAAATGCAAGTAGAAAAATAGGGACCACCTTTGGTGGGAAGGTAACAATGTTCCATGCGCCTTTGGCGTTCAATCATGCTGGCCACATGACCACGGAGATGTTTTTGGACAGCGCTGGCTCTTCAGCTTTGAAACGGAGATGAGCACCGCCTCCTATAGTGCAACCTTCTGACAAGCCAAGTCAGTGGGGGAGCCATTTAACTTAACAACCATGATACTAACTTAACAATTGCAGGGATTCACTTAACAACTGTGGCCAGAAAGGTGGTAAAAAGGGGCAAAACTCACTTAACAAGGACTATCTATATTAGGTGTGTCTGCTGCCTTGAGTTATTTGGAAAAATAATAAAGGCAAGATACAAATAAATAAATAAAGAATAAAGAATATCTTGCATAGCCAGTTATCAATAGTAGCCATGAATTCACACGCCTGACTAAAACAGCGACAAAGGTCCAAAGCTTAAAACTTCTTGGAGTATCATTAAGAAAATTCATTTCTGCATACACCCAACCACCCCTGGTGAAGCCTAAAGTTGTCCCTTTGTCCTACTCTGCAGCAAGCTGGAATGAAATACTATCAGAGATGCTGAGATGCTGATAATTTCTCCCTAATTCTGATATGACACTGGAAAAAAAAAGTCCCTCCTTAATTGGTCTTAAGTCAGTTGCAATATTTTTAGGTTCTGGCTGGCTTGCTTTTGAAAAATGTGAGGTTGTCTGCCAGAGAAATATCTTCTCCTCATCTTGGATAATTTCAACATATGTATCTTGGACCATTACCATTTTGGAACATTTGAATGCGGCAAGTGTTAAACCCTCACTGTTCTGTTTGTTTGTGTTTTATTTTGCACATAAATATGTTTCACCATATTATAACTTGGCAAAACGATGCTTTTTTAAAAAAAAAAAAGTTGAAAGACTGAAGATACGATACGTAGCTCTTTACTGTGCCAGGCAAGTTTTGAGAAAAGCAGAGCCTTGTCCATTAACATCAAAAGAGGTCATCTTTGGGGAGGGGGTAGTAGTTTAGTGCTACAGATCTTTTATTTGAATGTCCTCATTTTTTTTTCCCTCCAAAGCATAATGTAACGAGAAAGATAATCATGCTTCTTTACAGAGGAAATAAAAGGAGCTGACCTATCCTATCGTGATTCAATCTCAAGTGAGGTTTGTCATCTAAGCATTCCTTTCACACAAAAAATAAAAATCAGAGGGTACCATTTTGAGATGCTCTCCGCTTTATTAAGCTATGCATCTCTCAGCAAAAGTGGGGGTGACGGAAATCTGATTTGAATTGTTGGTGGTACCTGACTCTTAAATGGGAAACACAAAAGGATGCAGAATGATCCTTCTCCACTTCAGTGTAACACCGCCCCTATAGATTTCAAAAGGTAAGAGAAGGGAAGCTGAACCTGTGCATTAGCTGGCTCTACGATATAATGAATGTAATCAACTGGATGTCATGAGAAATAATATAATAATAAACATTCTTACCTCCCTCAACACATACACAATCACAGGTATTCTTCTGTGCATTGTAGCTTTTACCAAACTTTTTTTTTCCCTCCATTGTTTAATCCAGTATCTCACACCGTGGAGAAGCTGAAGAAAGAGAAGAGGAGGATCGGGTTTAAAATATCACTCTGAAGCAAACAATGATTTAATGGGTTGGCTTAATTTTATTGCAAGAACGGCATAGTGGGGGGCGGGCTGTCACACATTATATTCAAAGTATGTGTGGATACTATTCGTGAACTCAGCCTGATAATCAAAAGATAAGCATCTAACATGGGGCAAAAAAGGAATGGACTTTGGCATTTAGAATTTCAGGATTTAAATCCTATTTTAGTCCCAAACCACCAGAGAGAAAGAGAGAGAGAGAAATCCTTGAAAAGTCCCAATTCTGAATAAATTCTTATTCTTGTTAGGCACTTTAGATGGACTTATCTGTACCTGGAATTTGCACATTGCAATTATGTATTTATTTATTAGTTTGATTTATATGCCGCCTTTCTCCGAAGACTCAGGGCGGCTTACAATGCGTTAAGCAATAGCCTTCATACTTTTGTATATACCTGCTTAGTAGGGCTTTCGGGCCCCCCTAAGCGTGTTCTTTTTATACAAAGTCAGCTTATTGCCCCCCACAATCCGGGTCCTCATTTTACCTACCTCGAAAGGATGGAAGGCTGAGTCAACCTTGAGCCTGGTGAGATTTGAACTTGCAGTAATTGCAGGCAGCTGGCAACTAAGTGCTACTTTAACAGCACTTAGCCCACTGCACCACCAGGCTCTTACTGTTTCGCCACCACAAATACGATTCAACCAAAAAGCCATATCATGATAAGGTATGAGACCTTAACATCTCATGGGAACCTATCCTTAGATCTCACCCTTTGGTTATTTCTCCTTTTGGATTTTGACATAGTGACTGGATTCACGCACCATGCCAAGCCCTGGTTTGCTTAATCATGGTTTATGAAGACAGCAATTGACTAGGTTCAACCTCCTTTAGCCATTAATTACTGCTTAACAAAATTCAACAGGGAAATTTACATTACATTTTAAGCAAAACCAAGGAAACCAAATCATGCATTGAGAAGATGCATGAACCCAGATTAGGGTAACTAATTCTGCCATGTAAAAGTCTAAATAACCAACAAATGTCAACAAAGCTTTGGTGATTCTTGTATTTCTTTGCTGTTATCTAAGGCTGTTGATTTCTGCAGAGATCTGACACTGAGTCCCATTGAGAAACAGGTTTTTTCATTCTCTCTTTCTCCCAGAGAAACACATTTCTAATAGATTTTAGCCAAAATGCAATCGACTGTGTGTTGTATTGTCTGTTTTCTTCCATACATGGTGCATGCAAACTTAAATAGGCAACCACTAGATGCTGTCCTTCACTTGTCCTCTTAAAAGTGGGATGGGGGAAAGAAAGTTGGAAGAGAGAACAAATAAGGGAATCTGGTGGCAACAATGAAATGAATAGGCAAGTTTCTTTTTTTTAAAAAAAACACATATTTGGAAGCTGTTGGTAAGCCACATGTACAAGAGTCGTAATTACATCTGTTGGTGGGTTGGAAGAAAAGATTCCAATAGACATCGAAAAGCTCAGAAAGTATGTTCTATATATTCTCTTTATGTGTAGGGCCTGTTTCAGCTACAGCCCTCTTGTGTTTCTGATTTTCATACCATCAATGAAGACTGGCTCTCATTAATGTCTTCTCTTCTCTACTAAATGCACTTCTGGCCAGATACCAAGCTGGCTTGCTCTCATTTTTTCCCAATAAAATTTCAGCATGACCTTTTTCTGTCTATGCTTTGCGGAAGGGAGGGAGGGAGGGAGGGAAAAGGTGGAGAGACAGGAAGGAAGGAAGGAAGGAAGGAAGGAAGGAAGGAAGGAAGGAAGGAAGGAAGGAAGGAAGGAAGGAAGGAAGATACATTCCATATCCTCTAGAGCACAATTAGAAGTGCAAAGTGTTTTGACTCATGGGTCTCTTTCAAATCTTATTCAACTCTAATAAGTTCTAGTTAAAGGAGTCCATGATATAATTCATTCTCCTCCACTCTTTGCTGTAATTCTTTAGGTCCTGAAGAACTGCAGTAACACCAGCCATACGTTAGTGCGCTTGGTTTGGCTTCAGCTCAGTGTATTGCATGAACCCAGATTACTGTGGTTTATTTAATAAAGCAGAGCTAACCGTGGTCAGCATAACATGATGTGTGAACCCAGACTTTTTCTCCATCTCCTTCTATCTTCATATCTGGTCAAGAATTGACCAACTATGGGTCTCAATCCCAGGGCAGCAAGTAGCAAGCTTTTCAAACAGAATTATTCTCATTTCTATTGATCGGGCTAAAAGAATCTCACAATCCAGCCTAGGCAACGTCTAGGAGAGCTTGCCGAAATATGGACTCACTCACTCCAGCGATGTGGACTTTAACTCCCAGAATTCCGCAGCCAGCATGATTACCGCTGAAAGTCCAATGTTCAGTCCACTTATTGTGGCATGTCGAGATGGAGACGGGCTGGGAGAGAGGTAGAGAAATCCTTTACCAAAATCCAAACTCTATCTGAACGAAAGGAAAGGAGATGTATGATTGGTTTCTGGCCTTTGTTTTAGGTTTAATGAGGAAGAATATTATTCTTGCCTTTGTGTTCTGTCATCTATTTGCAAATGACTCTGAAGACGAAGGTTTTTTCTCTCCCCTAAGATGCATCTAATAACCACAACTGTACATTAAAATACTGTAGTTGCATTTGCCATGATAAAATTCACATGCGAGGAACACGGTTTTTGTCTCCTCGTTTCCATACGATATCATCCTGCACATAACCTTAAAATTGAAATGCCATGTCATATTTTCTGCCTCCAGTAGCAAGTGTTATCTTACCTTACATTCTATTATATCATTGTATTTTCTCCATCCTGCTTGATAAGCTGTCAATATTGTTTTGGCAGGAGAAATTTCCATCTTCTGCATCAGATGATCTCTCTGACCTTTAAGCAAGTTGCCGGTGAGATAATTTACTTGCGTTATTGTGACAAAATAATATCCTTTTTCCAGGGGGGTCACGTGACTCGCGATCATTACACGATTCCCCAAGAACGATTAAAAATTTGCACTTTTTCCTCTCTCTCCTTTTTTTCCAAAGGTGGGGGTGTGTGGAAGGGAAAGAAGGAGAGCAAGCATGGAGGGAATTAGCACATTTCTTATCAACAGACTTTCTCGAGAGAAAGGAAAGGAAAGGAAAGGAAAAAATTAGAAAGGTTGCTCTTGTTTAGGAAATTATTTAGGGCAATGGATCATACGGTGGCCTACTTTTCCTTTTAAAAATAAAAACAAATGCTAAAATCTATTTATTTGTTGTTTTTTCACTGCTCAGCCTTTTGTAGCTAATGTTTTAATACAATTTTTGAATGTCTTGTATTAGCAGAAGGATGTAATCACAAATATCAAGCTTTCTGGCATCCTTTGCCTCTCTGCACATAACAAAAATGTCAAACAGATTTTAATGAAAGGCAGCATGCTTGTGGGATATTCGCAGTCTGACATGGAATTCTAATTTTCAGATGTCTTAGGCTTACTGTTTTAATGCACAAATAATTGCAACTTGGAATATTTTGTTTTATAAAGGAGACAGCAAATGAATCCAAAAAAGCAAAATTTATCACATATCTGAGTCACTGCCACCAAGCTTTGTTCTAAATCATGCCCAAATTTCTTAGGAGTTTGGCTTGTAAAATTAAGCTGGCAACCACTTCTCTCTATTTGCAGATCAGTCAATGCCTCCTACATAGAAAATCTAGAATATACAATAAATATTCTGGATTATATATACCACAGATTGGAAGCAAAGCTTTTCTTCATCATGTAAAACACATATTCTGCTTAAGAATAGGCTGTGTTATGTCTTTTATTAGACTGAGCCTGAAATTAAACCCACATCTGTTCCTTGGTGCATAAGAGGTCTCAGGAAAAATATTTTTTTTTAATCGATTACCCTTGGACAGCATGAGAAATCCTATTGAAACCTGAAACTTCATCATACAATGAGCTCTTTTTTTAATAGCAATTTTATTGTACCTTATAGTATAAAAAGATATAAGCTAGTAAACTAAACTAAAAAGAAATGACTTCTTCCTTCATCACAAGTATAAACAATTTTAGTAATTTATCACCTTTTCTTAAAATGCAACAAATGATCTCTTCTTCCCACATTCCATCTCCTATCTATAAACAAATCTTTAAAGCCTCATTGATTCAGTCCTGACCAGCAAAATTCCAATAAGGGTTATGAGACATTACAATTTTGATTATTAACTTTGATCAAATAAATCAACTTTATATTCCTTCCTTTCCTTTTAACCATCTTGACCTTTAATTTCTTTTCTTTTAATTTAATATCCTAGAACCTGATTTCTTTTTCTGTCTGTTCTCATAAAGATTTTCAAAACTTTAATAGATTAGATTTAATTTTGTAAATCCAATATAGAAAAAAATATGCAGGATACACTTTTGATTTATTATTTGTATATTCGTTTTAATTATTAACAGATCAGCCAATTTCAGCTCTATATTCAATATAACATCTTTTTCCAAATCATTCTCAAAGCCTGTCATTTTTAAATCCATTTTCAAGTAAGTCTCAATTTTGTCCAATAAATCTTGTTCCTCTTCCAGAACATTTTTTAAACCCAATTTACTGAACAGATGGATATCAGACACTCTTGGAATTTTCTTCTGCATCCATTGTTCACAAATATCTTTTAACATATCCAATTGTTAAAGTAATCTGCTCCATTCTATATTAGGAAGTCAAATTTAAATGTTCTTCTCCTTTAATTTTAATCCTTAGTTCCTTCTTCTGGTTCTTTTTCTTTCTAGTGCCTAGTCCCATTCAATCATCTTTTTTTCTTCTTTTTAAAATTCAAAACAATATTTTTTTTCCCATGGGAAGGAGTCTTATAATGAATTTCAAAATCTTACTAAAAATTTATTATTTATTGATGAAATTTATTGGTCACCCATTTTGTATCCAGTAACATTACAAATCTATCCAAACCATTTATAACTTTCCAAAATAAGCATTCATATCATTCTTTTTCTGTTTATTCAACAAAATGTTTTAATATACACACTTAAAGTTGCCTTTACATTTTCTTTTGTTAAGAATTGAAAAATAACTCACCTGGCATTATAAAAAATATTGTTCAAAAGATTTTTAATAGTTGAATAGTAATTAAGAAGCAATTTGATTGAACCTGATTAAGAAAGGCTCAACAAATCTTGTGTCCATATAGACTACTTTATGGCTGTGAACTTGGCTGAAATCCTTCCATTCCCAGCATCTTGACTCATAAGGCCCTGCAGTCTACTTGCAGGAAGCAGTTGTCTGGAATATAAGTGGGTAATCTCACAGTCTCTCCTTTTTGGGGAGAGTTTTTGCCAGCCAGAATTCACTATCCATCATAATGTCAACCTTGTTTGTCAGCGACTTGTATTTCATCATAAATCCTCACCAGAGGTCCATCTTGCGATGGATTCTTGAAGAGCATGGTAGCTGATAGCTTTCCCCTAACTATCTTTTGGACTCAAGGTAAGTAACATGAAGTCATTCAACTATGAAGAGTACACAATGAGAATTTCAAGGAGAAGTTGTCCTTCACATAGTCAAAAATCTCACAGACTATTTTTCAAAGGGCCCGAGTCTTTATTGCCAAACTTGGCTTTAGCAAGTAAGGCTAAACCAGATAAAGTAACCACTTTGGATCAAGCTATTCACCTATTGGTGGTCTCCAAAATACGTTTTTTTTAAAAATAGTCAGGTTCACTGAATCCTTTGT
This sequence comes from Masticophis lateralis, assembly GCA_030761175.1. NCBI lineage: Eukaryota > Metazoa > Chordata > Lepidosauria > Squamata > Colubridae > Masticophis > Masticophis lateralis. The sequence continues at coordinate 9,370,452 of JAUDYJ010000010.1, read as the reverse complement.
GTCTTGGCCAACGGATTCTTCTTTATACAAGGGACTTGGGCTAAATTACTTTGGATATCCCCTTCCTATGAAATCAAATTGCCTGAAAAATTTCAAGCAGTCTTGCGCTCTAATAAAGATCAAAGCTGAAATGTCTGAACCTCCACCCAATTTCCATCTGAACAGCTGGAACCAAAACGTCTATGTGCGATAGATAATATGATTCCGAAGCAGGCTGGCCGTTTGAATTTTCAGCAGAATGCATGTGTAGCGCTCCACAAATAGCCACAAAGAACATGGATCAATGCGAGGCCCTATTGACAGAACCTCCCCTCTTAACGCATATTTTTTGTGCATTTTTTTATTGTGATCATGCATGTTGATTCATAGCTGGCTTGTCGATAAAAAAAAAATTGTACAAAGTCTTTAAGCTATAAATGTCACCAAAAATTATTACAACAATAACGGTTTTATGTGGGCAGGGGTCTTCCGAGGTAGGTTGCAGAACTATAAAAGAGGAAAGGAAAGATTCTGGAGACCAGTATCCCATACCCAAAGAGTAAGCCAGCCATTGATTTATGTTAAAAGTACATAATAATGTGCAACGTATTTAAATGCAGTAGAATGATGAATAAGAATACCTGGCGCATTGTATTCTCTGTATGAATATATAGGCATTGTTAGTGTTCCTCCCAAGCAATCTGGATTTGAGCTGATAATATAACAGAAAAGCAGTTTATTCTGAATACAATATAAGGAGACGTGTCAGCAAAGAGATTGCGTTCCCCTACTACTTTTTACCTGGTTCTGAGTTAACCCATTTGGGGGTTGGCCCAGTGCACTGAATCAAGTCAAATGCAGCCAAGATGAATGGATGTCAAGTGCACTACGTGCTGTGTAAACATAACCAGAATGAAGGAGCTGCACGACAATAAAAAGTTAAAATCAGACAGGGGTTCCTTAGGATCAAAAAATGCAAAGGTATTACACTACATTTTAGCCTTTATTTTGAGTTTCACTTTTTGTTACTTGAGAAAGACAAGGAAGATCTGATTCCAACTAAACCATAAATGTTTAATGGAATTTAGAGAGCATTCAGTCAAGGGATCATAGATTCTGGTTATTGCAGGAGAAGAGTCCTCCACTCCTCTGCTCGCAACAGAATACCTTATACAAATCTAATTAATAAATGCCACCAGGCTTGAAGTTTTGGGCTTAGACAATTTAGAACTATGCCGCCTTCAGTCTGACCTAAGCGTAATACACAAAATTATCGCTACAATGTCCTACCTGTCAATGACTACTTCAGCTTCAACCACAACAATGCACGAGCAAACAAATAGATACAAACTTAGGGTAAACTTCTCCAAACTCAACTGCAGAAAATATGACTTCAGCAACAGAGTGGTCAATGCCTGAAATGCACTACCTGACTCTGTGGTTTCATTCCCAAACTCCCCAAACTTTAACCTTAGACTGTCTACTGTTGACCTCACCCTATTCCTAAGAGGTCTGTAAGGGGCGTGTAAGCATGCCAGTGTGCCTACCATCCCTATCCTAATGTCCCCATTTATTCGTATCCATTTTATGTTTTCATAATCATGTTTATACTTATATCTGTTATCTTATACATGCATGACAAATAAATAAAATAAAAATAAATTTAAAAAAGAGCTGTTCAATGGCTGTGGTTGCTAAATAATGTGGGATAGAATTGATAGGCTAGCCTATTGTGGCTCTCATTACCACTCCATCCAATCAAATGCTCTTTTCCATTAAACATGGGTTCCTTCCTGTTTCCTGTTCTCTGATTGGCAGACCCAAAATGATCCAAAGGTGAATTGGACTTTCTTGATTCCCGCCCCGCCCCTTGAAAACATTTTGCTTCCCATCAAGTTTCTTCAGTTCCCACTGAATTGGGGAGGGGGGGGGGTGGATGGAAGGATTTATCCTAATAAGTAAATTATCCAAAAATCCTTCCATTCCCCACCATTTGCCTTTTGGGAAAAAGCACCTTTGCGACAGCTTCAGAGTTGCAGTTGTGGAAAAAATAGGAGGAAAGAAAAATATATAAGTTTAACGCCTTGAATAATTTGTAAAAACAATAAAGATGGGATACAAATAAAGACATAACTATTAAAACTTATGCAGTTGCTGCTTTCTACACTAAAACAGCTGTTTGGGCATGAGCATAGAGGATTGAAAGCTCTTATAGCCATCTCCCAAAAGTCCAGATGTTCTTCTTGTGTTGTTGTATGTTGTGATAACGTTCCATTAACAAAACAGATCCAGAGGTTATATTTTCTGGATAGCTGAACATTTTAATCCATAAATGCAACAAGGGTGAGGAGGACATCTCTCCTTCTCAATGATACTCACACCACATGACAGGAACAGTCTATGGTTTCCTATTGTCACCCTTATTTGTGGAGGACAGGAAGAAAACACACACATACACACACACAACACAGCACGGTAGGATTTTGGTGCAACTGTGGGCAGCCTTCCTTTTTTTCTCCCTTTCCTGTGCCGTTTTGTTTCACTGATTTTGAACATGTTCTAATTTTGTCATTCAAGCCATCTGACTCTCCCGGCTCTATACAAACAAAACCTAATTTAGTCAGTGATGTTTTAAGTCATAACAATGACGGATGGCCGAGGTTCAGGTGTGCAGAATATTTAAATACTTACCCAACATATTTTTTTAACTTTCCATAGTGATATGAAGACAGAGAGGTTGGGTGGCTGGTTTCTGCCTCCCTCACTCCCTCCCTCCCTCCCTTCCTTCCTTCCTTCCTTCCTTCCTTCCTTCCTTCCTTCCTTCTTCTTTTTCTTTTTCTTTTTCTTTTTCTCTTTTGGCACTTAGATTAATTATGATTTTACATCTGGAAGGAAAAATATAATAAAAGCTCCTTCTATTCTACATTATTAATTGCTTCTTTAATGAGGAATTCCAGGAGCTTCGGAGGTTGGATTGTTAAAAATTATATATATATATATATATATATATATATATATATATATATATATATATATATATATATATGCTGTGAGCTTCGTTCTGTTGCCTTTTTGTATCTTATGAAGGTCACCATAAAAACTGATTGTTTAGCATAGCAGCCATGAATTATGCCACACAGACAAGCTTTTAACCTATGTGCTTTCGCTCGGAGTGAGACACCCATGGTTGTACTCCTTTTAAACAGTTCTCTATTGAAGAGGATTCAATCACCATAATGAATCTGAAGGGAAGCCGCAATCTTTCCCACTGAAAGAATTTCTAAAAGATTGTAGAATTTGTAAAACGAACAGCTCCACAGACTAAATGGCTGTGTGGGTGAATCAATTATGGTGGGGATGGTGGCAGTCATAATATTTAGTACATATCAGAATAGTGTTTCAGGTATAATAAGATATGCGGGGGCTGGCTCCCCCCCCCTTCACCCCCATTCTGTTTCTCCCCCCCCCCCTCCGCATCTCTTCGGCTGCCTCCTTTCTCTGCCAGACGTTGTATGTGCAACTTAGTCACTGGCATTTAGTTAGGACTAGCATTAAGTCAATTAAAAAAAATCTTTTTTTTTTAAACTGGAAAACACAGAAAGGGGAAGTTTAAAAAGGCTCAAGCTACCCTGCAGTAATTTTATTGAATCGACCTATCAGGGTTATTTATGGGGGGAAAATCCCCAAGAAAATACAAATGTACCCACTACGATATCTGATGCGCAAATGTGCAAACACCGAAATGATTTGTGTGTGTGTGTGTGTGTGTGTGTGTGTGTGTCCCTCTCACAGGTCAGTTATCTCCCTACTTCCTTATTAATGCCATAATTATTTTTGTCCGACAGCAGCATTTATAACCATCTAGTCGGTGTCCAACTGCCCATATTTCCATTAATCAAAGGCCCTGACGACAACTGCCATCATTTTCATTTATGATGACTTATAGGTTCATTGCGGTTCGCTTAAATGTTACGGGGGGCTAGACAGCTGTGGGCAAGAGAAATCGCATCAAAGGAAGCTGGGTAAAGGGGGAAAAAAAATTATAGGATTGAAAAATGAGCTGAACCATCCGTGGTACAAGTGAACCTGATGCGGGGAACTCTCTGAAGGCTTGGATTTCTTGACAAAGAGGAGAAAACGTAACAGAATAATAGAGGAGTTGGAAGGGATCATGGAGATTATTTAGTCCAGCCCTTTGCTCAAAGCAGGAGACCTTATAGCATTTCAGAAAAATGATATGTCCAGTCTCTGCTTGAAAGCCTCCACTGATGGAGCTCCCACAACTTCTGGAGGCAATCCGTTCCACTGGCTTATTGTTCTAACTGTCAGGAAATTTCTCCTCAGATCTAAATTCCTTCTCTCCTTGATTCGTTTCCATCCTTTGTTTCTTATCCTGCTTTCAGGTGCTTTGGAGAATAGTTTGACCCTCCCCCCTTCTCTGTGACAGCCCCTCAAATATTGGGAAACTTCTACCAGGCTACCTGTGGACTTCCGGGTGCGTTTCAAGGTGTTGGTGACCACCTTTAAAGCGCTCCATGGCTTAGGACCAGGGTACTTACGGGACCGCCTTCTGCCGCCAATAGCCTCCCACCGGCCGGTGCGTTCCCACAAAGAGGGTCTCCTCAGGGTGCCGTCAGCCAGACAATGCCGGCTGGCGACCCCCAGGGGGAGGGCCTTCTCTGTGGCAGCCCCTACCCTCTGGAACGATCTTCCTCCAAAACTGAGAACAATTGCTGACCTCCGGACTTTTCGTCGGGCCCTGAAAACTCATCTCTTTCAGCTTGCTGGTCTAGCCTGACCCCGCTGAATTTTTAAGATCTGTATTATAGGGTTGGGTATTTTAAATATTTAATGGTTAATGGTTTTAATTTTTAGCCAAAGTTATATGCTTTTTTTAAAGAAATTGTTTAACTTTTGTGTACTATTTTTATTTGGCTGTTCACCGCCCGGAGTCCGCAAGGAGAAGGGCGGTATACAAATCTAAACAAATAAATAAATAAATAAATAAATAAATAGAGAAATGGTTGCCCATTTGGGATGAAGATAATTTCTAACAGACCCCATACTTGTACTAAGCTTAGCTTCAGCCTATGTAAAAGAAATACATCATTGGGCAAAAATCCCACTAAAATAACCCTGATCTTCCTACCATGGGGCTATTTCCCAAAACCATCTCCATGGTTCCTTACACCCATTTCTTTGAAAACACTACCGCTACCACCAACTTATGTGTGCATTGTTTTGGGTTGGGGGGGTCAAAGTCTCCAGGAGATTGCCATGGTCATTTCCAGGGGTGGGATTCAACCAGTTTGAACCGGTTCAGGAGAACCAGATGTTAATTTTAATGTGGTTCGCCAAAGGACTGGCTGACCCCATCCACCCTGCCCCTCCCTTCCCAGTGATCTCCATGCGGCCCATTCTGGAATCCAGGTAAGTGCAGCGCCTATGTGGAAGCTCTGACAGGGCGAAAAACAGGCCTCCTGATACCAAAAGTCTGGAAATGGGCCTGTTTCCGACCTCCGGAGTCTGGGAGAGGCCATTTTCATCCTCCCGGAGGCTTGAGGAAAGCCTCCAGAGCCTGGGGAGGGCAAAAGCGCTTCCCCCCCCCCCCCCCGTTGTGTTGCAGGAGGCTGAATAGGCCATGCCCACCACGGACACACCCACCCAGCAATCAGGCAAAAAACCAGTTGCTAAAATTTTTTGAATCTCACTCCTGGTCATTTCTAGTGAAAATGCTGCAAAGATGCTTCCGTTTAGTAGCAAGAAATTCCAAATACAGTACAACTTTTCCAAAAGGCAGAAGTGCCAGAGATGGCAGAAAGGGTGTCTTTTTAATAAAAAAATAAATAAAGCTACTCTTTATTAGGAGAGTTACAAGCGGAGCCTTTTCAGGTTCTAGACAATGTAATGTGATTTATTCAAAGAAATGACGATGATTAGACATTAAATGGCACTAAATATGCTACTTCCTCTGTGCAGCCTGATAAACTGGTTTCATTAACATTATAAGTAACAAAAGTTTCCATTTCAGTCGGCCTGCTTCTTTTTTGTTTGTTTCCAACGCAATCTCAGCTGCAGATGCACAACGCTATAAAATTTGTGCTGTTAGCACATGCATTAAGTCATCGTAGCCTACTTACAAACATATGGCTCTATATGTTGGCTTGATGAATAATTTCTATTTAGGGGTCCCATTTATAGAATGGTTTGTTGGGTATGTAGCTCTAAGCTAGGGATGGGCAACATGTAGCCCTCCAGAGGTTGAAGGGCTAAAGCTTCCCTTATGGCCTATGCTAAGATCACAGTGGTGGGATTCAAATAATTTAACAACCAGTTATCTGCCCTAATGACAGCTGGGTAGGCGTGGCTCAGTGGTCATGTGACTATGTGGGCGTGGCCAACTCAACGTCACTCACATCGATGGGTGCTTCACCTTAGCTGTTACAATGTAATAAGGGTTAACCAGAGAGGCAGTTTCTGTAAGCAGGGAAATAAAGATTAGGCTAGAAACACCAGCAGAATGTTCCCTTCCTGCCTTCCTTACAGGATTAGCCCTGTAAAGTGGGAATAAAACAAAATAAGATTTCTTCCAACAACCGGTTCTCCGAACTGCTTAGAAAGTTAACACCGGTTCTCCTGAATAGGGGCAAATTGGCTGAATCCCATCACTGGCTAAGGATGACGAGGATGATGGAAACTAGAGTTCAGCAACATCAAAACTTGACTGAAGAAGTCTTTGAGGATTGAATAAATAGCAATGTTTCACTTTATGTGGACAAATATTATTAGACTTACCCTTACATGGTCAACAAATTGGAAAGGCTCAAGGACTCAAGATTCAAATTATGTAGATGTTCAGGTAGAATGTTTGATTTTTCCAAGCAATCCATCTGCATGGACCTTCAACCACATAAACCAGAGGTCTCCGAACTTGGCAACTTTAAGACTTGTGGACTTCAACTCCCAGAATTCCTCAGTTAGCTGGCTGGGGAATTTTGGGAATTGAAGTCCTCAAGTCTTAAGGTTGCCAAGTTTTGAGACCGCTGACATAAACCAAGCACAAGAGACAATAGAAAGCAACTGCACAGATGCCATGTGGATTTGGATCAGGGAATATAACATAATAGCACTTTTGCAAAGATTTTCAGTATATATCAGGCCAATTCAATGTTAATTGTTATGATCCATCCCTCAACCATTTTGAAGTTCAACTTTTATCAGCTTTCATCAACATAGTAATTGGTAAGGCATAGTGAGAGATATACTCTAAAGTGGTTAAGAGCAGTGGTGGCTCAGTCGTTAGAATGCAATATTGCAGGCTAATTCTGCTCACTGCCAGGAGTTCGATCCTGACCGGCTCAAGGTTGACTCAGCCTTCCATCCTTCCGAGGTGGGTAAAATGAGGACCCAGATGGTTGGGGGCAATAGGCTGACTCTGTAAACAGCTTAGAGACAGCTGTAAAGCATTGTGAAGCGGTGTATAAGCCAAAGTACTATTGCTATTACTACCCTAAACAACTCAAAAAAAAATGCTTGCCCTCCCAAAGCAAGTTGTGTTCAGAATTATACCTTGCCAAAGCATTTCCCACATGTATTTACTCCCTTCTAATATCATTGGGGTTACTGTAACCAAGATCTAGTATCTGACCCCAACAAGCCTTGGAGTTGTGATCAGAGGCTTCGGTTACAGACCTTTCCTGTCAACCCAAGAATGTCAGGAACGAGAAATCGCAGCCAGAACACACATACTCAATGCCGTTTATGAATTTTATTTATGAAGGCCCGATGAAGTCTATTTCCAAGATATTAATCACAAACACAGTTTCTTCATACGGCCCAAAATGCAGAATAGCAAACGAAAACCTAAAGGAATTTCTGTACCCACACCACCAGGAAAATTAATTGGATTAATTGGTGACAATTTGCTCCAAATGAAGGCAAGTTTTCATGCTGTGAAACTGGGGGTTGGGGGGGGGGGGGAAACCCCTAAAGATTTGAGAATTTTGGAAGAGTGCGAAGGTTGGAGGGCCTCCCTTTTCAGCAATGATCATACCAGACTGTGCAACGTCTGGAGAAGATCGCAAATGTTTTAAACGGAGGCCTTGTAAACTTTTTTTGGCACCCTGTCCAGACTGAGTATTTTCAGTATTCTCGTAACAGGGGAAAATAGACACACATCTTAAATTTCAGGAACAACTTCCTGATCATTTCATTTCAAATGCCGAATGAGATGACAAGCTATAGAAGGTAGCTGAGAGCTTTAAATATTGGATGGCCACTTATTAGGGATATTGTAGCACTGTAAGATATTTTCTGCATTAGCAGAGGGGAGGCTTAACGGTTTTCTGCTGTGTCTTTTAATTTAGTAACTCTGTGAAATATTTCAGAGACAATTCACCCAACAAAGGGAGCTTCAGGACTATGCCTGAGAAGGGATCGATAGTTTACATGTCCTTACATGTATACAGGCAAGACAGACATAGCCACGCGTGCAGATATCAATCGGAAATTAATCATCTCTGCTTTAGCCATTTCTTTAGCATGGTTTAAAAAAAATATGTGTCCACTATATATATATATATATAATGGACACATATTTTTTTTAAACCATGCTAAAGAAATGGCTAAAGCAGAGATGATTATATATATATATATATATATATATATATATATATATATATATATATATATATATATATATATATATGGAAGAAGAGCTTAACAACAGAAGTCTATGCTTAACCGGTGAAAGATAGTGGGGCAAAATGAAATCTCTTTGTTTTTGTATTTTTTAAATAAATAAATAAATAAATAAGGAAAGAAAGGATAATGACAATGGAATTCTGATGACTTGGCTCAACCGTGGAGACAAATATCAGTTGAATGGCCTGTTGTGTTTGGCTTTGACAAGTCAGAGATCTGAATGGGACCATATTTAAAAAGTCGAGCCTAAGAAATTGAATGGGGAAAGCAACAGTGTGTTTTGTGTGGGGTTTTTTTTTTTTTCTTTTTTTGCTCCCTGCTTCAAGGAAGACAGCTAATTAGATGGAAGTTCCCCTTTAATATTCTTAGGGACTCCGTGTCAGTCACTCTGAGTTCTTTCATGCTTGGCTTTCTCAGCAGGACCAGGAAAACTTAATACCAAAAACTTTGTTTCAAGAGCGAGTGGAGACAAACAATGGCCAGTCTCTGAGTTATGGAAATTACTTCGGAGCTGAAAGGCGAGAGGGAACGGAGCTCCCTTCACGTAGCCTGCTCAACTCGGGGAGAAGATTTGACTACCGAGGGATGTTGTAAAGTACTGAATGAAGCTGTCATGAAATTTTCACAAATCTTTGGGAGCTAAGCCCGCCTTCCAAATCTAAAACAGGAGCCAGAACCGGAAGAAAAACAAAACAAAAACAAAATATAACTGCTATAAATGTGGTCAATCAGAAGTCTTAATAATGTGATAAATCAGTATCATTTCAGAATAAAGATGGTGATTTTGAGAAGGGGGGGAAGAATGACTCTAACACTTAATAATTAGGGAGAAGGATTCTTAGGTTTGTGTGTGTTCTGCTTTACAAATAATTGGAGGACCTATGGCAGTTACATGTTTTATTTATTTATTTTATTTTTATTTATTATTAAATTTATATACCGCCCTACTCCCGAAGAACTCAGGGGGGTGAACAGCCAAAAGATAAAAATACATATAATACAAACATTAAAAGAATCATTTAAAATATATTAGTTTGGCCCAAGATACAAATTAAAACACCCCAGTTTAGACAAATTTAAAATTTTAAAGCAGCATAAAAGAGAAGTTAGGCCAGGCCAGCCTGCTGGAATAGGAATGTTTTGAGGGCCCGGTGGAAAGCGCGCAGATCCAGGATCCTCCGTATCTCCGGGGGGAGCTCGTTCCACAGGGCAGGTGCCCCCACAGAGAAGGCTCTCCCCCTGGGGCCGCCAGTAGACACTGTTTGTCTAATGGCACCCTGAGGAGCCCCTCTCTATGGGAGTGTACTGGTCGGTGGGAGGCCACTGGTGTCAGAAGGTGGTCCCGTAAATACCCCGTTCCTAAGCCATGGAACGCTCTAAAGGTGGTAACCAAACCCTTGAAGCGCACCCGGAAGACCACCAGCAGCCAGTGCGGCTCGCGCAGGAGGGGGGTCACATGGGAACACCACGTCGCTCCCATAACCACCCACGTGGCTGCATTCTGGACTAACTGGAGCCTCCGGGCGCTCCTCAAGGGGAGCCCCATGTAGAGAGCAATGTATGTACAGAAAATAACAGAGGTGGAAGGGACCTTGGAGATCTTCTAATCCAATCCCCTGCTCAAGCAAGAGACCCTATACCATTCTGTCCAATCTCTCCTTAAAAAGTTCCAGAGATGAAGCAGCCACAACTTCTGGCGATTAAGCCAGATTAATTGTTCTCACTGTCAGGAAATTTCTCCTTAATTCTAGATTGGACCGCTTCTTTGATAAGCTTCTATCCTTTGCTTCTTGTCCTGCCCTCAGGTACTTTGGAAAGTAGGTTGAACCCCTCTTCTCTGTGGAAGCCCCTCAAATATTGGAAGACTGTTATCATGTCACCCCCTAGTCCTTCTCCTCATTAGACTACACATATCCAGTTCCCATAACCGTTCTTCATTGGTTCTGCAACCCAACAAGACACACAGACTTCAGAGGATAATTAGAACTGCAGAAAAAACAATGGCTACCAACCTGCCTTCCATTGAGGACCTGTATACTGCACGAGTCAAAAAGAGGGTTGTGAAAATATTTACAGACCCCTCACATCCTGGGCATAAACTGTTTCAACTCCTACCCTCAAAACGACGCTATAGGGCACTGCACACCAGAACAACTAGACACAAGGACAGTTTTTTCCCGAACGCCATCACTCTGCTAAATGAATAATTCCCTCAACAGTCAAACTATTTACTAAGTCTGCACTTCTATTAATCTTCTCATCGTTCCCATCACCCATCTCCTCCCACTTATGACAGTATGACTATAACTTTGTTGCTTGTATCCTTACGATTTATATTGATATTGTTTCCTGATTGCTTATTTGTACCCTGTGACTATCATTAAGTGTTGTGCCTTATGATTCTTGATGAACGTATCCTTACTTTTATGTACACCGAGAGCATATGCACCAAGACAAATTCCTTGTGTGTCCAATCACACTTGGCCAATAAAAAGTTCTGTTCTGTTCTGTTCTGTTCTGTTCTGATTCTATTCTCTTCTATTCTATTCTATTCTATTCTATTCTATTCTATTCTATTCTATTCTATTCTATTCTATTCTATTCTAATCTAATCTAATCTAATCTAATCTATTCGTTTAGCCTCCATATAACCTACTCATTTTTGCTGCTCTTCTCTGCACTCTTTAAATTTAACATGTAGCTAAACTACAACCCCCAGCTTGGCACTTTTTACCAAGCTGACTAGGACTACTAAGAATTGTAATGGAACAATTTTGGGAGAGTCACCCTCTTAACAGCGAGTCCTTCTGCTTGTGGTTGGAAGTGGCTTAGCTCCAAAGGAGGGGAAGTGGTACAGCTCTTTCCCTTACCCTGGATAATTGAGAAACCTACATTTTTGTTGGTTTCCCTCAATTGAGAAGCATCGCAGCATCGCCTATGAGATTCACTGTTGACACTTCTGCATTAGCTGCGTTTTGCCAGTCTTGGCAGGCTGAGAAATTCTATCTTAAGGGCTGCTGTTTATTAAATTTGCAAGATACAAAACTGACTGACAAATAGTCGCTTTTCTTCTGTGAATGCATAAATAATAAATATGCTGCTCTAAAAATAATTAAAATATTGCTCAAATTTAAAACAGGGTGCCGAGCTACTAGAGAGAGAGATAGAAAGAGGTAATTTCCAGACAGCTTTATATTTTAGAAAGAAAAGAAGAGGGCAAGTGTATTGCAAGCAAGTGGGATGGTATTTTTTTCCTCCCTTAATCGCTTTTTACTGCTTTCAGAATTAAAAAAAAAAAGGAGAGAGGTTAAAAAGGAAAAGGAGAGAGAGGTTTTATGCCTGAATTAGAAAATTCACTTATTCCCCATTCGGACAACATGATGGTAATACTAATTCTAACAATTGTCAGTTTAGTGTAGTTGTTAAAGGCATCAGGCCAGAAACCAGAAGAGACATATGCTGTGCCAGAGTGTGTGATATCTCCTTGTGGTGTGTGTGTGTGTGTGTGTGTTGTGTGTGTGCATGCACTTGGAGGTCCTTGCTGACCGACAGCCTTCTTTAACAACTGTCCAAAATTACGACAGTGTAAAAAAAAAATATAGCTTGGTCACCAATCCTCGCATTTACGACCCCCAGAGCATTTCACAATCATGTGATCGCCATTGAGGTGCTTCACAACTGGCTTGTGAACAGCAGAGTTGATGCAGAACCTGGACGTGAAATGGCACGTTGCTGTTATATCCTGTTTTATTTAAAGACCGATGGGGAAGGTCCTAAGCCCATCACAGTCATGATTTTTCCCACTTAGTAACTGCAATGCTTAGCGATGGATTCGCTGGTCCCAACCACAGTCACTAAATGAGGATGGAGAGCGGATGCTTTGTCCTGAGTCACATGACCAGGAAGCTTAGAATAGAGGAGTCCTCAATATTTTAAGTCAGCGCCCAACTGCTCTTTCAGTAGGGATGTTTACCAGAGATTTGGGGGTGGGGGGAGATATTTTTTCCCCACAGACCCCTATTGGATCTGGGTCATTTTCAGACCTTTTGGAGGCATCTCTCCCCAGACCAAATTTGAACCTGTTCAGGCTTTTGAGAGTTATCCTGTTGTCAAACCAAGATCTAAGTCAGGACATGGCTTGGTGGGTGTGGTGTGGCTTGGAGGGTGTGGCTTGGTGGGTGTGGCAGGGGAAAGATACTGCAAACTCTCCATTCCCAACCCACTCCTGGGGGAAGGATATTGCAAAATCTCCATTTCCATCCCACTCTGGGGCCAGCCAGAGCTGGCATTTGCCGATACTCCGAACTACTCAAAATTTCCGCTACTGGTTCTCCAGAACCTGTCAAAACCTGCTGGACTTCATCCCTGAAGCAAAGCTAGCTGAGGAATTCTGGGAGTTGAAGTCCACAAGTCTTAAAGTTGCCAAGGTTGGAGTCCCCTGATCTAAGTTGCTTTGTGGAGGTTTTTTTCCCAACATTCTGTTGGATTGGGAAGATTTTTTTAAAAAAAAATCAAAGGGAAGGAAGTTATCTATTTTTATTCTTTGTTTGAATATGATTAATCTGTGTTATCCTACATATGCATGGATGATGGGAGCATCCCTGAAGACCAATAAAAAAAATAGATCCCTATCTTTTGTTCTGTAAATTTGGGGGAAAAAATCTGAGGAAATGACTGTGCTTTCACTACTATTCTTCCAACTTCTAAAAAAAAAAAACAAAAGCCCGATTAATCATAACATAAATATTTACTGCCAATTGCAAGGCTCCTCAGCCAGCAAAAGATTCAAACCCCTCCTGTTAAGAGGCAGTGTAACTCTTTGCAAACTTTTGCTAAGAAACCTCATGAATGCCATCCCTTTCCTTGGAAATCCATGACATAATCCCTGCTCTCTCTCTTTCCCATTCTCTCTCTCTCCCTCTCCCTCTGTCTCTCTGATTCACTCCCTCTTTTTCCTCCTCCCATCCCCCCAACAGCCATTATATATGATAAATAAAACAATGCCATAGAAACAGTGAAATCTCTCATCAATGTCTTTGTGAAAAGGTCCAGATAAATGAGGCTTTGAATCAAAGGCAGATTACATGACTGACCCATGTATCATCCTCTATGCATTGAGCATAGCCTTTGTAAAGTTAGAGCGGTAATAAAAAGTGGTATTGTGCACTGTGAAAAGCTGTGTGGGTCTGTGCATGACTAATCTGTCTTTCTGCATTATTTTATTCAATCTTCTCTGACTTTATGCCTTTGACATTTTTGCTACACTCAGTAAATTTGAGTGAATAGGCAATTTTAAAGATTTTTTTTTATAGGGCTTCAGAGAAGTCATATGCAGACTGTATCTTTGTTCAGATTTAACAGTTTAAATATTTCCTTTGTCTAAGATGCAAAGTATTCTTTTGCGTGCCCCCCCCAAAAAAAGAGGGGGGAGGGAGAGAGAGAGAATGGGGGTTAGGAATTGAGTTAGGAAGGCAACTAAAAAGGCTCTTCATCTCGTATTGCAATATTTCCTCCAGAGGATGGGGAAAAAATGGGAGGGGCAGGACTTCAGGCACATGGAGACAATTCTGGATGATGCTAAGAAATACTCAACGTTTCACTTGATCAAAGAGAGCTACTACCCCTCACCATTTTTAGATCTCGCCTAAAGTTTCTTCATTAGTCCTCATCTCCTTAATCCATTCATTCAACCAAGTAGTAGCCCAATTATCTTGCTTTGGGGAGAAAGACTAAAATTCATGGAATCTTTGGTGCAAAAGTTATGATACTTGGTGGGATTTTCTTGCATGAAAATATGCAATGAACATATGCAATGAACAATAAGATGTTGGACAACCATTTGTCTGAAGTGGTGTAGGGTTTACTGCTAAGAAGTGGGTTGGACTAGAAGACCTCTAAGGTCCCTTCCAACTCTGTTATTCTATTCTATTCTAAACATGATAAAAAATGCTCATCCGAACCTCTGCTTCTTTGACAGCTGGTTCTCAGAGACCCTTTTAAAGCAACTTAGTTTAAAAAAAAAGAACTAATAACAAACTCCAGTCTTGAATTCTCTCTTTGAAGAACATCAACTGCCAGGTTTCAAAATGCCAGGAGCCTTCTTAAGCAGGATATTTGTGAGAATGGTTTTCAAGCATATACTCAAATCCCACCATCTTAAGTCCCAAAGGAACTTTTTCAAAAGGCAAGTGGCCTTTTGTTTGTTTTTTTCCTCAAAGACATTTTGCTTCTCATCCAAGAAGCTTCTTTGGTTCTGAATGAAGCTTCTTGGATGAGAAGCAAAATGTCTTCGAGGAAGAAAGTCCAGCAGCTCCTTTTTGAAAAAGCACCTTTGGGACAACCATGACCTGGATGACTGAGAATCTCCATGGCCATTGTCAGGGGATTCTTTTCAAAGGGCATGGACCACCCTATCTTCCTCCACTGCAGTTCTGAAAGCTCACCAGGCCTCCAGGCTGGTTGATTTCTCTAGCTCTGCAGTCCCACAGAAATGTTGAGGAAACATATGGGGATGACTCTATGGAGTCCTGGAGCCACATGCTCCTCTTACAGAGAATCTCACGTGACATTCATCCATCCTATGATGAAGAAATACCCTGGCAGACAATACCATATTATAGTTACTTTTGTCTGACCAGAACTCTGGTATATCTTGCCAGGTTCCTCAACTCTGGGCCTCCGTTTGCTCTATTTGTTTTGTTTATGAAGGAACTAATGACATCACCCTGCCAATAAAAGTGTGTATAGTCAAGGCTATGGTTTTCCCAGTTGCAATGTATGGCTGTGAAAGTTGGATCATAAGAAAAGCTGCACGCCAAAGAATTGAGGCCTTTGAACTCTGGTGCTGGAGAAGACTCTTGCGAGTCCCTTGGACTGCAAGGCAATCAAACTAGTCAGTCCTAGAGGAGATCAACCCTGACTGCTCTTTAGAAGGCCACATCCTGAAGATGAAATTTAAATACTTTGGCCACCTAATGAGAAGGACTCACTTGAAAAGAGCCTAATGCTGGGAAAAATTGAGGGTAAAAGAAGAAGGGGGCAGCAGAGAATGAGGTGGCTGGATGGTGTCACTGAGGATGGAGTCACTGAAGATGGAGTCACTGAAGCAGTAGGCATGAGCTTAAATGGATTCCAGATGATGGTAGAGGACAGGAAGGCCTGGAGGAACCTTGTCCATGGGGTTGCGATGGGTCGGACACGACTTCACAACTAACAACAAAATACTAGTAGTAATCACTACTAGTATTTGTATTATTATTTTGTTGTTCTATTGTGTTTCCTACTTATTTTATATGTACATATCATAAACGTGGGCGCTTCTGAAAATACGCACGCTATATTTGAAATATATTACGTTACCTGGCTCGAAGGTCATAATACAGATTAAGTTAAGGAGCAGAATTTGTTAGGTCTTGCATCTGAGCCAAATAAGCTTGTGAATAAACATCATTTTGCTAACCCCATTAAGACATCTCTAGGAAATAGCAAAGAGTGACATCTCTTGGATTGGTTCATTGGTAGGTTGTGTTTTTTGTTTTGTTTTTTTGTAATGATTTTACTCTTTAATGAGATACATAATAAATAACCTACTTTTGAAATTCGCAGCCAGAGTGATGTTGGAAAGCAAGGTGAATGTCCAGCAGTGGCCAAAGGTTATGTTATTGGCAAAGTGTCAGCTTTGATACCATCCTTATTAGCTGATAAGTTTCTTGACCAATTGTACAACTGCTAAATGAAGGCTTTTGTGACTGATCTTTTGTGTATGATTAGACTGTGCTTCCAGCATTATTCATCATTGGAGATTAGAACTTGTAAGTCAACAACTGGAAAGCAAAGGGTCCAGTTGTTGACTTACAAGTTCTTGTTCTCACCTTTCTTTTCCAGCCAATTGGTGGCCATTTTCAAGCCTTTCGTAAATCCAGTTAAGCCTCATGGTTAAAAGGCTCTTAACCCATAGGAAAGGTTGCCTAGGACAGTTGGTAGTGGTAGAAGCGGAATGAGGGGTATACAGAGCTGGAACGGATGATGGGCAAAATTTGGAATATTGGAGAACCTCTCGTGCCAATTCATTCATTTCCTGCTTCTTGCACATGGCTTGCTGCAATATATACGCAAGGTGGAAAAGTGAATAGTTCTTTGCTCTAGGTCTTTGATGGCGAACCTATGGCACGCGGGCCAGAGGTGGCCCGCATTGCCGTCTCTGATGGCACATAAGCTGTTGCCCCAGTTCAGCTCTGCCGTGCATGTGCATGCGCAGGGTAGGGCATGTGGGGTATGTGCATGCTTGCACAGGAATGGGGTGTGGGGGGGCCGCGTGTGCATATGTGGGCGGTCTGCTTGTGGGTAGCCATGTGTGCATGCGCAAGGGCGGGCATGTGCAGGGGATGCATGTCCATGCACGGTGGGGCAGGGCACATGTAGGGGGCCACACACGCATTGCATTTTGGGGGTTTGGATGCTCATGCACACATTCGCGCACACACGGGCACACTTTGGACACCTGGTCCAGAAAAGGTTAGCCATCACTGATCTAGGTGGTTGGGAGACCTGAACGGACTTAAATAAATCCTCTCTTCACCCTGAGTGACCTTGCGCACTGTAAAGACCCCTGACTCAATAACAGAATGTATAGTTGGTGTGAATAAGGCCCACTGGCATTCCTCAAAACCAAGCGGGCAGGAATAGCTTTGTAAAAAGAAAAGTAGCTGGCAATTTGGGAGGCTAACTCAATGGTAAAGGATAGCATTTTAATATTTAGCCGCTCCTTCTCATGTTTTTTATGTAGCCTCTTTAGAATATTTGTAATTAAAGAGTTTAGTCCAAAGATGTTCCTCACATTAGGCAGGACATCGTTAAACCATGGTTTATTTCATAGTTCAGTGAGGGTTTTGTGGGTGTATACTGTGGCTATAGTAACTAGGTTTATATATTATACTATAATGCATATAACAGCTGAAATATTATATGGAGGAGTAGAGGAGGGGTGGGGAGGGAGGGAGGGAGGGAGGGAGAGAGGGAGGGAGGGAAGGAAGGAAGGAAGGAAGGAAGGAAGGAAGGAAGGAAGGAAGGAAGGAAGGAAGGAGAAAGAAAAAGAAAGAACGGAAGAAGGGAGGGAGAAAAGAGAAAGAAAGAAAAGAAAGAGAGGGGGAAGGGAGGAAGGGAGGAAGGGAGGAAGGAAGGAAGGAAGGAAAGAGAGAAAGAGAGAGTGAGAGAGAGAGAGAGAGAGAGAGAAAGAAAGAAAGAAAGAAAGAAAGAAAGAAAGAAAGAAAGAAAGAAAGAAAGAAAGAAAGAAAGAAAGAAAGAAAGAGAAAGAAAGAACTTGTTCTTCTGGGAGGAAAGGAAAGGAAGGGAAGGGAAGGGAAGGGAAGAGAGGAAATTCTAGAGCAAAAGGAAAGGAGCATTCGGTTTGCCAGAAGGGAATCAAAAGACGTGTGTATGTGTGTGAATGATTTTGTGTCTGTTCTTTCCCTTTAAAAACAAGGGGGGGGGCAAGAGAGGGAGAGCGCGAGTGTTTGCCAACTTAAAGGAATCCTTAGTGATATTAGTTATATCAACCCACCTAGAAATGGCATTTGCATTTTTATAACCTTGTTACTTAAAAGTGAAACAGGAGAGGAAGAGCCTGGGTGATAGCATTCTCCCTGGGCTTTAATCCCAGCCTGAGCTCTTTATGCTTGAGAGACCCTTATGATGCTGTAACTAACCTCAAACCTGGAACAGTAGGAGGGCAACAAACCTCAGAATATAGCACTGTCATGCTTTACAGGCATACAGCATGAATGGGGAGGGGGGGGGGAGAATCGGTTGCCTAGGAAACACTCTGGTCTTAGTAATTATTACTGTAACTGGCTGCACACCCCACCTATAACAGAAATGAATAATAAATTATCAGCATTGACTGGCAGCTTTCTCTTGTAGTTTCTGCTCAGCACTGCTACCTACCGGCATGCAAAATTAATTACATGCAAACAGCAGGTCTTGTGATCCAACAGAGACCGATTGCACGGGAAGTTAAGATGAAAAGTCAAGCTGGAGCTTCAGAACGAGCCTGAATTAAAAGTGTGGTGGATTAGTGTGGAAGTAACACACCTACCCACCCAAATGTAGCCCATGTAAAAATGAGGTTGGCAAAAGTCACAAGGGTCAAGCGTGCCCACAAAGCCAAGCCACTGTTTAATCGTGACTTGTTGAATTATTCATCATGGGCTGGGGGGAATCAGATAGCATGCTAAATTATGAAGCATGATGGTAGCCGTTTGTATTCACACCAGAGCTAAATCCAACAAGCCACATCAGGGCTTATAGCACATTGCGGACGCAGCCATCGGTACCTGTGTTAGAAGATCAGCATCTGATTTGGAGCTTGCCAGATACGAAGGCCAACTCAACCCAACTCAAACGTTGTTCGTGCAGTGAACCAATTCACCCATTGTGTTGAAACATCACACGGGTTGCTTGCTTTGCAGCTAGCATGTGTGAACTCAACCAACTGTGGTTTACCCCACCCAACTCTTCGTGTAGTGCACAAAGTCAGTCTGTATCCATATTCATCCAATTCATAGCTACACATTCCCATCCCATCAATGCCACTGTAACCCTGAATAAAGATAACTTGTATATCTGATCATCCAGCTATCGAGATGAATGTATATCTTAACTTTCATTAAAAAAAATTAAATGCTGGTTAATATTATATCATCTGATCTAGCGTGAAATTGTTATAAATAAAACCGTGTCCGGTAGTTTTGATCAATTAAACTCTATAATTAACAAAGATGCTTCATTCATCTTGTATTGTCTAATTTGCAGTAGAATATTAAAGGATTTCCACCAGAAGATGAGTTTGTTTAGAAATTAGAGCACACTTGAAGCTGTGCTGGATTTGATTTAAAAGACACAGTGGGAGTTGGCAAAATTCACATATCATGGGGTTAATGTGGGTTAGAAAGAGCTATTTGTAACACAGAAATACTGCATACCAAACATTCACTCATACCCTTTCTTTTAAGCCTAGCTCCTATTTTGAAATGTCGCCGAGAGTTAAAAATTTGTTCGAGACTATATTCTTGTAAAAAAAACAACACATTAATAAAAAAAATCCATTTGCTTTTGTAGGCTATCATCCTCCAGACCTAAACAGCGTTAAAACAATTGTCTTTCCCCCTCTTTGGTTTATATGCCATTGCAAGGATTCCTTGTGTTCATTTGACTGGTCCTGATTTTGATTATTGTTGTATTTATTCCCCTAAAGTTTACTATTATTATTTCTTCATTGTTTCATGCCTCCTGCATTTTCGGTAGATGACGCCATTTGGTTGCATACCTGATAGAAAATGGATTTATATTAACATACCTTCTAGGTTGTCTGCCAACAAAAGTGCGTATAGTCAAGGCTATGGTTTCCTCAGTTGCAATGAATGGCTGTGAAAGTTGGACCATAAGAAAGGCTGAGAGCCAAAGAATTGAGGCCTTTGAATGATGGTGCTGGAGAAGACTCCTGTGAGTCCCTTGGACTGCAAGGCGATCAAACCAGTTGGTCCTAGAGATGATCAACCCTGACTGACTGCTCTTCAGAAGGCCAGATTCTGAAAATGAAACTCAAATACGTTGGCCACTTAATGAGAAGGAAGGACTCACTGGAGAAGAGCCTAATGCTGGGAACGATTGAGGGCAAAAGAAGACGGGGCCAACAGAGAACGAGGTGGCTGGATGGAGTCACCGAAACAGTCAGCATGAGCTTAAATGGACTCCAGAGGATGACAGAGGAGGGAAGGCCTGGAGGAACATTGTCCATGGGGTTGCGATGGGTTGGAACACAACTTCGCAACTAACAACAACAACCATCTAGGTTTATATGCTGCACTAAGCCATAGTCCTTTTGAGCATGGTTTTCTGAGTAACTTACAAAGATTCAGTTTAAGCAGATAGGATAAATTAATATTAAGCCAAAATCCAAGAAGGAGTTTAGGCACTCTGTTCAACCATCCAGCATTTTGCCTGGTTCTGGTTTAAAATTTTATTTAGCCAAATCAATTAGTTTATTCAGCAACAACGATATTTGTTTATACCTTGGTCATACAACATGCTAAGCCTGAACAGGATTTTGTTTTCCCTAGCTTTGGCAAATCCAACCTTGTACAGGAAGTCCTTGATTTATGACCACGATTGAGCCCAAAATGTCTGTTGCCAATAAGAGACAGTTGTTATGTAAGTTTTGCCCCATTCTTGCCATAGTTGTTAAGTGAATCATTGCAGCTGTTGAATTAATAACTTAATTGTTGAGTCAACCTGACTTCCCCATTGACTTTCTTTGTCAGAAGGTCACATAAAGTGATCACATGACCTCAGGACACTGAAACTGTCATAAATACATGCCAGTTTCCAAGCGTCTGAATGTTGGTCGTGTGACCACGGGGATGCTGCAACAGTTCTAAATGTGAAAAATGGTCCTAAGTCACTTTTTTCAGTGCCCTTGTAACTTTGAACAGTCACTAAATAAATGATTGTAACTGAAAGATTATCTGTAGTTTATAACCCATGATTTGTGATTTAAGAGAGATTTCATGAACCTACCTGACTGTAATTTACTCAATAAATCCTGATTAAACAAATCAAAGATTAACACAATGTGGACCTAGAGCCATTAACGATACCTCAACCTAAGGTAAAGGTGAAGGTTCCCCTTGCACCTATGCGCTATTAGTTCCTGACTCTAGGGGGCAGTGCTCATCTCCGCTTCAAAGCCAAAGAGCCAGCGCTGTCCAAAGGCATCTCCGTGGTCATGTGGCCAGCATGACTCAACACCAAAGGTGCACAGAATGCTGTTACCTTCCCACCAAAGGTAGTCCCTATTTTTCTACTTGCATTCTTTACATGCTTTCCAACTGCTAGATTGGCAGAATCTGGGACAAGTAACAGGAGCTCACTCTGTTACACAGCGCTAGGGATTCGAACCGCTGAACTACCGACCTTTCGATCGACAAGCTCAGCATCTTAGCCACTGAGCCACCACGTACCTCAACCTAAAGAATGCCAAACATTGAAAGCAAAAGAAAAAATCCTAGAGAATCTGATAATGGCAGCTGGAAAAGGATGAAAAAGTGTAACAAAGCAGTTAGGCTTCAGGTAAAAACACTGGAATGTACTATATATACAAACATTCAGGATTAGGACCAATATTTTTTCTAATTAACCAGCTCTGGCAGATTAGATCTCGCCCCCTTTGTTATTTAAAATACATATTCATAGCACTGTATTTTATAGATGCACTGTTCTGGTTACAAAATAGCTTCTATTTTTCTAGGACATAATTTCATTTTGTTTAGCCAAGAATTCATTAAAGAAGCTATAAATAACCTCCTTTAAATATTTAGCCGTGAATAGAGGGTGGACTGGCATTGATGGCTTATTTTAGTACTAACGCAATATGCTTTAGAGCCATAAAATCTACATTTCAGCATGTATCAAGCTAATGATTAACACCTCCAAAAAGGTTTGAGATATCCAATTAAGATGTCTGTTTGCAAGCTTACACTCCAATCACCACCCTTTTCTCCCAGAAAAAAAGAGTCAAGAGGAGGGCAAAATAGAATTTGGACCATCAGGATTTTTTCTTTTTTTAGTTTTGTGTGGTTTTTTTGTTTTGTTTCTTTTTCTAATTTAAAAGGGGTCATCACTACCGCAATCCAGACACTTACTTTTGTTGAAGCATCAGAGGCCTCTGCAAAAGGTTAGGCTTTCCCATAGCCAACAATTGACACAGAAACCATATATATGGCAGTCGTGGCTGAATGGGGCTAATCTGCTTTTGGCTTAGTGTGATGTGTTAACTCAGGGGTGTCAAACTCAAGGCCCGGGGGCCGGATCTGGCCTATGAGGTGCTTAGATCTGGTGCTTAGAACAAAGGACCGGCCTGGGGTGCCTCTGCCAGTGAAAATGTGCGGCCCTCCCGAGCTCCGTTTTCACTGGCAGAGGGTTGCAGGAAGCCATCACAGCCAAAAGTGGAGCTCAGGAGCCTGTTTTTGCTGGCAGAGAGCTCGGGCCACCACAGGCACCCCCGATCCAAGTGACGTCGAACTTGCCACGCCCAATATGGCCACACTCACCCCACACCCCCACCCCCGAGGTCAAACACAACCCTGATGCGGCTCTCGATGAAATCGAGTTTTGACAGCCCTGGGTTAGCTACTCATTGGCTTGTCAGTCATGACTTATGTGCAAACTCAAGACAAATAATTATATGCCATCAAGTCATTGTTGATTCCTAATGACCACATAGGTAGATCTTCTCCGTGCTGATGTCTTTAAACTGGTCCTCCAGCTCTCCCAATGACATCGTCATCAACATCTTTGAGTTCATCCTCCAGGCGACCCTCTTCTTCTCTTTCCTTCCATTTTTCCCAGCATCTCTAAAGAGCTGGGTCTTAATGTGATGTATCTGAGGTAGGATAATCTGGTCATTTGTGCCTTGAGGAAGAACTATGGGTTGTTTGACGATCCATTGGTTTTGTTTTCTTGGCTGTCAGCGGTATTCCCACGAGTCTTCTCCAACACTAGAGTTGAAAAGTAACAATACCTCTTCTATCTTGTTTCTTCAAAATCCAAAGTTTCGCTTCCATAGAGTGTCACACAGAATACCTGTGCATGATTCTGCTCTTGGTAGGTATAGACACATTATAGCATTGGAGTATTTTTTCCAACAGCCAAATAAACCATTAATTAAAAAAAAAAAACCAGGGATTGGTAGATTATGCAGCGCAAGTTCTTCAGCTTAATACCATGTGTGAATTCAACCATTCTGGCATGCCTAATCAATTCTCCAGTCCTCCTTGCAATATTTTACATCAGATGCTCATCTCTCTCCACTCACTTCAGGTATTTCTCTGCAGACTTAGAAAGCTCAAAGTATGGAAAGACCAGTGTTTGAACATATAATATGCCTTTTCCAATTTTCATACATTTCTTTCTCTGTATTCCACCTTTATTAATTTTATAAGTAACTCAAGATGGCTAATTTATCCAACACATCTTCCTCTTCTTATTTTCCTCACAATCACCATCCTGTGAGGTGGATTGTGCTGAGAGAGAGTGACTGGCCCAAAGTCACCCAAGATAGCTTTTGTGACTAAGGCGGGACTTGAACTCACAGCCTCCCACTTTCTAGACTGGTGCTCTCGTTCAGACGAAGTTAAATTCACTTTTACTTGAATGCTCTTCCTATAATCAGGGACTGATTCGAATGATCGGGATGCCTATACTATTAGGATTCAACTGAATATAAATTCAGGTCCTCTTCAGACCTCCTTTACTACTATTGAAGATTAGGGAACTGTCAGATGATGTAAAGCAACAATTACCGAAGAAGGTAATGCAAGCCCCTTTTATTTCATTTCCAGAAAAACAACACGGATATTCTTTTGTTTCCAACCAGGAGTTGAACTCAGTTTGTGGGACGCTTGTGTTTAATTTTACTCAAAATCAAATGATCCTCTCATTCCAACACTATACCTGTAGCAATAATTGGAACCTCACACAATAGTTTCTCGGTCTTCGGCTGCTTTGAAATTTATCACTGGGGGCGTCACGATGGCTCAGTGGTTAAAGATGCTGAACTTGTCAGCTGGATAGCTGCCATTCCAGGCTCGAGACCTGAGCACTGAAGAATGGGTGAGCTCCCATTACCTGCTCTAGCTCCTGCCCACCTAGCAGTTCAAAAGCATGCAAATGTGAGTAGATTAATAGGTACCACTTTGGTAGGAAGGTAACAGCTTTCCATGTGCCTGAACATGCAGTCATGGCAGCCACATGACCCCAGAAATGTCTTCGGAAAACGCTGGCTCTCTTGGCTAAGAAACAGAGATGACCACTGCCCCCTAGAGATGGGGCACAACTGGACAGGGGAAACCTTTACATTTATTCTTTAATTACTTACCTCTCTAGTCTATAGCTCTGGGTTTTCCTGTTGATGCTCCATCCAAACACTAATTATATTGATTCCACTTAGCTTTTCACAATCAGCTAAGGTCAAGTAGATGCTGCCAACTGCTGTAGGCTCATTCATGCCACAAGATCTTCATATGCATCTTGTAGCCATCGTGAAGACTTTAGAAAAACAATAAAAAGCCAACCTCCTTAGCTTGCACTAAGGGTGTATTTTTGCAAACATAAACTGAGAATTCTTCATGAATAACCAGTGCCTCCTCACATTAACACACAGTAATTCCAAACCAGAGGAAAAAAGGTCCATGGCTTTCCCTTAGAAAAGTCATTAAATGTTTCCAGAAGCTTCAACATGAGAACATTGCATCCAAGGGTGGGTTGCTGGGGATTCACAGGGATTCGTGAGAACCTCTAGCTAAGATTCAGTTCGGAGAACCCCCAAATCCCATTCTTGGCTGGCCCCACCCACCCTGCCCCCCCCCCTCCCAGGAATCTCCACACAGCCCGTTTTGGATGCGGGTAAGTGCAGGGTGCGCGTGGAGGCTCAGAGAGGGTGAAAAACAGGCCTACCAGAAGTTTAGGAAGGGCCTCTGCAGCCTGGGGAGGCCATTTTCGCCCTCCCGGAGGCTAAAGGAAAACCTCCGGAGCCTGGGGAGAGCAAAAACACCCGCCCCCAGCCCGCCGTGATGCAGGAGGCCGACAAGGCCATGCCCATCATGGCCACGCCCACCCAGAAACTGGACAGAGAACCCCTTGCTAAAATTTTTGAAGCCCACTCCTGATCGCGTCCCTTGAGGAAAAACCATCTCCACTTCCATTTTTTACTCGAAAAGTTTAATTTTACAAAATACAATATTTTTTTTTCCCTTTCAAAGAAACATCCCTGCAAAATACATGAACGCGGCGTTCTGTATCATAGATTCTATGCAGCTAAATCATCAGAGGTTTCCTACCTGCGGGAAAGAAATGATTTGTCAGCCGACACCTAGAAAGCAAACCTTTCAAAACCATAAGGGATATGTGTGTGGGGGGAGAGGGGGGGAAGAGAGCCTTAAAACATTATAAAGCACGTCGTTGAAATAGAAATGGTTGGTTCTACCTGAAAGTTGAAAAGTTTCTTTCAAGTAGCCCAAATGGTTTTTTTTGTTTTGTTTTTAAACTTCACATCTGGTACAAAACTGCTTGCGTTTAGCTTTGAATGCGCACAACCAAAAAGCTGCATGAGAATTATTCTTTTGAAAATTATTCCATGTGCTGTTATCGTAAGGCAAACATGTATAAAGGTGCTAACTGCACACGGGGATATTAAGAAAATAAGGAGGTTTCTGAAATGCTTCTTCACAGATTTGTTTCTTTAAAAAAAAAAAGGAATATCAACAGGAGGGCTAAGTATGAACAATAGGAAGTCAAAGCAATCTGCCATCTTACTAGCTAGATACAAACCATCCCTTGCCACTCATGTTCGTGAAAATGACCAAGGTCCACTCTTTACATGGGCTCTAGCTTTTCTGTTGCATCCGGGCAGCTTTGAATTTTGAAACCCTCTTCGTCGTTTCTTCTGAAGCTTCGCAAAGAATCTCCTCAGAGTTCCTCTCCAAAATGGTTGGCAGGACCGGATGAGCAATGACTGGGTGTGGTATTGCGGAGGGCGACAAAGGTTCCTTCTCGACAACCGTCCCTGAGAAAGCCTGCAAGAAAAAGAAGATGTTCCTGGAATAATCACATCAATGCTAAATTACCTTTCCTTCTCTTTTTTTTCCCAAAGATCGCCCAAATGAAGACCACGCAAGCAGTCAGTTTTATCAACATCGGGCACGATCCAAGATTGAAATTGGAGGTGTAAATGTTCCAAGCGTTGTTATTTATTTATTTGATTTTTATTATCCCACTCTTATTGTTTTTATAAACAACTCAAGGCGGTGAACGTACAGTAATGGCCAGAATTGTGGAAACCTTTTGGGAAAAGTATATTTTCTAAAACTAGCTAATGACACCACTTTTTTTGGAGTAATACCATGAAATTATGTATCGATGGAAAGTTAATTTAATCAAGAATGTGATGCAATAACTTTTATGAAGGATTTGCTATTAGAATAGCAGTTACAGTATAAAGAAGAAAAGTGAAACACATAGAAAAAATGAGACAAACAAAAATGATCACCACAGAAAAAATGAGATATAAAAAAATGATCACCATGTCAGTTACTACTTCATTGGGTAACCGTTAGCATGAATTATGACCTTACAACATCTTCTGATGGAGTGAACCAAGTCTTTTAGTTCTGCAGCTGTTTTAATGTGAAACCAAGATTGAATGATTGCTTCTACTAACTGGGTTTTATTGCTGGGTCGCTTCTGACTAACAAGTTTCTTTAGTCGGCTCCACCGATTTTCAATTGGGTTAAGGTCTGAGCTATTCCCAGGCCATTCCAGCAGTCGAATAGGATTATCTTGAAACTCAAAAAAAAAAAAAAAAAAAGTGGTATTATTAGCCATCAAACCTCAAAAATACACTTTTCCCAAAAGGTTTTCACAATTTTGGCCACTACTGTACATAATGTTCTTTCTTCCTCCTCTTTTCCCCACAACGACAATCCTGTGAGGGTTGGGCTGGGAGAAAATGACCGGGGCCTTCTTTTTTACCTCATACATTCCTGACAAGGGAGGTGCTTTTCTAGAAAGTGGACTCTGTTCCTGCTGTTCTTCCTCCTCCTCTTCCAAGATGCCCTCACTGTTGTCGCTATGGGTCGCGTCCTCATAGCTCAGACTTCTCAGAATTCCTCGTCTGTCGTCAAACTCGGTGGTGCTGCTCTCGCTGGTATCACTGCAAACACTGTTCTCCCGGCTTCGAGACTTCAAAATTGATTTACGAGGGACATATTCTCCATTCACAACATCAACAAAGACTCTGCAAAGGACAAATGTTAGCTTTAATAAAGTATTTGGAAGAAGCGAGGAGAGAAGCATATGACAAATTCACCATAATTTCACTCCATCTTGGGGACAAATTAATTACATTACGGCTTTACCTGCTCCTCCTTTATCTTTTTTTTAAAAAGACACTCAAGATCGTTGGATCCTACTGGGAAAACCAAATGTTGTTTTGCCTCTCCTAACAAAATGAAATTCAATGGTGAAAAAAGTAAGCTTCTACATTTAGGCAAGTAAAAATAAATGCACAGGTACACTATAGTATAGGTGGTACCTCGCTCAGTTAAGAGTGCAGAGAAGAGCAACAAAGATGATTAGGGGACTAGAGGCTAAAACATATGAAGA
Source organism: Masticophis lateralis (assembly GCA_030761175.1). Classification (NCBI taxonomy): domain Eukaryota; kingdom Metazoa; phylum Chordata; class Lepidosauria; order Squamata; family Colubridae; genus Masticophis; species Masticophis lateralis. The sequence continues at coordinate 9,342,555 of JAUDYJ010000010.1, read as the reverse complement.
ACGGTTGCAGGAACTGGGTAGGTCTAGTTTCATGAAAAGAAGGACTAGGGGAAACATGATAGTAGTCTTCCAATATCTCAGGGGCTGCCACAAAGAAGAGGGAGTCAACCTATTTTTCAAAGCACCAGAAGGTAAGACAAGAAGCAATGGATGGAAACTGAACAAAGAGAGAAGTGACAGAGAACTAAGAAGAAATCGGTGGAACAACTTGCCTCCAGAAGTTGTGGATACTCCAAAACGGGAAGTTTTTAAGAAGAGATTGGACAACCACTTGTCTGAAATGGTATAGGGTTTCCTGCCTGAGCAGGGGGCTGGATTAGAAGACCTCCAAGGTCCCCAGCTCTAATACAAGCAATGGGCTAGAAGGTCAGGCTTCACCCCAAAATTTGGCAGTAAACATCAACCTCCATAAAATTGAAACAACCTCTTATTCAGGAATTGGCTTACTCAGCCTGAAGACTCTCTGACTTGAATTTGGTTAGATTAGATATCAGCCCAAAATGAAGCTGTAAAAGTAAATGATTTGTTCTCTGCGTATAAATAAGTCAACATTGTTATGCTTTAAACTTGATAATTTACACTCTGCGCTTCATAGTTCAACTCTAGCCATTCTCCTCCCACGTTAAACAATAGTTGCTGGTTTGCAAATGACCTGGACAATTAGTCATGTTTACATAAGACATCTCTAGCTTAGATTCTGGCTGGATATCATCTCACCAGATTCAACCCTTATACAGATGCCAAGACAGACCTATGAATGTGAAAATGGAACATGGAATCTGACCGATTCCATGTTACATTTCAAACTAGCTTTCTGCCCTCATAAAGATGATCCCTAAAATACGCCCCAACTATCTTAATTCATTGATCAATTGAGAAATGATTCTTTAAAAAGCGGCAGGAAATATTACGAACACGGATTCCTAACTTGAAAATTGAGAAATCATACTGAATCATCTCTGAATTATTTTTAACATTCTAATATCCTGGCTTTAAGTTCCAAACAGACAGTGGCTGAGTTTTCTTAATAATCTGCATTTTAAAATATTAAAGCAATACCTGTCAAATGTCCCCAAACTGGCAAACAAATAACATGAACCAGGATTATTAATTGTTTTCCCCAACTCCCTTCATGTCATCTTATTGGATCGTTTATAGGATAAATAACAATTAAGTATGAAAACGACAAAAAAGATCGGCCTAAAAAGAATGGACTGGACTGGACTGGACTGGACTGGACTGGACTGGACTGGAATAGGGTAGGGTAGGGTAGGGTAGGGTAGGGTAGGGTAGGGTAGGGTAGGGTAGGGTAGGGTAGGGTAGGGTAGACTAGACTAGACTAGACTAGACTAGACTAGACTAGACTAGACTAGACTAGACTAGACTAGACTAGACTAGAATAGAATAGAATAGAATAGAATAGAATAGAATAGAATAGAATAGAATAGAATAGAATAGAATAGAATAGAATAGAATAGAATTCTTTATTGGCCAAGTGTGATTGGACACACAAGGAATTTGTCTTGGTGTATATGCTCTCGCTGTACATAAAAGAAAAGATACATTCTTCAAGAATCATAAGGTACAACACTTCCAACACTTAATGATAGTCATAGGGAACAAATAAGCAATCAAATCATATTAGGAAACAATATCAATATAAATCTTAAGGATACCAGCAATAAGGTTACAGTCATACAGTCATAAGCGGGAGGAGATGGGTGATAGGAACAATGAGAAGATTAATAGTAGTGCAGACTTAGTAACTAGTTTGACAGTGTTGAGGGAATTATTTATTTAGCAGAGTGATGGCGTTCGGGAAAAAACTGCTATTGTGTTAAAGGTGCAGGAATACACTACAGATAGTCCGTCCTCAATTTCTGGCCCATAATGAGGGCTAGAATTTCTGTTACTGAGCGAGTGAGTCACACCTGATTTTATGATCTTTTTTGCCGCAGTTGTTAAGCAAAACACCACGCTTGTTAAATGACTCATGTGGTCGTTAAGCAAATCCTGCTTTCCTGCTGGTCAGAAGTTAGTTGGGAAGTTGCCAATGGTGATCCCATAACCCTGGGATGTTGCAACCCTGAAAAATACATGCTGGTTGCCAAGCACCCCAAATTTTGATCACATGATTGTGGGAATGTGAGGATGCTGCAATAGTTGTAAAATGCAAGGACCAATTGTCACGTATTATTTTTTAGTTTGAGGTTATAACTTCAAACAGTCACTAAACAAATGATTATAGATCAAGGACTTCCTGCGGACATATTATTTCCACTCAGTTAAGATTAGCTGCAAATACACAGACATACACCCTTTGCAAGAGGTTAACATTCACAGGGGTGAAATTCAGCAGGTTCTGCCAGCTTCTACAAAACCAGAAGTGGAAATTTTGAGCAGTTCAAAGAACTGGCAAATATCACCTCTGGCTGGCCCCAGAATGGAATGGGAATGGAGATTTTGCAATATCCTTCCCCAGGAGGCGGGAGGGAATGGGGATTTTGCAGTATCCTTCCCTTGGAGTGGAGTGGGAATGGAGATTTTGCAATATCCTTCCCCCAGGAGACGGGAGGGAATGGGGATTTTGCAGTATCCTTCCCCTGGAGTGGAGTGGGAATGGAGATTTTGCAATATCCTTCCCCCAGGAGGCGGGAGGGAATGGGGATTTTGCAGTATCCTTCCCCTAGAGTGAGGTGGGAATGGAGATTTTGCAGTATCCTTCCCCTGCCACCAAGCCACGCCCACCAAGCTGCACCACGCCCACCAAGCCACACCCTCAGAACCGGTAGTAAAAAAATTTGGATTTCACCACTGGTTCATACCGATAAATATCTGCTGGCGTTTTAATATTCGGCAGTTCTGTTGTCCCGTGTCCATTTCCATTGCTGTTCTTCCGTTTCCGTTTTGCTTCTTCTTTCTTTTCACTGAATTTCAAAGTAGTATTTTTTCCCGTGTTTATTCGTACCTGATGTCGAAACATACAGTAGTTGTGAGCATTCAGGAAGGGAACGGCGCAAAAGCAAAATCTTAATTCTCCTGCCAGATGAAAGAAATAAATCAAAAGAAGCCACAAGATCAAAAGTTGCTTGGTTCATACCATGAGCAAAGCCAATGTTGGAATAAACGTGGTTTATCGAACGCACAAAGGGTTGTGTTCATGGGACACGCTTAAGTCATAGCAACTACACCACAGTTTTGACTGTGATTGATATGTCACTACATCCGTGAAATTGTACAGTGGATTTTTTTTTCTACAATCCTTCCTTTAACTCAGCTATAAGAAATTAAGAGAATTTTGCTTTCATTTCTAAGAAGCTACAGTTTGTTGGTATGTGCAAACCTGCAACTGTAGTTGTCTTAAAGAAAGAAGTTAGCATTAGGAAATAAGGTCTGAGGCCAACTTATTCTCTTAATTAAGAATGGACGCAATTTGTCCAGGATCATGTATAACACTAAACTACAATGAGTTTGTAGAGGAGACGCAGTAGCTCAGTGGCTAAGATGCTAAGCTTGTCGATTCAAAAGTCGGCAGTTCAGCAGCTCGAATCCCTAGGATCGCGTAACGGGGGTGAGCTCCCGTTCCTTGTCCCAGCTTCTGCCAACCTAGCAGTTTGAAAGCACGTAAAAAATGGAAGTAGGAAAACAGGGACCATCTTTGGTGGGAAGGTAACAGCGTTGTGTGCGCCTTTGGCGTTTAGTCATGCCGGCCACATGACCATGGAGACGTCTTGGCAGCGCTGGCTCTTCGGCTTTGAAACGGAAATGAGCACCGTCCTCTAGAGTCGGGAATGACTAGCACATATGTGTGAGGGGAACCTTTACCTTTACCTTTACAATGAATTGAAAACGGAAAGAAAAGTGGATTATGATCTCCTTGTCAAAGAAAGGAAGTTCTTGAATCCAACCACAGTTCAGTGTTATATTTGCAACCAGTGTAGTATTTTTGATTTATAGGATGGTGTGAATCTAACTAATTATGGCCAGGTCAGTAAACTACAGTTCTTTTAAAAATGGCTTAGTTCAGGAGTTCTCAAAGTTTACAAAACCACCACCCGCTAAAAAAGATAAATGAATTTCTGTGAACTTCCTCATGAATAAAACTAATGAGTTCACCGGGGTTAGAGCTGGGCAAGAAATAAATACATCACTTACTAAAAGATATGCAACTTCTATCATACTTTCCTGACAGGCTTACTTTTCTCCCTGCTACAGATAGATTGGTCACGTTTAGTTTTTGTCTTACCGCTCAATAAAAACATCTCCATTTGGAAAGGCTAAAAACTGAAAACAACCGATAAACATTCCAAGCTTGGCTAACATATACACTCCTATAGTTACTCCGATGTTGACAAATATATTACTACACACCACATCAGCAATCATCAGCCAGCAGGAAAGCATCAAGCAACCACAAGACTCCATTATAGCGTCCCAAATACCGGTAGTATAACTCTAGATATACCAGAGGAGCAATTTCAAGAGTTCTCACTTTTCATGGTCAAAGGTCTGGAATTCTTGGAGGTCCAGGTCCAACACATCTTGAAGGATGCCGAGCTAGCGAAGGCTGCTTCACAACACATCTTCTTGATAATACAAATCCTTTTAGGTTCCATGTGTTGGACCTGGAATTCCAAGAATTTGATCCTGCAAACTGAGAATTCTTGAAGGGCCAGGTCCAACACATCTGAAGGACACCAAGCTACGGAAGGTTGCTTCACGACACATCTTCTTGATAATACAAACCCTTTTTGTTTCCATGTGTTGGACCTGAGGTTCCAAAAATTTGTAACAGAGAATTCTTGGAGGTCCAGGTCCAATACATCTGAAGGACACCAAGCTAGGGAAAGCTGCTTCACAACACATTTTCTTGACAATACAAACCCTTTTAGGTTCCACAGTGTGGGAGAAATATATTGTCGGCACAGCATTCTCACTAATGGCGAGATCATCTTCGTCGTCGCTGCCGTAATGATTGGGGCCATTAAGCTGACTTCCAAATGATTCGAAGTCGGTTACATCCTTCGGAAAGTTGCCCTGAGTGTTAGGTTTTTCTTCCTTCTGAAGAACATTTGGGTTTAACTTTTTGTCTTCTCCATCTTCTTCAGAGGAAGAGGCACCTTCTACCTTTACATTGCTAGTCTCAGAAATCCTGGAGAAAGAATGGGCAGGGAGGGGAAAAATAAATGAAAGATGGATTTTAAGTCCTGAGATAAAATAGGTGATCTGTATGTTTTGCTCTGTTTTTAGGCTGTGGGGTTTGTTTTTTTTGTCAAATAATAATTAAATCAGACTAATGATTTTTAATTCTTTAAGGTCCACTAGCACCATAAGAAAGGTCCTATATTGCTAAATCAGACCAGTTATACAATCATTTCCTTCAATGGGAAGACTAGACCTTTCAGAAAACCCTTCTCCTTCTGCCATTCATTAGAAGCTGAAATGCCAATGCCTTCTAAATTGGCAGGTGACTTATAAACATCATAACCAACCATCGCTGCCTTCATTCTTTCTCCCAGGACAGTCATTCCTGAGATATTTTGGGTGAACTGGCCTGTCATAGCAATTTCCCCACATTTTTAAGATAACCATGTTCCTCCCCTTTGCAGAACTACAAATCCCAAAGTTTCCTAGGAAGAATGAAGTCGAGAATAATGTGCTTTAAGTGTTGATTGTGTCACTTGTTCATACAAGGTTCAAATGGCCCTAACAAGTAATGAGGAGAATGTGTATTTACTCATGTAGGATGGCTGCAGTATTATTATTTATCCTTATTATCTTCTTTACTCTCTCCCCCCACTTATTGGTATGATGATGGTGGTGATCATTACACTGTTGCTTTTGATGTACACCGAGAACTTCTGCACCGGAGACAAATTCCTTGTGTGTCTAATCACACAGGGCCAAATTAAGTATTCTATTCTGTTCTGTTCTGTTCTGTTCTGTTCTGTTCTGTTCTGTTCTGTTCTGTTGTTCTGCTCTGCTCTGCTCTGCTCTGCTCTGCTCTGCTCTATTCCTATTCCTATTCCTATTCCTATTCCTATTCGTTCCATTCCATTCCATTCCATTCTTATTCTCCTCTATTTTATTCTATTCATATTCTCTTCTACTCTACTCTTATTCTACCCTATTCTTCTCTTTTTTTGTCTTCTACTCTACTCTACTCTACTCTAATTCTACTCTACCCTATCCTACCCGACCCTCCTATTCTATTCTATTCTATTCTATTCTATTCTATTCTATTCTATTCTATTCTATTCTATTCTATTCTATTCTATTCTATTCTATTCTATTCTATTCTATTCTATTCTATTCTATTCTATTCTATTCTAGCCCAGCCCAGCCTAGCCCAGCCCAGCCCAGCCCAGCCCAGCCCATTCTCTTCTGTTCTAATTCTAATTCTAATTCTAATTCTAATTCTAATTCTAATTCTATTCTTATTCTACTCTACTCTACTCTACTCTAATTCAACCCACCCTACTCTACTCTACTAAATTAAAGCAGATTATTCCTTTCTCCTTTCTTCTTAGGATATAAGGTTTCCCACTTGCTTTAGTGGGAAGAGAAAACCCATTCACATCTTAGCTTCTCTTCTAAATATTCTCCCTTCTTCTGGAAATTCCCACAGTCCATGCTTAAAGTACCTGCTGAGTTCACCGAGGATTTGCTCTTCTCTTTCCAGTTCATCAAGTCGGGCCCACAGGTCCTCTTCTGATTTTAAGTCCCCATTGGGTTTTTTATCTGTTCTGCTCTCGTCAACATTCCCCTCAAAAGCACAGATTTTTGGTTTTGAATGAGGTCTGTGAGCAGTTCTGTGCTTTCCTGAAGAATTAAATAAGTGTTTTGTTGTGATGTTTGCCTTGGTAAACATAATTACCAGACAATTCAAAGGTTTTATTAAAGCTTTCGTGTAGTTCTGCTAGTAAACCAGAGATGCAATAGCAAACAAATAAGGGGCTGCTATTATCCAAAAGGAAATCTTGTATTACTTTCAAAGAACAGTAACTTGAGACAATGTGGAGGAGATTCAGTGCCATCCATTATTAATCACAAGATGCTGCCTTCTCCTGGATCAAGCAAAAGAGAGCCAGTTTGGTCTAGAGGTTAAGAGTAGAAACCAGGAGACTCTGAGTTCTAGTCCCGCCTTAGGCATGAAAACCATTTGGGTGACCTTGGGCCAATCACCAGGAGACTGTGAGTTCTAGTCCTGCCTTAGGCATGAAAGCCGGTTGGGTGACTTTGAACCAATCACCAGGAGACTGAGTTCTTGTCCTGCCTTAAGCATAAAAGCCAACTGTTGACCTTGGGTCAGTCACTCTCTCTCAGCCCAACCCACCTCAGAGGGTTTTTATTGTGGAGGAAATAGGAGGAGGAAGGAGTATTGTGTCTATTCGCCACCTTGAGTTATTTGTAAAAAACAATAAAGGCAGGATACAAATAAATAAAAACAAAAGGCCCATCTAACCCAAAATTTAGCAACTTTTTCAAATTTCAGATAGGTGACTTTTATAAACCATCAAGATGATGGGGGACTGAGCATAACTCTCTGTAAATAGAATTCACAGACTTTAGCAATGAACCATGAGAGATCCAAAACAAATGACTCAAGGTGTTCCTTTCTTTGAAGCCATCTAGATCGCTGCAATATCAGTAATATTTGTTTAGCAACTGCCTTATTTAGTAACTTTGGCAGTTACAACAGTGATGAAGAAGTAACTTTGTGAACCAATCCTCGCATTTAGGACCTCCGCAGGTCTGTAAAGCGAAGTAAAGCTGGAGTAAGATCATAAGCACAGTCACCGTTTCGCTTGCGGGCTGCTTTGCTCAATGACCAAGTTCCAAACTGCAGTCGCTAATCAAGGTCTTACCTCTAGTCAATTTTGAACACCTGTAACTGAACACATTTTGCAAGAAAGCCCAGCAACCTTTCAGAAAAAATAAAAAGAACCTCATAAAAAGTTTCATTTATTTAGGATGGGCTATATCTGGTCCCTGGCTAACTGTGTGAATATGCAAATACATGGTTAAATGTTCTGGTTTTTGTGAGCCTCTGCAGAAACCTAACCAAACACATCATAGGTCACTACTTTAAAGTGGCCATAGATTATTTTCAGCATCATTATACCGAACATAAAGGGAACAGAAGCATTTCCACAAGCCAACTGGTGTTGCAAAATTAGGATAGAGGAAATAACACTCACCTTTCATTTCAGGCTCACCGCTTTCTGCGATTTCTCTGATATCAACCACATCCCCTGCTGCCTGGTAGGAAAAAATAAATAAATTAGTCTATTTTTACAAGATGATCATTTAATGCCTTGTGGGCAAGTTATTTCCAGCCAATATCAGAAGTCCAGGAACTCTTCTAAACTGGTTCAGACATCCGACACACCAACTGAAAGAAAGTTCAGGAACTGTTTGTAACACGACACAGGGTGAATTTATTAATTTTGTGCTTGTATATCTCCTGTTCATTCTTTTTAAATGATGCA
>JAUDYJ010000010.1:9026563-9329063 GCA_030761175.1 Masticophis lateralis | reverse complement strand
CCCCTTATTAAAAAACGGGGCTCCAAGACTGTCCGTTATTTTTAATGCAACAGGCTGACTATCCTTCCAAATATTTCAAAGTAATCACTGGATAAAAGACACCCATGTCAAAATTTATAGTTACAGACAAGACTGGATTTAGTTCAACAATAATAAATCTTTCCATGAACTTGCTTGCTAAGATTAAGGACAGATAGGGGAGCCTAAGCTGCAGGGATGCTATACTTTTTCAAGGGTGGGAGCAGTGGTGAAATTCAATTTTTTTTTACTACCAGTTCTGTGGGTGAGGCTTGGTAGGCATGGCAGGGGAAGGATACTGCAAAATCTCCATTCCCTCCCCACTCCAGGGGAAGGATACTGCAAAATCTCCATTCCCACCCCACTCCAGGGGAAGGATACTGCAAAATCCCCATTCCCTCCCCACTCCAGGGGAAGGATAGTGCAAAATCCCCATTCCCACCCCACTCCAGGGGAAGGATACTGCAAAATCTCCATTCCCTCCCCACTCCAGGGGAAGGATGCTGCAAAATCTCCATTCCCACCCCACTCCAGGGGAAGGATACTGTAAAATACGCATTCCCACCCCACTCCTGGGGGAACGATATTGCAAAAGCTCCATTCCCACCCCACTCTGGGGCCAGCCAGAGGTGGTATTTGCCAGTTCTCCAAACTACTCAAACTTTCCGCTACCGGTTCTCCAGAACCTGTCAGAACCTGCTGGATTTCACCGCTGGATCGCTCTGTATCATGGGACCTCAGAAAAGTTTCTTGGCTGTTACTATTTCATAAATCTGTAAAATACCATCAGAATCCTACATTACGGTATCCTAATCTTGTAAAAGGTGAAAAGCCTAGTGCTTTAAAGACATTTCTGAAGGGATAGAGATACTATATATCCGTGATGGCGAACCTATGGCACCCGTGCCAGGAGTGGCACACAGAGCCATCTCTCCAGGCACGTGAGCTTCCGGGTTCCGGCGTGCCGGCCAGCTGGTCTTCATGCGTGCGGGAGTGCCGGAAACTTGAAGAGCAGCTGCCCGGTGCACATACACACACCGGGAAGATGATCTTCCATTTCTCGCACGCGCATATACACCGGCCACCTCATCTTCCGATTTCTGGCACGCATGCGCACACGAAGACCAGAAACCGAAAGATCATCTTCTCAGTGTGCGCATGCATGCTGGGCGGCAGCTCTCCCACTTTCTAGCACGCGTTCACCCGCCCACCTGTTTCGGTACTCATGCCAAAAAAGTTCGCCAACACTGCTATATATTACGGCGATTCAGCAAGGCAAAAATCTAGTTAAAATGAACTTTCTCCTTGCTCAGAGTTTCAAAAGGCTGATAGCACTAGAGCTGTACCTAAAGTTTTCTTAATTGTAACAGAACTCCCCAAATGTTCTTTTGCTGTCTTACTTTTTTGCTGCTTTGTTTTACGGTTAAGTTTTTATACTCTTTTTATTAAGAATTATCTTCAGTTCCCAAGAGACCAAGGATTCAATTTATCACTAAATATGTTTGCTCAGATAGATAGATAGATAGATAGATAGCGAGAGAGGGGGGGGGGGGTTCAGTAGGTTCTGACCCAGTTCTGGAGAACCAGTAGTGGAAATTTTGAGTAGTTTGGAGAACCAGTAGTAAAAATTCTGACTGGTGCCACCCCCATCTATTCTCTGCCTCCCAAGTCCCAGCTGATCAGGAAGAAATGGCGATTTTGCAGTAACCTTCCCCTGGATTGGGGAGGGAATGGAGATTTTACAGTATCCTTCCTCTGCCACGCCCACCAAGCCATGCCATGCCCACCAAGCCACGCCCACAGAACCAGTAGTAAAACATTTTGAAATCACCACTGGATGGATGGATGGATGGATGGATGGATAGATAGATGATAGATAGATAGATAGATAAGATGTAATTTTATTTTTTACATTTTTTCTTTAAAGTACATAAGTGCTTAATTAACACTGTATTGTCTGGATCAATTTATTTATACAATATAATGATAATGCTGATAGTACTAATAATAACAGTAATAACAAGTATAATAATAATACTAATGTTTACTTGTGTATAATCCAATTCTATGTATGATATTTTTGTAGGACTGATTTCCAGGTAAAAGCGCATCCCCCAATTACACAAAAAAAATGTCCTCCATCAGACACATTAGTGTGAAAATCGTTTGATTAACAACCCTGTATTGTATCATTCTTTTATGCAACTGGCATTGTGAGAGTAAACTGTTTTCAATCATGTTGTTAGAATGCATGAAATACAACTCATCACACACTTAATCAAGACACAGATGTATAGTGTAAAAAGCATGCTAATGTAGCTTTTGGCTAGAGACGCAACTGTGGCCTTGCTTCAGCAAGAGATGGAGGGGAAAAAATGTTAATGAGAGCATTGTTTTTCCCTAATATGTTGGAGCTGGAGGTCAACATGTTGCAGGATGCTATGTCGTCAAAAAAGTCCTGTTAATTTGACACACGGGTGATTGTGAACACTAACAGTCTTTTCTTTAACCCAACTTATTATTTAGTTGCTTTTAAGGGACTGTGGAGAAGCATTTGGCACCAAAGTTAAGTGTATCTGGATTTTAACCATGCCTTTGGTGAAGGGTCCTCAGCAGAATATTTGAAATATATTAAAAGCATATCTAACAGGTTATATAATAAGGTATGGAAAACAAATGTGATTTCCAAGTATGCTCTTCAGCTTTCAAAATGTATTATCTAGCATCTTTCTGTTCCGTTTGGGCTTTCTATCAAGAAATTACATATTCTTTTAGACATGTGGTAGAAAAATTATTTGTTGGCCTACTAGGATAATATGGCTTTCAGTCATAACTCTCTCTCTCTCTCTCTCTCAGTAGCCTAGAGGCCTATAACATATAACATGGTTAAAATAATATAAACAAGCTCTGGAACAGGAATTATGTTTTTATGATCACATTTATCTATATGAAGGATTTTCATTTCCTTTCACTCTAGCATCTGCTTTTAAATATTTTTCTTCCCACTTTTTAAAACTGTCCTGTTTATTGTCATTCACACGGGCACTACTAAACATCAATATCTATTTGGAATTCTGATTTTAGCAAGCTTTTTATTTTATATAAAGGCCTTTCATACATTGCAACAGATAATAAATTCCACGACCAGTGAAAATAGGAATACAATCTAAGAACTCATGAGAACTAGATTCACCCGCTCGATGGGCGATCAACTCACTCACGACTTAGCTAGGAATAGAGATGTGTTTGGCAAGGCAACCAAAAGATATATAGCCATGATGGCAAACCGGTGACACGCATTCCAGAGGGGGCATGCAGAGCCCTCTCTGTGAGTAGGCACGCCTTCGCCAGCTGAACTTCTGGTTTCCAGCATGCATGCTGGTCTTCGCGGGCGCTGGAGCACCGAAAAACGGCCTGAAAAATGGCCTGAAAACAGCCCAAAAAACCCAGCCTGAAAACAGCCCAAAAATGCTCAAAAAACAAGTGTGTGTGCGCAGGTCAGCTGGTTTTCGGGTTTCCGGTGCTCCGGTGCATGCACATCCACATGCGTTCCAGTTTGGGCACTCGGTGCCGAAAAGGTTCGCCATCACTGTTATATAGGCAACCCAAAATGCTGAAAATAGTAGATTCGAGTAACTGGTTCAATAAGCAAAAAAACGCGGGAAAGAACACAAGTTCTCACTTAGAGAATTCTCATTGACCATGTTTGCGAGTTACCCTTTTTAAACGTTACGCTCCATTCAATTGCTAATGCCGCAAGAGGTTGCCAAACATTAGGTCGCAGAAAAAGCTAGGAATCTGCTACGTCATGAAATAGAGGCCTCTGCACTAGGTCCCTAGTACCCAAATCATAGACCACTAAACATATTTATTTATTATTTAAATTTTTATACCGCCCTTCTCCCGAGGGACTCAGAGCGGTGCACAGCCACAGTAAAAACAACATATATCACAAAATTTAAAAACAGTTTAAAACATATTAAATAATTTGGCCCCATATTAAAACTCAAAAAATAAAACACCAATTAAAATTCATTATTTAGCCAGCCCAGCCTGTTGAAACAGTAAGGTCTTAAGGGCACGGCAAAAGGTACGTAGGTCGGGGATCATATGTATCTCCGGGGACAATTCATTCCATAGGGCGGGAGCCCCCACAGAGAAGGCTCTCCCCCTGGGGGTCAGCAGTCAACGTAATTTGACCAACGGCATCCTGAGTAGTCCCTTTCTGTGGGAGTGTACTGGCCGGTGGGAGGCCATCGGTGGCAGAAGGCAATCTCATAACTATCCGGTCCTAAGCCATGGAGCGCTTTAAAGATGGTAATCAACACCTTGAATCGCACCTGGAAAACCACCAGGAGCCAGTGCAGCTCGCGCAGGAGGTGTTACATGGGTGCACCATGTCGCCCCCATAATCACCCGTGCGGCCGCATTCTGGACCAGTTGGAGACTCCGAGTGCTCTTCGAGGGGAGCACTCGGACATAGCAGGGGCAGAAGATTTAAAGGAGAAACCTTGATTTGCGGTTGGTCAAATATGACATCCTAGAAATCCCTCCTAGGAAATACTGTACAAACCCATATGAAATTGCTTAAATGTATCTTGTTGCGGGAATTGGATATGTCTAGTCCGGCGATGGTGAACCGTGGCATGCAGCGTCCTGTGGGCATGTGTGCCGGCTCCCCAGTTCAGCTTTGCCATGCATGTGTGCGTGCTTCCTGCTGGCCAGCTGGTCTTTGGGTCTCCGCTGTGCATGTGCAGGGGGCAGGGGGCATGCAGGGGGGCACATGCACATTGCATTTTGGGAGTTCAGCTGTGCGCGCTTTGGGCACTTGGTCCAGAAAAGGTTAGCCGTCACTGGTCTAATCTAACGAACAGAAGGACTAGAGGTGACTTGACAGCAGGTGACTTCCAATATTTGAGGGGCTGCCACAGAGAGGAGAGGGTTGGTCTATTCTTCAAAGCACCTGAGGACAAGCCAAGAAATAACAGAAGGGAATTTATCAAAGAGAGATCCAACCTAGAACTGAGAAGAAATTTCCTGACGGTGAGAACTATTAACCCGTGGAAGCTTTGCCTTCAGAAGTTGTGGATACTTCATCACTGGAGGTTTCCAGGAAGAGAGTGGACAGACATTTGTCCAGAATGGTACAGGGTCTCCTGCTTGGCACGGGGTGGGACTAGAAGGCCTCCAAAATCTCTTCAACTCTGTTATATTGTTACATTATATTGAGTGGTACAGTGGCCTCGAGGTGGAGCTCCAAGCTCACAATCAGGAGGCTGCGAGTTCGATCCTCGGTAGAGGCAGATATTTCTCTCTGGGCACAATGAGAATATATCGGCACTGGCAACAGGAAGGGCATCTGGCCAGTAAACACTCAGCTCCATTCAGTTGCCCAAGACTCCAGTCCGCAAGGGATTACGGGGTCTTTAAAAGATGATGATAGTCATTAATTCTGGCAATATCCTTCATGTTATATGTTCCTTCCTAGGAAACCTGTGCAGTCAAGGTGGTGTTAATGCCCTAAGCATATTGTCCCTATCCACCTTTTCACCTTCCTTTTGAGGTCAAGTGAAACAAGTTGTTACCAGGCTGACGGAAAAAGAAATGTGTCCACTATATACATATGGCGACGTCACTGTGTATATTAGTAATTAGATTTATTGCTTGATTTTCAAGAGGGTTCCGACACAATACAATGCATAATAATTACATTCAGCTTGAATAGCAGGAAAGAGGATTGACACAATGCTACTGTATTTTAAATTACCACATCGTACATACAGAGTTGTCAAAAAATTCCATCCAGATAGAACCATTAAAATCATCAAAGAGCCACACTCAGAAGCAAACGAGATCTTCGAAGGCAGTGGCAGAGAGAGAGAGAGAGAGAGGGAGGGAGAGAGGGAGGGAGGGAGGGGGAGACGGAGGGAGACGTAGGAGTGCCAGTTATTCACTCCAGCCAGGCACTTGTGTTTTGGAAAACAGTGACACAGGTGACAGAGTAGCAGCTGCTGTGTTCTTCGTGCACTAACTCCCTGTTGGGAAACTCTTTCTGCTGCTCGATCATTATCTATCGTGCAGCTTGCAAAAATGCAGGAACCTTGCAGGGGGAAAAAAAATTGCTTAGCATTCCCCAGGCTAGAAAAAAATTGGAAGCATGCTGGTCATCGCTGCTGGTCGCAGGGCTGCCTGGCGGTCCCTTGCGGTCACCACAGAAGGGTGGCCGTGGTGCGGGAGGCATCCTGTATTAGCAGGAGAGAAGGAAACAGAGAGTCATAAGCAAACTATATGTGGACCCGGAGGCATAATAAGGGTGTATAAAGGTGTGTGAGTAACAGTGCAGTGGTGTCAGCCAAGTGCCCTCTGCTGTCCCAATCCACCCACTGATTCAGCACCCCGAGGGAAGGGGGAAATGGATGAACTACAACCAGGAAGGTGAGTCTGGCAATAGACACTTTTCCTCCATGCACCTGAATGGTGATTCGGTAATGCACGGATGCCTTAGCCAACAGTAGCAATGGCACTCTTAGACTTATATACCGCTTCACAATGCTTTACAGCCCTCTCTAAGGGGTTTACAAATATCAGCCTCTTGCCCCCAACAATCTGGGTCCTCATTTGAATGGCCTCGGATGGATGGAAGGCTGAGTCAACCTTGAGCCGGTCAGGATCGAACTCCTGGCAGTGGGCAGAGTTAATTCTGCAATCTAAACACTGCGCCACCACGGTTCAATAAGTACTGTATCTATAGGGAGTATCTGGTTTTTGCCAACGCGATTTATCTGCTCTCCATTGTTAGAGGAGAAGGTTGTTTAAAGCAACACAGTCTAGACAAACATCGATGTCACACAGGGAGGGTGAGGAAGACACGAGATACAGTTACAGGCAGTCCTCGACTTACGACCACAATTGAACCCCAAAGTTATGCTGCTAAGCGAAAGAGTTGTTACGTGAGTCTCGTTCCATTTTATGTACTAATGTAACAACCTTCCTTGCCAGCGTTGTTACGTTAGTAACGTAGTTGTTAAATGAATCTGGCTCCCCCCAATTGACTTCGCTCGCCGGAAGGTCGCCAAAAGTGAGCACATGACCCCTGAATGCGGCACCCGTCATAAATAGGAACCCGTTGCCAAGCCTCCGAATTTTGATCACGTGGCTACGGAGATGCTGCAACCGTCGTGTGAAAGTCCTAAGTCACTTTCTTCAATGCGGTTCAAGCGGTCACTAAACAAAATGGTTGTAAGTTGAGGACGACCTGTCATGAGGTTGAACACTACACCTATACATCGTTTTTGGCTTACCTTTGTGTTTTATGACTTGTCCTGATAACCCCGTTCTTGGCGTGGAACAGGGTTGGATGCCAATGTCAGGAATGTCAAAGGCGAAGTAGCTATTAGGATTCTAAAGAGGAAAATGTTAGCGCGTTTTATATTTTCCTGGACATTTCATGGCCAGGATGCTTCTCCTTGAGTCCTGAGAACGTACAAGGTAAGAGGTGGAGAATAGAGCTCATACAAGAGAATAGTTGTAGCTGAGGTTGAACTGTAGAGTCCTCTAAGCTTGGTTGTTTGCTTGTAGATGTTTCATCACCGGACTATATAACATTATCAGTGCTCGTGAGTGTGTGTTTTGCACACTCCACTCACTTGCATTGATGATGTTACCTAGTTGGCTAATGAAACGTCTTCAGGCAAACAACCAAACTCAGAGAGCACCAGACTATAGCCCATGTATTGCGAACTTGAATTGTGCCCTCCCGTTCTATATAAATACCTAAATGGTATGGGGGAGGGCCTTCTCTGTGGGGGCGCCTACTATCTGGAACGAGCTCCCCCCGGAGATACGGAGGATCCCAGATCTGCGTACCTTCCACCGCACTCTCAAGACCTTTTTATTTCATCAAGCTGGCCTGGCCTAATCTTTTCCCTTTTCTCTTTTAAAAGGTAAATTTTAATCCATTTTAAATTACAGGGGTTTTTACATTTGTCTTGGGCCAAATTGTTTAATTCGATTTTATTCTATTTTTAAATTTTATATATATGTGTTTTACTTTATGGCTGTTCACCGCCCTGAGTCCTTCGGGAGTAGGGCGGTATATAAATCCAATAAACATAAACAAACATAAACATAAACAAATACCCTGTTTCCCTGAAAATAAGACATCCCCTGATAATAAGCTTAATCAGGCTTTTGAGCGCATGTGCTAAAATAAGCCTCCCCCCAAAAATAAGCCCTACCTGAAAATATTGAAACAGAGAGCTGGAAATACACATCTTGCTCCACGGCCCCAAAATAATAAGACCTCCCTGAAAATAAGGCCAAGTGCTTATTTCGGGGTTCAAAAAAATACAAGACAAGGTCTTATTTTTGGGGAAACATCGTATACATATACATTCCAATATTTGAGGGGCTGCCACAGGGAGGAAGGGGGTCCAGCTATTTTCCAAAGCGCCCAAAGGCCAGACAAGGAATAATGGATGGAAAGTGATCAAGGAGAGATTCAACCTGGAAATAAGGAGAAATTTTTCTGACAGGGAGAAAAATCAACCCGTGGAACAGGAGTTGCCTTCGGAAGTTGTGGGAGCTTCATCACTGGAGGCTTTCAAGAAGAGACCGGGCTGCCATCTGTCAGAAATGGTGTAGGGCCGTGATGGCGAACCTATGGCAAGGGTGCCACAGGTGGCACGTGGAGCCATATCGGTGGGCACGCGACCTCAGCTCTGGCACATATGCATGCGCCAGCCAGCTGATTTTCGGGCCTTCTGGGCCCACCAGAAATCAGGAAACATGCTGTTTCCGGCCCCCGGGGTGGGGAAGGCTGTTTTCGCCCTCCCCAGGCTCCTAGAAAGGCTCTGGAGCCTGGGGAGAGCGAAAAATGGACCTACTGGGCCCACCGTGCCATCGCGTGCCAAAAGCGGGGGGAGCACAGGAAGGTGGGGTGCATAGAATTATGGATGTGGGCACGCGTGCGTATGACCCCCTGAGCTCCCATCGCTTTTGGCATGCGATGGCAAAAAGGTTACCATCACTGGTGTAGGATCTTCTGCTTGGGGGGCAGGGAGTTGGACTAGATGACCTCCAAGGTTCTTTCCAACTGTTAATCTGTTAATATACATACATACATACATACATACATACATACATACATACACATATATATACACACACACATAGCTAGCTTGGCTGCTTTTCTCCCTCCCAGTGAAAATGGTTAAGATCTTTCTTTCTTCTTTTATAAATGCATTTCCTGTTCACTTCTGGTAAAAACAACCCACAGCTGTTAACAACAGAAATCAAACACTTAAGTCAGTAAAATCACAGCAAGTGTTAAAAATATAGGAGAGTCGTCATAAGCCACTACATCTCCATGCTATGTTTTCCAAGGAAAGAAAAACCCAAGAAATCTTAGGAAAAATTAGAAACAGTTTAGCTAATGGGGAAAAATACCTGATGAATGGCTCTAATCATTTGTAAAATAAAGAAGCAATATATTAAACAAAACATGGATAGAAACAGAATGTAAAAGCCTTATCTCATAACATGGCATTTTATGCCAGCCGTCAATTTTGACTGGTGCCAATATTTGTATTAAAGACTGCCTGTTGCAATTTACGATTGAGTAATATTACAGTACCATATGTTAATGCAATCAGTGTTGCCATTTTGTGAATTCATTTGCAGCCCCATCTCACTAGAACATCCTGACACGCACCGGCTCAATTGCAAAGTAATTCTCAAAGTTGAAGTTTTTGTATTTTAATTGGTTAGGTGTTAAAGACGATGAAGCGTGCTTTGTTTTTACCGTTCACACAAACATTTGACGGATATACGGAAAAAACTTCAATCCCACGGAAACCAGAATCCGTTGTAACATTCAAAAGGTGCTCAGATCTTGTTGTTGTTGTTATTATTATTGTTATTGTTGTTAGAATTTATATTGCCGCCTATTCGCACATGACGACTCAAGGCAGCTTACAGAATATAAATTCTCATTTAAAACAATACAACTAATAAAAAAGAATCAAATAAATCAATATAATAAAATCACCTCCCATCCCCCAGACAACGGATCATATGAACCATTTAATGGGCCTCCATCCCGTTCTGGGTTCCCAGGCCCGCTGGCAGAACCAGGTCTTTAGCACCTTCCGGAAGAGTATACTAGAGTGGGGGCCATTCTAATCTCTGGGGGAATGATGTTCCAGAGAGAGGGAGCCACCACAGAGAAGGCCCTTCTTCTGGGTCCCACCAGGTGTATCTTCCACGGGGATGGAACCCGCAGCCTTGTCTCCCTGCTCTGATGGGTCGGGTAGATGTGACCGGCAAGAGACGGTCCCTCAGATCACCTGATCCCAAACCATGAAGGGCTTTAAAGATGACAACCAGCACCTTGAATTACACCCGGAAGCAAATCAGCAACCAATGCAGCCCCCTCAGGAGAGGTGATACATGTGCACACAGAGGTCTGCACAAAACCATGAGGGCAATATGGTAACTATGTTAAGCCATCACTCTGCTAAACAAATAATTCCCTCCACACTGTCAAACTATTTATTAAGTAAGTCTGTACTACTATTAATCTTCTCATCGTTCCCACCACCCATCTCCTTCCACTTAGGACTGTATGACTGTAATTTTGTTGCTTGCATCCTTATGAGTGATATTGATATTGATTCTTTTCTGATTATTTCTTTTCCTATGACTATCATTAAGCGCTGTACCTTATGATTCTTGATGAACGTATCTTTTATTTTATGTACACTGAGAGCACATGCACCAAGACAAATTCCTTGTGTGTCCAATCACCCTTGGCCAATAAAGAATCCTATCCTATCCCATCCCATCCCATCCCATCCCATCTCATCCCATTTCATTCTAATGTTACTATTGATTTGACTGTCATCAAAAACTGGGGAGATACTTACGTTTTTTCCTGTGTTCTACTAGATCGCCGGCCTGTTTCGCTGAACATTTTGCAAACCAGTTGTCCCCAAGAAGAACTGTCATCTCATTGGTGTGAACGAGTCTTCCTGGCATGAAAGCAAGAGGACCAAAGGGAACCTATCCAAGTAACAGCAGGAAAAGGAAGGCAGTAAAAAATAATCTACGGAGAGAGATTTCACTTACAGGCAGTTCTACCTTCATGCTAACGTTTCAAAAAAAAAAAGAAAGGACAGCAGGTAGTCCTTGACTTACAATCATTCTTTTAGTGACCATTAGAAGTTACAATGGCAGGGACAAAAGTAGCCTATCACCGTTTTTCACACTTACAACCGTTGCAGCATCCGTGATCATGGGATGGACGTTCAGGTGCCTGGCAACTGGCATGTATTTATGACAGTTGTATGGTCTTGGGTTCATGCGATGACCTTTTGCAACCTTCTGATAAGCCAAGTCAGTGGGGAAGCCAAATTCACTTAACAAACATGTTACAAACTTTTAACACCTGCAGTGATTCACTTAAAACTCTCCCAAGAAAGGTCTTAAAAGGGGCAAAACGTACTTAACAAACAAACTAGAATTTGGGACTGAATTGTCGTCATAGGTCAAGGACTAGTTGTCTCTGTTAGTTAAACATACTCTGCTTTCATGACTATCTTGGAGTCGTTCAGTGTAATTTGCAAAACCGTTAATTAGACGTATATCTCACTTGCCAAAAAAACTACCACTGTATCCTCTAACTGCATATTTCACAGATCAACCGTATTGCCAAGTCCTGACTAGCCAGCTAATCATGTTCAGATATGCTTGATACTACACAAGCAATTACTTCTAGGCAACAAGCTTTCTCGCCAGAATAAAAACTTTTCCCAAATTAAGATTCTCTCCGTGTAAACTATTTTATATAATCAATAACCAAGTCTTAAAAGCTTTTTTTCTTCTTCTTCTTTCGCTTCACAGGAAATTATTGTCGATCGCAAATGAAATTACAGACTTCACAAAATAACTACCAAATACCAATAGTTGGTTATATAGTTAGTATATCAAATAGGCCAGACTTTGTAGCATGTTATCAACATTGTAGTCTTGATAGGAATCTCAGCCGAAAAAGCATACATAATGTCAGAGTCAGACCCAAAAAATCAGGACAACAGGAAGGTTGCTGCTTTACTCAGAAGGTTTATTTGGGTCTATACACAAGATATACACCAAGAGCCTTGGTGGTGCAGCAGACTAAAGTGCTGTTAACTAGCACCAGCTGCCTGCAATTACTGCAAGTTCAAATCCCACCAGGCTCAAGGTTGATTCAGCCTTGCATCCTTTCGAGGTAGGTAAAATGAGGACCCAGATTGTGGGGGCAAAAAGCTGACTTTGTATAAAAAAGAACACCGTTTAGGGGGCCCCGAAAGCCCTACTAAGCAGGTATATACAAAAGTATGAAGGCTATTGCTTAACGCATTGTAAGCTGCCCTGAGTCTCCGGAGAAGGGCGGCGTATAAATTGAACTAATAAATAAATGTGGCATGGTGGCTCAGTGGTTAAGACACTGGGCTTGTCAGCTGGAAAACCAGCAGTCCAGGTTAGAGACCCGAGCACCGCGTGACAGGGTGAGTTCCCATCCTCGCCCTAGCTCCTGCCAATCTTGCATGCAAATGCAAGTAGATAAATGGGTATCACTTTGGTGGGAAGGTAACAGCATTTTGCGATGTTGGCCAGATGACCGCAGAAATGTCTTTGGACAGCACTGGCTTAATAGCTTTGAAACAGAGATGAAAACCACCCCATAGAGTCAGCAACAACTAGTCGAATAAAATCTGCAGGGACTCCTTCACCTTGTTTTATACACACAACCCTGGTCAACTAAAGTTCAACACTAAATTGCTGTCAGATAAGGGTCAATTAGGTTAGACTTGGAGAGCATGTGGGAATGCAATGACTCTAAGCTTATGACACGCTTAACTCTGCCTCCCCAGCCTGCCAGCTCTTCGTTTATGGTGATCAAGAATTAGATAGCCTGTTTTCAAATCTTTTAGACTGCGCTACATGCCTACAAATGATAATCACACGACAGAGGCATAAAAACAAGCAAGAGTCAGATATTAAACCACACCTACCATGATATCATATGAAAGTTTGTCTGGCAGCGTACGGAGTCTGTCCTGAAGTGCTTCATAGTCACTCTCAACCTTCTTCCTATAGGGAAGTTCAGACAAACATACTGTCAGTTCTAAATGTTGATTTAACTTTAGGAACATAGAAATATATTATACACATTTCTAAGCTGAGGCTTGAAAACCAGAAGCTATGCTTTGCAGACAAACTGCCACAAGTAATTTGGGTTGGGGGCGGGGGCGGGGGAGTTCCAAAACATTTCTTCGTCTTTTTGTAACTACCGTATGTGAAATACGGTATGTGAGAGTATAGGTAGTCCTCAACTTACAACCACAGTTATGCCCCAAATTTCCACGGCTAAACAGGACACTTGTTAAGTGGATTTTGCCCCATCTTGCCAAGCATTCAAATTTTAATCATGTGACCATGGGATGCCGTAACAGTCATAAGTCACTTTCTTCAATGTCATTATAACTTTGAATGGCCACTAAATTAATGGTTGCTTAAGTCGAAGACTATCTGTAATGAAAGGAACTCCACCAAGGGAAATTCTCCAAGCTCACAAACTGTTTCTAAAAAGACAGCTCTTCTAAAGATGAATGTTTTGACAATTTTTTTTTTATCAATATGCATTAGGTTCAATCATACAGCCATCGGAGGCCTATTTAATTCAATTCCATGTGGACTCAGATAGGGTTGTGCTGTTAGAAAACCCTGTCATTTGGGACTTTCCTAAGGATGGGTACCATGTATGGTGCTATTGTTTTTTTTTAAAAAATGGCAGAATTACAAAAAAAAAAAAGCTTAAAGGCACTTTCCACATCATGGTTCTCTTGTCTGCACAGCCATTGGTCGGCTTGAAAAGCAGAAAAGGGAGCCCATTCCCTTCCATTTGATTGCATAGTTTTATTGGAAGTATGCCATAGATTCCACTTCGCAACTGGCCAATGTTTCTCAACGTGTGGACTTCAACTCCCAGAATTTCAAGTGCTGGCTTGGAAATTCTGGGAGCTAAAGGAGTCCACAACATCTTAAGGTGGTCAAGATTTAAAAAACATTGCAATACAGCCTCCAGATCAGGGGTGTCCAACCTTAGCGACTTTTAAGACTTACGAATTTTTCAGCCAATTCTGAAAGTTGAACTCCATCAGTCTTAAAGCTGCTAAGGTTGGGACAATCCTGATCTTGATTTCAAACACTTTGTAGGACTCTTCATAGGACATAGACTTGAATGGGCTTTCTCGTTCCGTCTCATCTAGTTGATTGAGCACAACCAGACTAAAGGAAGGAACAGTTGGCCTAGTGGTCTCAACTCCATGTCTTCCTTCCTACAATCTACTGCCTTGCACCGAGATAGGAAGCGGAGGCGAATTATGTGGAAATGTGTGAGGGAGGGGCTCAGCTGAACATCTCAGAACTTCAGCTAGGGAAGAAATCTGTACATCAGATTTCACAATAAAGGTTCTGCAGGAGTATGAAAGTGTTTTTTTTTTAAAAAAAAGCTTGATTCCAGAAGCACCAAGACACCAATATAATATCCATCTTATTGGAAATTAATGCAGCCTCTGAATTTTAAGCAGTAGAACATATTAGCTTTAAACTGTTTTTTTTTTAAACAAACCGATGGCCACAATTGAATATGATGAGCATGAGCTGGCCTTGAGTCTCCCTCCCTCCCACCCACCCTCCCTCCCTCCCTCTCCTCCTTATGCTCTGGTGGCAGTGTATGTGCATTTAAACTAAGCCCCCTCCTCATCAAAAACCAAACATCTGATACGTCTGAACTATAAATTATTTGTTCGGGAGGTCTTTCAGGCATGAAGAAAAAGCCTCTTAAAATAAATTTAAAATATTATATGCTTGATGGTGTATAACCAAAAGTTTAATCTCTCCACTAAAGGGGGCAGTTGCTATGATTTTATTTTATTTTTTTGCAATAACCCTGCAGACAATAATCAAGCAAACTCCCGTTGTTCCTTCCGTAAAATCCAAGCAAACACAGCATGGATGTTGCATAATTTGGAATGTGTTAAAGAGGGGAGGTTACCTCTCGTAACGCATAAACAACTGTTTATTTTTGAATATCCCTTTCCCAATCAGATGGCCATAGGAAACTTTTTATTTATTTAAGCTGTTTCTATTATTTTTTTTAAAAAAGCAACACATTGAAGTCTTCAGTTTATCTAAAGCAGGGGGTCTCCAACCTTGGCAACTTTAAGATTTGTGGACTTCAATTCCCAGCTTTGCTGGCTAAGGAACTCTGGGAATTGAAGTCCACAAGTCTTAAAGTTGCCAAAGTTGGAGACCCTTGATCTAAAGCTTTAAACAAGGATATGCTTTCACAGCCATTGGATAAACTGGAACCACCTTTCAAGTGGAGGGAAAAAAAAGTCCTTTGTAAATAGCAGACCCAATAATCTAAACTTGGATTTACGGAGATATCTTGGATGTCCCTCAAGGCCGTTTAAATACTCAATCCTGAGTATTACTTTTTCTTGGGAACAATAGGGAAAATAAATGGTTGGGTTTCTTTTAAAAGACCTTTTTAATGCAGTTATTCTAACTGGAAGAACGTGGAACTTCTTTTTAAAGAGCTGCAGGTTTTAGAAGCATGATTATAGTGGTGAATTAAAGCAATAACACAAGCAATGCAACGGGTGCAATTTAATAAGCCAAGCAGAGTCAAAACGATGAGCCGGAATGCAGTATTATATGAATTTGGTTAATTTTCTAAAGAATATATATATATATATATATATATATATATGCAGGGCGCTTTTCTAAAGCAGACATAAGCTATTTGCATTGATATTTTAGACATGCAATCAAACTTTTTTTTTTTCACTTACCAGTGCTGGATTTTTTCTTGGCAGCTACTGACCACCTGTCATTAAAACAGATAACTGCTCATGAAAAAGAGAAGGCTAAGCACACAGCTGCAAAGTCAATGTTTTAGAAACTAGAGCAGCAGCGTTATAGATTTAGTAGCGTCTGGCTGTACATTTTTATTTGTCAGCCCAAAGGCGCAGGAATGTTCATTCTTAAACAGCATACTTTATCACGATGCCCTAATCCAGACTGATAACCACAGAATAAATTACGGCAAACTCCACTCAAGATTTTGATACAATGCATGCTCCATAACAAGATGGCACTGTACAAGATAAGGCTGGGGTTTTTTTTTGTTTTTGGTTTTTTTTTTTTTTTTTTTTTTGTACCATCTACACATCTGCTTTCAATTCCCCGACCTTTTCAAAACCCAAACCAAATGGACTGGCTTGTCTGTTTTCTTTAAAAGAACCCCATTAAAAATATGTCATTTTTGGACTAATGGAGGGTCTAAATCACAGCATCACTCTGGCAAAGTTAAACAAAAAAACAAAAACATAGGCTCGTGTTTTTTTCAAAAGCATCATAAGGGCGCAAATGTAAGTAAACATAAACTTCTGTCGTTGTTGCCGTCTTCGGATTTCGTGAAAAGGTCACCATGTGGCCACCGCAAACAAAATCACAAAATGCATTGCAGTTGTTATATTCCATAATTTTCATCTAGGAAGTGATCGCGTTCACCTCTGAAGTACAATTTCTGGACCACTGAGCTCCATCCGTCCACCCAAATTAGGCAAATTTTAATAACAATCCATTACATTTCCATCCCACCTTTAAGGACCTATCCATAACATTCCTTCTTTGGTTTTTATCCCACCATTAACAATTGAGAAATTGGTCTTAAAAGAATGATAAGTCCAAAGACACTCAAGTCAGCTTCACAGCCAAGGATGCCGAGTCTCCCTAGTCATAATCCCAAACCTTTAACCACTACTTTTATTTTATTTATTTTTTTCAAATTAAGCATATACGCTTTGAGGATTGGGAAAGTGAGAAGTTACAATTCCAACGAATCATGAACAGTGTTTTTTTCAATTTTAAGATGCGTGGACTTCTTAAAAGTTTTAAAATACCCTGATCTAGATTTGAGAAAGAACCAATCTGAAAAAGAATACTTGGTTTAGTTTTAACCTGCCTGGTAACTAGGAAGTAGTGAAAGAGAAACAGTGGAATCCAAAGAGTTACGGGCAGAGCTTGTTGTGTATATAAAGAGATTTCTCACATTCTATAAGGTGCCTTCCTGTCATTTTAATTCTCAAGTGTCTCTGAAGAGCTTCTTTAAAAGTTGGGAAACCTTCCAGAGCAGACTCTTAAGCTACTAAAACTTGTTTACAGAAGAAGAAACCAGGAGAGCCCTGTTTTCAGAGATGAATATTTGAGCATAAATATTGGTATCTTTTGAGGACACGGTAGCTCAGTGGCTAAGACGCTGAGCTTGTCGATCGAAAGGACGGCAGCTCAGCGGTTCGAATCCCTAGTGCCACGCAACGGGGTGAGCTCCCGTGACGTGTCCCAGCTTCTGCCAACCTAGCAGTTCGAAAGCGCGTAAAAAATGCAAGTAGAAAAATAGGGACCACCTTTGGTGGGAAGGGAACAGCGTTCCGTGCGCCTTTGGCGTTGTGTCATGCTGGCCATATGACTACAGAGAAGTCTTTGGACAGCACTGGCTCTTCGGCTTTGAAACGGAGATAAGCACCACCCCCTAGAGTCGGGAACAACTAGCACATATGTGCGAGGGGAATCTTTATCTTTTACCTAGAGCTTACACACGTTATGCATGCATTTAGTTTAAATGTATCTGCTTTATTACATAAAGAAAGCAACCAACCAACAAACCCGCTTGGATGAAAAAAATCTGATCACAGTGAGATTTATATAGGACTAATATATTGGAATTGCCATCGTAGATGGTTTTTTTCTTTTTCAGTTTAAGAAGAAAGAAAACCAAGTAATATTACTCTGCTTATCAAATTCCCTAAAACTACACGTCTTAAGCTCATAAAGAGCTATAGATAATCATTCTATCAGCTTAAGTCCCTTATTGTAAAAACTAAACACTTAGGACAAATACGATTAAGAGAGATGCTTGATTTATATGTATCTTTCCCTTCTAAAGAGTTATCTAAGATGTACACATATAGAATAGAATAACAGAGTTGGAAGGGACCTTGGAGGTCTTCTAGTCCAACCCCCTGCTTAGGCAGGAAACCCCACACCACTTCAGACAAATGGTTATCCAACATCTTCTTAAAAACTTCCAGTGTTGGAGCATTCACAACTTCTGGAGGCAAGTTGTTGCACTGGTTAATTGTTCAGGGAATTTCTCCTTAGTTCTAGGTTGTTTTTCTCCTCGATTAGTTTCCACCCATTGCTTCTTGTCCTACCTTCAAGGGGCTTTGGAGAATAGCTTGACTCCCTCTTCTTTGTGGCAGCCCCTGAGATATTGGGACACTGCTATATGTCTCTCCTGGTCCTTCTTTTAATTAAACTAGACATACCCAGTTCCTGCAACCGTTCTTCATATGTTTTAGCCTCCAGTCCCCTAATCATCTTTGTTGCTCTTCTCTAGAAAGAGCAGAAAGACTCTGCTCTTTCTAGAGTCTCCGCATCCTTTTTACATCATGGCAACCAAAATTGGGTGCAGGATTCCAAGTGTGGCCTTACCAAGGCATTATGAAGTGGTATTAACCCTTCACATGATCTTGATTCACATGATCTTGATATACAGGTAATCCTCGACTTACAACACTTCATTTAGTTACAACAGCACTGAGCAAAGTGACTTTCGACCGTTTTTCACACTTACGACCACTGCAGCATCCCCATGGTCAAAATTGGGATACTTGGCAACTGGTTCATATTTATGACTGCTGCCGTATCCCGGGGTCACGTGACCCCCCCCCCCTTTTGTGACCTTCTAACCAGGAAAGTCAAAGGGGGAGGCCAGACTCACTTAATGAACATGTCACTAACTTGACAACCACAATGATTCATTTAACAACTGCGGCAAGAAAGGTTGTAAAAACAGGGCAAACCCCAGCTAAAGAAATGTCTCGCTTAGCCACAGAAATGTTGGGCTCAATGGCGGACGTAAGTCGAAGGACTACCCGTACCAATGGAACTACACTGTCGGGGTTATGGGGCCAGCGGGCACACACATCCCTGAGACCACAATAAATATTCAATGCTGAACGTGCTGTAACAGGGCTGTGTCCTATTACCGTTAAGGAACGCGTTCTGTGTTACGAAATTGTTTTATCGCGGGGGGAAGCTGAGATCTCAAATCCCCCATTTCTGAGTAGGGGGAACAAGAGCTCAACGGAAACCTTCCGATTCCCGACGCAGGGCTTTCCGAGCAGAGAGCGCTAAAGGCAATGCAACCCGTGAAGTGCAGCATGTTCATTAACCTCTACATGATAATCCTTTCGTAGCTGCATATTAACTAGTTACATATTCATAATCATTTACATTATTTAGAAGACCTCCTATGAAAATTTCCAGGCTGATATCCATTAGCTGCAATGTGAAAGGTTATCCAAGATTGTCTGCTTAATGTTTTCAGGAAGCTGCTTTTTTTTTTTAATTAGTAAATATGTAAATTGGGAGCATATGCTCCCCCCCTTTTTAAAAAAATAAAATAAAATTGGGGAGATATGAACCATCAATAGAACAGCAGAGGAACATATGTTGTTTTCACTGACCTTTAACCCTTTAGATAAAAATCAGCAATGCCGATCCGCTTTAATTTCATTCTTCTCCTTTTGATATCTCCCATAAAGGGACACGGAAGGGCAGGCTCAAAAGAAAAACATATGTGAAATCCCTTTATTAGGATAAAAGAAGTTGCCAGAGTCAGATCAATGGGTCTACCTGGGCTCGATAGGATCGACTCTGGACTGGCAAAAGCTCCGAGGTCTTGGATGGGAATTTTTCCAGCTTGGAAACACTGAACTTCAGACCAGCTGCAGAGGGAACAAGAGTCCAGCACTGAGTCACTGGCTTCAAAGAGAAACGACAATTTAATATTACGTATCTCTAGAAGCATTTCTGATAATGTAATGGTTGGCGGCAACGTACGCTGACATTAAGCAGATTTGAAGTTATGAAACAAAGATGACTGATAAATAAGACCCACAAGAGATGGGAGGGAGGAAACAAGACCTCTCAACTGAAAGATTTGAGGGGTGTTTTTCTACAGAAAATTGGTGGGGGCCAAGGTAGAATAAAGGGACGCGGTGGCTCAGTGGCTAAGACCTGTCGATTGAAAGGTCGGTTCAAAACCCTAGCGCGGCGTAACAGGGTGAGCTCCCGTGACTTGTCCCAGCTTCTGCCAACCTAGCAGTTCCGAAACACGTAAAAAACGCAAGTAGAAAAATAGGGACCACCTTTGGTGGGAAGGTAACAGTGTTCTATCCACCTTTGGTGTTTAGTCATGCCGGCCACATGACCACGGAGACATCTTCAGACACCTCTTCGGCTTTGAAACGGAGAGGAGCACCGCCCCCTAGAGTCTGGAACAACTAGCACATATGTGAATGGGGAACCTTTACCTTTACTTAAGGTAGAATATCAGTTTTTGTTTAGCACTTCGTTTACTGTTCGGTCTATCTGAAGGTAGACCATTGATCTGACTCTGGCAACTTCTTTAATTCTAAATATTTCATTACACGTCAGCTTGTTATTTCTCTATATCAGAAGAAACTGTCCACAGTCCAGGAGCCTCAATTTCTTCTGAAATATAGTACAGGTAATCCTTGATTTACAACAGGTCATTTGGTGACCGTTCGAAGTTACAACGGCACTGAAAGAAAAGTGACTTATGACCGTTTTTCACACTTATGACCGTTGCAGCATCCCCCTGGTCACGCGATCAGAATTGAGACAGGCATGGCAACTGACTCACATTTATGACGGTTGCGGTGTCCCGGGGACACCTGATCCCCTTTGTGCGACCTTCTGACAAGCAAAGTCAATGGAGAAGCCAGATTCACTTAACAACCAGGTGACTAACTTAACAGTGGCGGCGATTCACTTAGTAACGGTGGTAAGGAAGGTCGTAAAATGGGGTAAAATTCTCTTCACAAACGCCTCGCCTAGCAACAGAAATGTTGGGCTCAATTTTGGCCGTCATGTCGAGGACTACTTGTCATACCAGCCTCCTTTTGTTACTATGGCATTAAGGTTAACAAAATAAGCACCATCCCTTCAGATGGAGGAAGAATTTGGGGGGGGGGGGGGAATCTCCAGGGATTTGAGAAGAAAGAGAGAGAAAAAAGATGGGGTTGGGAGAGAAGGAAAGATCTGAATACCTGTAAAGAAAAGGGGCAGAGATTTACAGTCTGACCTTAAAGCACTCCAAGGTATTCTAGCACATAATTTACAGACATGAAGACTAAGATCATTGACAAGGGAAGAAGATGGCAAAAATCAAGTAGTTGTTAATGTGGGGGTGGGGGTGGGGGTGGGGAATGGTTTCTAGATATTTTATCTGGCACTCATTAGATAGCATATGCACACCTTAATAAGTTATGTATTTTTAATCTAAATTGACCAATGGTAATTCCAGCTGTCATAATACGAGTATCTGTCGTGGAGTTTTTTTAAGAAGAGATTAGACAACCATTGGTATGAAATGGTATACGATTTCCTGCCTGAGCAGGGGGTTGGACTAGAAGGCCTCCAAGGTCCCTTCCAACTCTGTTATTCTGTTATTCTATCCTAAATTAACGTAATAAGAGTTTCAGTAGCTCCTTTCTACAGGTAGCTGGATTGATGGAGGTTCAATGCATTGGCCAAGCTGGCTTCAGAGAAATGTAATGTTGTATTCAACTATGGTTAATACAAGCCATGGTCTTCCAGTCATCACTATATAATAGCTTTACGTACAAGGTGAGGCTTAATCATGGATTTAGGTGTTTTAACTATGCTTATGGAAAGAAATTGTGACTTTCATTATTTTGTCTGCAACATAATGGTGTGTGACATTTTTCCTCTTCATAAATGTGGCATCCAAATACTAATGGTTGATTTACATAGCATATTTGAAATATGTGGGTAGTTTTCAAATGTATTTCTAGGATGCACACTGACATGCATTAAATGTCTAAATCACTTTTTTTTAAAAAAAAAGCAAGGATCACTTTTCTTTGGGGGCCACAAAAACTGTAAAAAAGATGTTTTTGCTTATTTATGTCATTTATATAGCCACTTATCTCATAAGAGGCAAGTTTATATTTTGTTTTCAGAACAATTACAGGTCTTTAAAGGAAGTGCACCAAGTGATTTAAAAGCTTCTACTTTTAAACCTATATTAATATTTCTTGGAAACCACAAGGGGGCATAATCGTGAATATCCTCACCAATAAATAAACAACTGCACAGGCATTGTATAGAAAAAACTTATTTATCTAAAATAAATATTGGGCTGGAAAAGTTCAAATTCTCAATATTAGAAAAAAGGAGGAAACTATTCCAATTATTCTCTGAGGCAGAAATGAAACAATGTTACATGTGATCTCAACTCCTGTGTCTTGTTTAACAAACCATGATTAAAATAATGAATTGAAGTGATTTAATGCATGAATTCAATCACTGCCCAGTGTAATTTATGGATCAAGTAAGTTACACGAAAGAGGTTGAACTTTCAACTCGAATAAGTCAACTTTTTTATCTGTTCAACATCTCTTCCCATCAAGTATTCCAATGTGTATTTAAAAGAAAACAAGTATTTCTAATTATTTCCTTTCCTGAAATGGAACATTTTTCTTAGGAAAAAAAAATCAATACTATTATTACAAAAATAAAATATTAAACCAAGTAAATGCCATTGATTTATTGCTGTGTTTTCTTATTAGTTCCATTTGCTTTTTATTGTTGTCTGTTCTATTTTTTTTTTTAAAGTTAATTTTTTTTTAGCCCCTGGAAAAGCATCAAACTCCCCAAACTAGGGGTTAACTGTCCTGATTATGTATCTGTACTCCCTGAGATTGTAAGAGAGGACCTGCATAAATATATATATAGATGAATATATATATTCATTCAGATCTGGCATATGTATGTGTTCCCTCGTATCACACATGCTCGCACAACAAAACACGCAAAATAACAAAATAATATTCTTCGGAACAAATGTTTATTGCAATGTGCTAATTTATACATAGAGCACAATACATATTTTACTCTGCACTTGGTAAACATAAGAAAACTCTGCAGTGAATCCAGAGGAAGATACCTCCAAGGTATCTTCAAGGTTCAAGCAGGAGGTTTTGTTCTTCTTAAAAGCTTCCAAAGATGGGGCAGCCATAACTTCTGAAGGCAAGCCATTCCACAGATTAATTATAATATATATATAATATATTGTTTATATTATATATAATTATACATATTATATTATATGTGCCCTTCTTTGAAGCAAGACTTTCTTCTTTTAAGATTGGAGAGCTTGAGCAGCCTCAACTTTTACATAGTACTTTTCAATTGTAATTATTACAATTGTTTATAGCTTTATATCGATACTGTTAAAATTAACAAACTGCCTTGCGGGGAACAAATTGTACTAAAAGTGCCTTACGACTGACCTCATCGTGGATTTCAATTGCCATGTAAAACATGCTGAAAAGTGTTCAGGATTTCACTGTCCGCATAGTGTTTTCCCCAGCCCGCCATCTTGAAGTGTGTTATCTAAGAAAATTTGTGGCAGAATTTGATAGCTAAAGTCTGGTAATAAAGGAATAACAGAAAGTTAAAGCTTCCACTTTCGTTTTGGAAAACATTCTAGTTTTCCATTATCCAAGGATGGAAAACTGTTGTTCACTTCATGAGATGTTGTAAACCTAGTAAAAATACTGGGTTCTCACCAAAACACATTATCTAAATAATATGCTTTTAGCCACCTCCAGTCTCGTTGGTGGTGTGACCTAGGCTTCCTGAATCATTAAAACACACAAGTAGTCCCAAAAACCTCTTTTATTGCAATAGCTGTGAATTATGTTCATTCACAGCTGAGTCCCAATTAGTTGCAAAAAGTCCTTCGGGAGAAATCCTTCGGGATAATCACCAACCTTTATCTCCTTTGACACTCTGCCAAAGACCTACTTGGCAAAGCCGCACAGAGTCCAGAATCAAACAGAGATGCTGACTGGGAACAGAATTAACAACTTTGCTTTCCAGCAAAGAGCCCACGTGCCTTTGCTCCTCTTTTAAGCCTTATGGGAGGGACCAAACATCTCCTGGCCTTACTCCCAAGTCATCCCTTTTGTTTTAATGTTCCTGCCTTCTGGCAGCTCTGCGCATGCGTGCACTAGGAACAGGCTCCCCCTGTTCCTCTGCCTCTCTGCTGTCTGACTCTGGAGGCTTGGGAGTCCATGCATCACTCCCAGATGGCCCTGGGCGCATCTCTGCCTCCGATGCAGAGCCCTCATCTGGGCCTTCCCCAGACTCCAGGACTGGCCCATGTTCCTCCCCAGCCTCCTCACTGTCTGACTCCACTGCCAGCTCCGCAGGCGGCTGGCGGACCACAACAGCTGGAAACTAAAACACATGAAGACCATTTGCAGGAAATGGGTATGTCTAGTCTAGTGAAAAGGAGTAAGAGAGACATAGTTAAAGTCTTCCAATATTTGAGGGGCTGTCACAAAAATGAGGGGGTCAACCTATTTTTCAAAGCATCTAAAGGCAGGACAAGAAGCAATGGATGGAAACTAATCAAGGAGCGAAGCAACCTAGAACTAAGGAGAATTTTCCTAAGGATGAGAACAATCAATCTGTGGAATAGCGTGCCTTCAGAAATGGTGGGTGCCCCATCGTTGGAAGCTTTTAAGAAGAGACTGGACAGCCATTTGTCTGAAAGAGGACCTCCTGCTAGAGCAGAGGGTTGGACTAGAAGACCTCCAAGGTCCCTTCCAACTCCGTCCTATGTTCACACTAAATGAAAGCCAAACAGATTTGGTTAATGCATAAGCATTAGGTCAGCAGAAGATCAACATCCTACTTTGAAATTCTTCTTTTTATATGAAATGGGAGGGGAGGCGGCATTGGCTAGTTTATTACACTAAGAAACTACAAGCTGTAGGTTATCATGTTGCATACCATCCTCTAGTTTAAACTAATCGAAGTTTATCCATTTCAGATATAACAAAAGATTCCAGCCAGTTAAACTTTAGAGGCTTCTCTGATCTTCAGTTTATAACCATGCCAACAAAAAGTAAATTCACCAGCCCAAGCCAGCTCATGCATATAACTAAATAATGCTTTAGCATTATATCTGAAATGGGTCTAACTCTAGTTAATTAACTAGTTAATGAAATACTGCGCTATAGAATTAAGCAGTTAAATCAAGCAATTAATGTATACTAGATCTACATATTTACATATAACAGGAAACTGGCGTATTCAAGACATATTGGAAGTTTCAGACTCCACCCTTCCTGTGGAGCTCATAATCCCAAGGCTTGCCATAACTTAATTTCATAATGCTAAGATATGCTTGGCATAGCTTAATAGTTCTTATTTCAGTAAATAAGAAGTGAATATAAAATTCCCAAGAGGGATAAATTTATTCAGGATAATTCTACCATTATGTGCAAATCCTTTAAAAAGAATTAAGTGCTCAGTTCTTTTAAAAATGTTATTTTATATATATGCGCACGCGCGCGCACACACACACACACATCCACAAAAAGAATAATTTTACCCAACTGCCCTTTTATCTAGTCTCTCTATGCTTCGCTGAGAAATTCAGTCTCTATAAGCTACCTTTAGCTTAGCAAATTTGGGGATTCACAGATCAGTACTCCTGACCTTAGAAATACATTATTTCCTATGCAAGCAAATGAACTTAATGATCCACGCACTCAAGTACCTTAACCAAGTTTCTTTCTGGAGCTTATTACAGACCTTTAAAGAACACATTATTACTATTATTATTATACACACGATAATGTGAAATCAGAGTTGCCAGTTCTTTTGCTGTTTGTTGGACTTCGGGAGCATCAAACTCTTGGCAGATGTCGCAATGTGTTGGCGTGATATAAGTGTGGACCTAAACAGTGAGGCCTTTTGTCATTTGTCAGATGGAAATCTTGTTGATGTGCGTCCAGAGCTTTTGGGTATGGCACCCAGTGTTCTGATAACCACTGGGGCCACCACATGTGATTTCTGCCATAATCTTTCAACTTCTGATTTTCGGACCTGGATACCGTACTTTTCGGAGTATAAGACGCACCTTTCCCCCCCCCCCTAAAAGAGGGTGGAAATGTTGGTGCGTCTTATACACCGAATACAGCCATTTTTGGTCTCCTGAAACCCCATCCCACACGTCCCATTTTCGCCAAAAACAGGTCCATGTCTCACAAAAATGGGGCGTGCAGAAGGTTTTAGAGACCTGCAGAGTGGTCCTGGGGTCTTTGGAGGGCAAAAATATGATGCATGGGGAGTTTGGGAGGCTGAAAACGGGCCCATTTTTTTGCAAAAACGTGGCCTGCAAAGGGTTTGGGAGGCCTGTAGAGTGCTCCTGGGGGCCGGGGAGGGCAAAATCATATTTTGTTTGTTTGTTTACCTCTTCAAAATCTTAGTGCGTCTTATACTCCAGTGAGTCTTATAGTCCGAAAATACAGTACTTTGTGATCTACTCCAATATTTTTTCTTCTATTTTATTATCCCATGGTGGTTTTGTCAAAGCCAATGGTACTCAAATGGTACTCCAGATGTTTTGGGATTTCAGCCAAGATGGCTATTATTGTTGGAACTATCTCTGCTTTCTTTTGCCACAGTGGTTCTATTTCTCTTTGCAGGGCTTCATATTTTGTGATTTTATTATTAACATGACGGCCAATTCCCAGAGATTCAAATAAGTGGCACTGTACATACTGTTCTATACTCTTTGGAGAGGGGGAGGGAAGAGATGCCTCCAGGTCAGGGATGAAAATTACTCTGCCTAACTACAGCTCTGTCTAATTATTTCACTACAAATAAACACCACTGCTTTCCAGTAAACAAGCAGAATTTCTAAAAAAAAAAATAAACATAATTGCTCAATAGTGTTCCCCAGTAAGATTTCACAACTCATTTTATGAGTGGAAACTAAACCGGCCAGAAACAAACAACAACTGGTCTACCCATGTAATCGTTGTACAGAAGAGACCAACTACACATACAGAAATGTTTTATTATCCTTAATAATAAGGTACAGAAATGTCATATACTGTGCCAGGAATTTTCAGCATGTCATTGATAGGAACAGAAGAGAATATTTGTAGCTCAGGATTAAACTGTGGGTCCTGGGTGCTTTTCTGAGGAGGATTGTTTTCTGGCAGGCATTTCATTATCCAACATCTTCAGTGCTAGGACATCTTCAGTGCTAGAAGAGAGTAGGGATTGCCTTTATACTACTGAACTGATGATGTTACCTAGTTGGGTAATGAAATCCTGGCAAGAAAACAATCAAGCTCAGAGAACACCAAGGACCCCATGCCACTGACTTCGAGAATCAGCTGTTACCCACCAAAATTTTAATGAGACAAATTTCTGATCCATCTGCTTATTGGTCCTTCAAGAAGATAAAAGTCTAGACAAGATGAAATATATAAAATATCCGCCAAACACTAACTTTGGGAAGAATTATTTCTAGTAGACTAAACTATATAGAAACTAAAACATATGAAGAACTGTTACAGGATTTGGATTTGGCTAGTCTAGAGAACTATGGTTCAACTATGGTTTTCCCAGTTGCAATGGATGGCTGTGAAAGTTGGACCATAAGAAAGGCTGAGCGCCAAAGAATGGAGGCCTTTGAACTCTGGTGCTGGAGACAACTCCTTGGACTGCAAGGCGATCAAACCGGTCAGTCCTAGAGGAGATCAACCCTGACTGTTCTTTAGAAGGCCAGATCCTGAAGATGAAACTCAAATACTTTGGCCACCTAATGAGAAGGAAGGACTCACTGGAGAAAAATTGAGAAATTCTTGGGAAAGATTGAGGGCAAAAGAAGAAGGGGACGACGGAGAATGAGGTGGCTGGATGGAGTCACTGAAGCAGTCGGCGTGAGCTTAAATGGACTCCAGAAGATGGTAGAGGACAGGAAGGCCTGGAGGAATGTTGTCCATGGGTCGCGATGGGTCGGACATGACTTTGCAACTAACAAGTCTAGAGAAAAGAAGGACTAGTGGGGATATGATAGCAGTATTCCAGTGTTTGAAAGGCTGCCACAAAGCGGAAGGGGTTAATTTATTTTCCAAACAATGGATGGAAACTAATCAAGGAGAGAACAACCTGGAATTGAGGAGAAAATCCCTAACAGTGAGGACAATGAACCAGTGAAGCAACCACAACTTGCCTTCAGAAGTTGTGGGTGCTTCATCACTGGAGGTTTTTAAGAAGAGACTGGACAGTTGCTTGTCTGAAACGGTATAAGATCTCCTGCTTGAGCAAGGGGCTGGACTAGAAGACCTCCAAGGTCCCTTCCAGCTCTATTCTGATGAAAATAGTAATTGTACTCTCATAACAAAGGCATGCCCCATTTCTGTCAGGCAACAACATGTTCGCTAGAGGCAAACAGTCCAATATTTTCAGCAAGTCTAAAGATTTCTGATTTCTTCTGAAAGGGCCAGTGCCTATATGCGTTCTTCTGATTATTGCAGCAACTGTCAAGTTTGGTTTGCATAAATGAATTGAGCATCCTATTACCACTTCTTTAAAATTATATCACTGCAAACTCTTTTCTCCAGCAAAGTCTGTTCGTACATCTTCCAACATGTCATCAAATACCGTATTAGCACACTTGGTGAAGAAGCTCAAGATCTCTTCCAATTACGATGGCTGGAAGACAAAATGAAATGGGCATGGCTCCCTCTGAGCTATAGATCAGATTTAATTTTACTCTGCTCCCCTTCCTAATATATGTGTGTGCATTCACACACACACACACACACACATCCTTATGCAGGCTCAACATTTTGGGGGAAAAAAACAAAAAAGCACATTTGCTACATATTAAGATACTTATTTACACAACAGATTGTAATGACCTAAAAATAGTCCAGATGGTGCAGCAGTAAACATATGGGGAACCTTTCAAGAAGTGATTCCAAAGTGATTAGATTTAAAAGAAATAAAACACACACACACACACAAAAGCAATTTGGTGAGTTTGAGTCGAGCTCCAAAATAAAAGCATCCGTGCCGTAACAGATTTATAAAATCAAAATAATTATTTGAAACAGAACGCCTCATCCTGAAAGGTAATTTGGCTTTTTTTTTCCATTTACTGAAAATAAGATTGACAAAATTCAGGTGATGAAGGTTTTTTTTGTAGACATTGTTTTTCAATCAAAATAATCTTCAAAGTAGCTGATTACAACAGATCATACTATTAACTTGTACTAATGGCAGAGCTGCTAAAAGACACATGGGGATACAGCTATCTTATATATATAAAGCAGCCTTCCAGCTATTTTATATATATGTAGGTAGGTAGGTAGGTAGGTCTTTGGTTATTCGGGTCTTCTCTCGCGTAAAATTGGAAGTGTCTTGGCGATGTTTCGACGAAGTCTCATTCGTCATCTTCAGGCTGGTGTCTTCGGCTTCGTGCTTCCAGGAGCAATGAAGCACGAAGCCGAAAACACCAGCCTGAAGATGACGAATGAGACTTCGTCGAAACGTCGCCAAGTCACTTCCAATTTTACTCGGGAGAAGACCCGAATAACCAAAGACACACACACACACACACACACACACATATATTGAGCTAAAGCTCACGAGAATGCTATATTTTCAATAGAACATTGGATTCACCAACTTCAGCGCAACCTGAAATGGTTGACCTAGAAAATAAACCCTCAAACCTGAATTGGAGTTTACATGCAAATTCATTCCCAATTTTCCCCTAAGCTTTCTGAACTTCAACAGCCTAAAAAAAATGTTATTTTTGTCACTATTGCTAAAACATTTTGAGACTGAAACAGTCATTGATTTACTGCAAGTAACTTGCAGCGTTTTACAGCTTTCGTTGTACTGACGCTTTTTCAGTAAATTTGCTTGTATGTTGTATTTTAAAAACCTGATGAAACTAAAAACCTGGCTGGTGCTTACTGATACATTTAGCATAAATAAAATATATAGAAGATAGCAACTAAGGTAGCTAATGCCAATTACTGTTCTTAATAGGAGATACCAGTTCTCAACAATCTTGATGAAATGTTCAGGGCAAATTTAAATTATTTTTCTAAAAGGCATTTTATAAGCCAGTAAGGTATGAATTCTAGGTAGTTGATCATATCACACTGTTCTAGTTTACAAGCCTGGAAGATTTGTTTCAGTCAGGATTAGGGAACTGAACAAAAAAAAGGAAAACAGAAAAGAAAGACAATACATTTATCAGAGAATTCAGTTACAATTCTATTATACTTATCTCATGTACGTATGTATTAATTTATAATACATTTCTATAACTATCATTTTTTTTAACCTAGTGTATTTTGCATGAATTGGTTCTGTATTACATTATACTTGTATATACAAAGTTTACCCCTATAGGCAATCTGTAGAGAACAAAGGAGACGCAAGTTTGTTAAAACTTTGATTTGATGAGTAAGTCACAGTGACTGGGTCCACACAGCGCACTAAAGCATAATCATAAACCAGAACATTTTGATTGACATCATATGCTAATCCCAGTATAAACAATCCCATCAAAATTCAGAAAAGGACTTTATCTGTTATAGGCGCATAGACTAACACAGCAGTCTTGAAGTTAGAACAGTAAAATATTGAAGTTGGAATAAAGAAATGTGACTGAAAAGAATTAAGATAGAACAAATCAGGTTGAATATTCTCATCTAAGGCTGTGCTGCTATGTACCTTACCAGAAAGGGGGACTTTAATCTCCAAGCATGAAAAACATTACTGATTGCAGTAGCATTGTGACTATAAGCATATCAGAATGATTCAAAGAACAAGACTGTGTTTAAAACACTGTTAATTTTTCTTTTTTGTCATTCCCTGCAAGGTCAGAGATAAGCTAAGAGTTTAGAGGCACATCTTATGCAATTGTAATGTATAGGCAAAAATATCTTCATTATCAACAGGGAGAATTAGGGTCAGATCACTGCTTGGAAGAAATACAGAGATATACAAAGTAGTACATAAATCATACATTTGGACTTTCCAATGATTTGGGGTTGAAGTTGAGTCTCAAATAAATGCATGAGATGTTAGCCCTCAGCAAAACAAATATTTTACAAGCATTGCTGTTTGAATAAATGGCCTAACGATATAGGCCCTAGACATATATATGTAAGTTCATTTTTTACCTTGTTTACTATAATGGGGTATACCGTTACGTTAGCAAGCCACATGATTGCTGAATGAAATGAAAACTTTACCTAGGTGCACAAATACAATGAGACTTCATAGCTACGTTGTCCTTC
Organism: Masticophis lateralis; assembly: GCA_030761175.1. NCBI lineage: Eukaryota > Metazoa > Chordata > Lepidosauria > Squamata > Colubridae > Masticophis > Masticophis lateralis. The sequence continues at coordinate 9,297,681 of JAUDYJ010000010.1, read as the reverse complement.
TTTTACTTATTAGACCTGTGACTATTCAGTGCATACAACAGTATTGTCCTAACGTATCTTTTTAACGTTTTCTTTTACAGATCCTTTAATCTCTACCATGGTTCTTAAGATTGTACCTGAAGGCCCTCAATCAGATTTGCACAGGGCACCAGAGAAAAGTATTATACTTCCCATCCAACTTTTCTCATTATTAAAAAGGCACCGACTTGTTTGAGTTCAGCTGGACTTCTGGTGACTTCAAATCCATGTTGTTCTCCTGGCAACATACCAAAGTGGTTGCCACCTTCTTCCAGAATGAACATGAACATACCCAGACACAGACATAGAGACTAAGTTCCCAGTCTAGAATACAATTCTGAGATTTCCTAGTAGTCCCCTATTCAAATTCTAACCTGGTCTTATGGTACAAAGCAATTAGCAGCTGCCAATTTCTTTAGAAGACCTTAGAGCTAAAAAAGAACCAATTATGGACTGGAAGGAGGAAGGGAAGCATAGGAATAGGGAGAGAATAAAGGAAGGAAAGAAGAAGCAGGAAGGAAGAAGGAAGGTAACAGATTATATAAGAGTAAGGGGAAAGAGTTAGAAAAAAGAAGAAAGGGGATAAAAGAAAACGGGAAGGAAAGAAGGAAGGAAGGAAAAGTTGGAGGAAAACAAGGAGAAAGGCGGAGAGTGGGAGGGAGGAAAAAGGAAGGGAGTGGGGAAGAAAGGAAGGAAGGAAGGAAGGAAGGAAGGAAGGAAGGAAGGAAGGAAGGAAGGAAGGAAGGAAGGAGAAAGGTGGAGGGAAACAAGGAGAAAGGGAGGAGGGAGGAAAAAGGAAGGGAGTGTGGAAGGAAGGAGGGAGGGAGGGAAGGAAGGAGAAAGGTGGAGGGTAGGAGGGAGGAAAAAGGGAGAGAGTGGGAAAGGAAGGAAGGAAGAAGAAGGAAGGAGAAAGGTGGAGGGAAACAAGGAGAAAGGGAGGAGGGAGGGAAAAGGAAGGGAGTGGGGAAGGAAGGAGGGAGGGAGGGAAGGAAGGAGGGAGGTGGAGGGAGGAAAAAGGGAGGGAAGGAAGGAAGGAGAAAGGTGGAGGGAAACAAGGAGAAAGGTGGAGGGTGGGAGGGAGGAAAAAGGGAGAGTGGGAAAGGAAGGAAGGAAGGAAGAGGAAGGAAGGAGAAAGGTGGAGGGAAAGAAGGAGAAAGGGAGGAGGGAGGAAAAAGGGAGTGAGGAAGGAAGGAGGGAGGGAGGGATGGAAGGAAGGAGAAAGGTGGAGGGAGGAAAAAGGGAGGGAAGGAAGGAGGGAAGGGAGAAGGGGAGGAAGGATAGGAATGGAGAAAGAAAGAAAGAACAGGGAGAGGAAAGGAAAGGAGTGAAAAGGAAAGTGGATCAGAGGCGGAAGAGAGGAAAGAAGGGAAGGAGAGAAGGAGAGAGAGAGAGACAAAGAGAGCCCAGGGAGGGAAGCGAGGCCTTCCTTGCACGCAGCCGCCAAAGCCCAGGAAAGGCGGAAGCGGCGCGGGGTGAGGGAGGCGAGGGCGAAGGCGGGCGGGGGGGGACGAAAACCACCAGGCCCGGCCGGGCGTTGCAAGGCCGCCTCCTTTCTCCTTCTCCCTCCTTCTCCCTCCACCGCCGCTCGCCTGCCTGACACACCCCCGGCGGGCCCTTCCTTACGCCGCACGCGGCCCGCCTCGGCCTGCCCCGCCACGGGGGTTACCTTCCCGTGCGAGTCCCGCAGGCGGCCCAGCCGGGCTGAGGCGGAGGAGGCGTGGGGCTCCATGAGGCGGGCGGGCGAGCGGGCGGGCCTCGGCGCGGCCTCAGCGGGGCGAGTGAGTCCTATAGAAGTGTTTGTGCCGCGCCAGGCGCCGGCCTCGCAGTCGCATCCGGGGCGCTTCGGCCCGAGGGGGAACAACAACCACCGCCGCCGCCGCTGCTGCCGTTGCCGAGGATGATGCCGGAGTAGCCGGAGCCGCCCGGGCAGGCATCTCACTCTCGCATGCTGGGACGGCCTCCGCCGCCGCCGCCGCCGATGCTCCGCTCGGGCGACGCAGTCTGGGAAGCGGCGGGGGAGGAGGAGGCGGAGGAGAAGGAGGAGGAGAGCCGCTCCCCTCGCCGCGCCTCCCCGCTCGGCCTCGCCGGACGGGCCCGTTTGCCGCCTCAGCCCCGCTTGTCCAGTGGACCCTCTGAGGTGGAGGAAGAGAAAGGCGGCTTGCCGTGGGGGGGACCGCGCAGAAGGCGCTCCCATGGTGCACGGCGGAAGCATGGGCGGCCTGGTGCCTGGAGGGCGGTGGCTGCTGAGTTAGAAGGCCTGGGGCTGAAAGACCCATCGTCCGCAGCCAAAGCAAGGGTGGCACTCGAGGAATGGCATTGGGTTTGTGCTGTTCCCAGCTGAGTTTGTCTGCCCTGTGTCTTTCCCATCATCCACAGCCAAAGGAAGGGTGCACTCCAGGACTGGATTTGGGTTCGTGTTGTTCCCAATTGAGTTTGCTCTGTGTCTTTCCCATCATCCACAGCCAAAGGAAGGGTGCACTCCAGGACTGGATTTGGGTTCGTGTTGTTCCCAATTGAGTTTGCCCTGTTTCTTTCCCATCATCCACAGCCAAAGGAAGGGCACATTCCAGGACTGGAGTTGGGTTCGTCTTCATCCCAGCTGAGTTTGTCTGCCCTGTGTCTTTCCCATCGTCCGCAGCCAAGGGAAGGGTGCACTCCAGGACTGGAGTTGGGTTGGTGTTGTTCCCAATTGAGTTTGTCTGCCCTGTGCCTTTCCCATCATCCACAGCCAAGGGAAGGGTGCATTGCAGGACTGGAGTTGGGTTCGTGTTGTTCCCAATTGAGTTTGTCTGCCCTGTGCCTTTCCCATCATCCACAGCCAAAGGAAGGGCACATTCCAGGGCTGGAGTTGGGTTCGTCTTCATCCCAGCTTTGTTTGTCTGCCCTGTGTCTTTCCCATCATCCACAGCCAAAGGAAGGGTGCATTCCAGGGCTGGAGTTGGGTTCGTGTTGTTTCCAGCTGAGTTTCTGTGCCCTGTGTCTTTCCCATCATCCACAGCCAAAGGAAGGATGCACTCCAGGACTAGAGTTGGGTTCGTGTTATTCCCAGCTGAGTTTCTGTGCCCTGTGCCTTTCCCATCATCCATAGTCCACATTATTTCCAGCTGAGTTTGTCTGTCCTAGGCCAGTCCCATCATCCATAGCCAAAGCAAGGTTGCATGCCAGGATGTGACATTGGAGTTTGATGCGCCTCATCCCTAGCAGCCTCTAATCCTTTCCCATCATCCACAGCAGAAACATGGGTGGGCTCGAGTTCGGACTACAATCGCAGCTGAGTCAGAGAGCTCATCATCCACAGCCATAGTAACCCCTGGCTGCGCTCCAGGATGTGACTTTGGTTCATGTTATTCTCAGCCGTGTTTGTCTACCCTATGCCTCTCCCATCATTCCCAGCCCTAGCAAGGCTGCGCTCCAAGAGTTAGTTCACTTCGTGCTCAGCTGAGTTAGACTGCCTCGGAGCCTTTCCCATCATCCACAGCCATAGTAAGTTTGCAATCCAAGATGCGACATAGGACTGGTTCGTATTGTCCCCAGTTGAGTTAGACTGCCTCGGAGCCTTTCCCATCATCCGCAGCAGAAATAAGGCTACATATCCCATCATCCTCCACCTGCCAACCTCTCAGACTTCCCACATTCTATGCACAGCTGATATCAACTCCAGCAATGGTCAGCCCTGTTAGGTGGTATAAATAACAAGTGAATAAATGTATTCGTTCAATTGTTACAAAAATAATGCCATTCGATAGATCTTATGCGAACTAGGAAATAAGATAAACTCGATTTCATTGTTCTCACACTATCTCCAAAACATGTAAAATTATAATTCTTTAATGTCATTAATTTAAAACTACAATAAACATATTAAAGAAATGTTATTCGGTATGTTAATTATAATTTCATATAATTTATCACTGTATTTTAGAATGACCACCACTGCACCTTATAAGCCATATGGATGACCTTGGGTCAGTCTCCCTCTCAGCCCTAAGAAGGAAGCAATGGCAAACCACTTCTGAAAAATCTTGCCAAGAAAACTGTAGTGACTTGTCCATGCAAGAATTGGAAATAATTGAACAGAAGAAGAAGAAAAATCCGATACAATAATATATGTTACAAAAGAAAGAGCACAATACAAAAACATGTAGGTAAACATAGGTTTTAATATAGTTTTTAAAAATCCATTGGATTTTCACATCTTTCATAGGATGAAATCTTAAATTTTTATAAATGTATGGACCTGGATATATTCCTATACCTTATAGGACATGTTTTAGACACTCACTTGATGTCACTCATATTGGTTGGGAGCTGCCCAGGGTTTGATACTCTCTAAGATGGATAGGTATATAAATGTTTTCAATAAGTAAAATTTGTTTAAGTGCCTTTCTTCAGACAATGTTTTCCCAGCCTCCTTTAGGTTCAAGGACATTACATCTTCAAAATATATGCACTGTATACTGTGCGGATAAATGGTCAAAATTATGACAAAATAGTTTGCAAGTTCCACAAATTCTACAAAACAGTCGCAGAACCTCAAGCAGCCTGTTAATAGAATTAGGAACGAACAAAAGCACTTAATGAAGCAGATAATACATGTTTTGCTAACTGGAACTTGTTTAAGGGAACCGATTTAAAAGTCGGGTTTTTAAACACTTTGCTATTGATATGAACCAAGCTTGTGACACAATGGTCATAATTAACTAGAACAGAAACCTTGATTTTAGTCCAAATGAAACTCATTTTAGAGTTCTCACCCCACTGATGGATAAATATGCTACTAAATAATATATTTAAGAACAGGAACATGGATTGTGCTTATATGTAATCATCTGCCCCTCACCGGCAAGTTGACTTAGAGTTCTTGCCATTTTATATAACTCCTATTTTTGTAGTTCTTTTTTTTTTCTTTTGCTAAAGACCTTCCTTTCCATCTTGCTTTAGCTTTGCAGCATTATGAGAAAGGCCCTAATTAAATAATCAACTTCATAATCGGGAAATCTCTCATATGTGGTGTTGAGATGCTAAGGATACTGAAGGTTCCCGAAATGTCTTGTTTCACAAATCTCCTGAAGCAAACGAGCAAACCACCAGGAAAAAAAAAACACCCAACAACGGTATTTGTAAATAGCTGTATCCATTATACAGCAAAACCCAGCATGAAGTAAACAAATGAGATACAGTATAGTAAATTTATTGCAAGGCTCACCATTTTGCATCTGTTAAATACAGTGAGCAAGCGCACCAATGGCTCCAGTTGTGTCAATTCATACAACTTTTCACCAGTGGGTGTGCCATTAATGGTTGCTTTAGTGAGTTACAAAAATATTCTGCATCTGCAGTCTTGCTCGGCGCTGGCAGTCGACAAGCATTTCACAAGGCAAAACGAGTTACTATATTGTCATTATGATACAGACAAAATGAGATGGTTGCCGAATGCCTCTATTAAAAATTCCATACGAAAGAAAAAAGAGAGATCAGGCAGATGCTTCTCTAAGAAGATGAAACGTATCTTTAGACCAAAATTCAGTGTTGTAGTTAATTTAACCCATGACATTAATCTGAAGCATGTGGGTATAGATGGGACTTGTTTGATCCTGAATAAAGAAGATTAAGGATTTCCATTTCTAGTTTTTCTTTCTTCAGTATCTTTTTCTGTCTGGGTGTGTGCGATGCCTCAGTGGTTAAGGACATAGCTTGCCCACTGAAAGTTGACAACCTGGGTTCGAGACCTGAGCGCCGCACGACAGTGTGAGCTCCCGTTACTTGCCTCAGCTGTCAATTTAGCAGTTTGAAAGCATGCAAATGCAAATAGATAAATAGGTACCCCTTCGGTGGGAAGGTAGCAGAGTTCCATGCATCTTTATAGTCTTGCTGACCACATGACCATGGAAAAGTCTTTGGTCAACACTGGCTCCTTCGGTTAAGAAATGGAAATGAGCACCACCCCCTAGAGATCAGAGATGTCTGGACAGGGAAAAGCTTTATCTTTTTCCACAGGTAGTCCTCGATTTGCAACAGTTCATTTAGTGACTGTTCGAAGTTACAACAGCACTGAAAAAATTGACTTATGACCATCTTTCACACTTTTGACCTTTGCAGCATCCCCGTGGTCGTGTGATCAGAATTCAGATGCTTGGCAACTGACTCACATTTATGACCAGAATCATATGATTCTCGACTTAACAACAGTTCATTTAGTGACTATTCAAAGTTACACCAGGAATGAAAAAAGCAACTTACAACCTATTTTCACACTTACGACCCTGAGGTTATGTGATCAAAATTCGGACACTTGATTGTCCGGGTAATTTTCGTAATACTCTAAAATGTTCATCACCATTCCCATATTATCACGTAGCTGTCAGTTGGGCAGGAATCCATTCTGATCTGGGTGTATTGGTTAAGAAAACATCCAAATCTCGCGGCCAGAAGTGCCGTAAATATTTTATAATCTGAATTAAGCAATGAAATCAGTGTGTAATTTTTAATAAGTGTCAAATCAGTGCCTTCTTTCGGTAGAATAGTTATATAGGCCTCTGACCAAGATGTCGGTATTTGGGAATCTTTTATCACCTCGTTAAATAATTCCACCATTATCCAGCACCTCAAAACCCATCTTGTACAATTCTATAGGTAGTCCATCCATCCCTGGTGTCTTCCCATACGCTTGTTTTCCCATAATCAATTCTACCTCACCCTCGGTAATTTCTGCGTTAAACAATTGTTTCATTGTCCCAGTGATTTTTGGCAAATCTGTGCTCTCTAAGTATGTCCAAATATCTTGCTCCCTTTCTTCACCCTTTTTATACAGCTGAGTAAAAAATTCTTGCACCACCCTTCTCTTACTTTCCATGTGAACATGCAACCTTCCAGCCTGATCTTTTAGCCCCTCTATTCTTTGATTTTCCTTTCTCCTTTCTTAGACAGTAGGCTATCCACCTCCCTGGCTTGTTGGCATTCTCAAAATGATTTTGGACTGAGGTTCGGTCATCAGTTGAGGACTACCTATATATTTTTAAATGGACTGACTGGAAGGGCATTCCTCATGCAACTCGCAATCCAAGAATCCTCAAAGGATTTACAATAACTTCAAATCCAGCCAATTTTTTTTTTTAAAGGAAAATCTGAGATTGATACAGCCCTAGCTGCAGCATCAGAATAGAGCAGGATACAGATTTCTGAATGATTCACACACTAAGACAGGATAAGGGATTGTATACAGGCCATTTCCAGCCTCCAGAGGGCCTCCAGGGGGTGGAGAAGGCCATTTTTGCCCTCCCCAGGCTCAAGAAAGCCTTTGGAGCCTGGGGAGGGCAAAAAAAATGGGCCTATCGGGCCCACCAGTAACCTTTTTGCCATTGCGTGCCGGGAGCGGGGGGGGCATGTGTGGTGGGGCGCGGAGGGGGCATTGAATTATGGCTATGGGCACATGCGCAAGCAACACCCCACCCCACCCCACGCTCTCCCCACTTTTGGCAAAAGGTTAGCCATCACTGGTATACAGCATATGGCTTTGTAATCCAAGCGTCGGTGCCTTTAATTTATACATGACTAAATCCATACCTTGCCTTTCTTATCGAGAGAAGCACTCAACAGTTGCTTATTTTCTTATCTATCATGCTCCCGCCCAAAAAATTCAGCTTTTTTTTTTCTTTCTTCCATTCCAAAGGAAGACATTTGGTGATTCGTTTTGCATCTGGTTGCACTCTTATTTACACACAGGCCCCCTCCAGTTCCAAGTGTACACTCTGGGTTCTGTTATTTTAAACAGGGGAAAAAATGGACAGGACGTCCTCAGAAAATAAGTTAAACCAGCCCTTTTGCCTAGAATGTTATGAATTCATGCAACTACATGACCCCAGAGCAGGAGGCAAAGAGCCCATAATAAACAGCTCCATTTTTAAGAGTTCATTACCAACGGCTTACTTTAAAATTCTTACCTAGCCCTTTTGTTTGCACGACATTGTTTCTGACAGTGACGCAAACCCTTTCAATGAATTTTCCCTGTTCGCTTGATATCATATATTCATTAACAAGCCCGACCCTTTTTAACAGCTAAAATTCAATCTATTTCCCTGAGTGCCCACTACTCCTTTCATTTCTTTCACCTTTTGTATTGTTCCTTACCATCTGTTCTGTTCCACCAAGCCGTATTCTCTTGCCCAAGGCATCTATTTACCGACTCCCTACCAGTTTTGTTTAATTCTTCCCAGTCAACTTCCAAATGCTACCGAGCATTGCATTAATCTTTATTAAAAACAGAAATTGTGCGCGAGGCTGTGAAACAAATTGAGAGAAACCACAAGATTTCTGTTCGTCTTTATGCCAAAACCAAAAATCGGTCTCGTGGGTGGTATCTATGGTTTTAAAAAGAGAGCTAGGAAATGGTTCAAGAACATATGACTCCTTTCAGAGCTTGTTTGAGGGTGGGTTTGGGTTTTTTTTTTTTTTTGGTTCTTTAACGAACTTTGGGTGACAAAAAAACAAAACCCTCCACCAATGTTGTTTGGCAATGCTAATATATAATAACATTGTGTGTGCAAGCCTCCCGGAGACTTCTCTGCAGAGAGCTCCGAAAATTCAAGCAAATGTTATTTTTGTTTCACCCTGAAGACTATCTCGTTTGCAATACCAGGTTGATGGTTGGTTTTATCATGCTATTATCCAGCTTTGGCCAAAGTCAGAATTGGAAAAAAAGTTAACCAAAGTTAGCTTCCCGCATTTCGTCAAGGACCTAGGAGTATTCATCTCAAAGGATCTAAGCCCCAGAGCTCATTGTAACAGCAGTAAGGCATTAAGAATTGTTAACCTTATCTTGCAAAGCTTCTTTTCGGTAACATTGTACTGCTAACTAGAGTTTACAAAACCTTTGCCAGACCAATTCTTGAATACAGCTCATCCACCTGGAATCCACACTGTATATCGGACATTAACACGATTGAGCGGGTTCAGAGGTATTGCAGAAGAAGAGTCCCCCACTCCTCTACTCGCAGTAGAATCCCTTATGCCACCAGACTTGAAATTCTGGGCTTGGACAATCTGGAACTGTGCCGCCAGCGGTCCTATCTAAGCATAGTACACAAAATTATCTGTTACAACGTCTTACCTGTCAATGACTTCTTCAGCTTCAACCACAATAATACACGGGCAAACAATCGATACAAACTCAAGATATTTTCGATTGCAGAAAATACTTCAGCATCAGAGTGGCCAATGCCTGGAATGCTCTACCCGACTCCGTTGTTACAGCCTCAAACCCTCACAGCTTCAACCTCAAACTGTCTACCGTGGACCTTACCCCATTCCTAAGAGATCCAAAAAGGGGGCGTGCATAAGCGCGTCAGTGTGCCTACCGTCCCTGTCCTACTGCCCCCATATCTGTATTTACTTCCTTTGCTTATGTTTATGTTTATACCTATACCTATACCTGCCATCTGGTACATGTTTGACAAATAATTAAATAAATAAATATGGCAGAACTGTTCAGGTGATGAGGTCAGCATTGATTGCTCTTGGAGCAGAACTTGCTGGCTGGTTTTTAATACTTCAGGCATGTTTCTGTTACATCACTGTTACTCACTTGGGGATTTCCAGAGTGAAAGAGAGGGATTATATACGTATCCTGCTGAACTCTTGTTAGATTACTGTGTTAGTACTTGTTAGTACAGCTGCCTTTGAAAACCATCCAGAAGTTCAAAATAATTCAAAATAGACCAGCAAAATTGGTGATCAGATCTGGAAACTCTTCTGTCAGTGGTTTGCTTCCTCTTTGTTTTGTGCTGCTCAGTTGTGAGCGATGCTCTTTAGTATATATTCAGAAGGCGATTAAAGCTTAATTAGTACCAGTGATATGTTTTAATATATTTCCCCCAAAATAAGACATCCCCGATAATAAACCCAATCAGGCTTTCGAGCGCATGCACTAAAATAAGCCCTCCCCGAAAATAAGTCCTTCCCGAAAATATTTAAACGCATGCACAGCCGATCCCCGCCATTTCCTTGGTTCGGGTTGGGGAGACAGAGCTGGAAATCAGGTAAGATGGCAAGAGGAGCCCCGTCTAGCTCTGCACACCCCAAAATAATAAGACCTCCCTGAAAATAAGGCCAAGCGCTTATTTTGGGTTTCAAAAAAATATAAGACGGTCTTATTTTCGGGGAAACACGGGTATATCTTTTCGCAACAAGCTATCTTAGGATAGACAGCAAGGCTGTGATGCTTGCTGTGTGTAATACTTACTGGATCTCTCTCCCAACAAGTTCTGCCATCTCGGGTAATTATCTCGCTTTGCCCAACAGTAGGACAAATCACCTGGAGAAGAAAGCTCAAGGAAAAACAATGGAGTCCTCGGTGCTCTCTGAACGTGGTGGTTTTCTTGCAGATGTATTACATTACCCAACTAGGTAACATCTTCAGTGTTACAAAGAAGTGGGATTTGCTCTCTTGTTTATATACAGTAGCTTGCCCTGTCAGTGTTGGTGGGTTTCTTGTTTTCTTCTGGGTAGCTCTTTGATTAGGTTGGTTGTTTAGCATTTGATTGAACAGGCTACACAACATCCTAATCAAGGAACTATTTATTTATTTATTTATAAAACTTACAGCCCACCCATTTACCTCACGGTAACTATCAAGAAGAAAACAACCCTCCCACCAAGACTGATAGGCAAGCCACAGTATAGAAGCAAGAAGCAAAAAAAAAAAAAAACCCTCCCCTCTAGCACTGACTTTGTTACCTAGCTGGGTAATGAAACGTCCTCAAGAAAACAGCCCAGGTGAGAGAGCACCGAGGACTCCACAATTCAGCCCTGAGCTACAAATATTCTCTTTTACTGATTGATTGATTAGATTTATATACTGCCCTTCTGCCAAAGGACTCAGGGCGGTGTACAGCCATAATAAAAGACAATATATTGTACAAAATTTAAAACCCATTTAAAACAAAATTAAACAAATCTTGGCTTTCTTAATTTAAAACCCCCAAATTTTAAAACTACCCCATCCAAATTTTATTTAGTCAGCCAGGACCCCCTGGTGAAATAACAAGGTCTTGAGAGCCCGGCGGAAAGCACAGAGATCGGGAATCATGCGTATCTCAGGGGGTAGTTCGTTCCAGAGAGCGGGTGCCCCCACAGAGAAGGCTCTCCCCCTGGGGGTCACCAGCCTACATTGCTTTGCTGACGCCACCCTGAGGAGTCCTTCTCTGTAGGAGTGTGTTGGTCGGTGGGAGGCTATTGGTGGCAGAAGGTGGTCCCGTAGATATCCGGGCCCTAAGCCGTGGAGCACTTAAAAGGTGGTAATCAGCACCTTGAATCACACCCGGAAGACCACCGGAAGCCAGTGCAGCTCACGCAGGAGAGGTGTCACATGGGTGCGACGGGTCGCACCATATTCACCCGCGCAGCCGCATACTGGTACCAATGGTGGGATTCAGCCAGTTTGCACCACTTTGTGAGAACCGGTTGTTAACTTTCTGAGCACTTTGGTAAACTGGTTGTTGGAAGAAATCATGAGGGCAGAGAACTGGTTGTTAAATTACTTGAATCCCACCACTGACTGGTACCCAAGAAAAAAGTTTACATAGTCCATAAAAATACTCCAACTTAAGACCTAGATAACTTAATGCCCAAGGCAACAGTACCTAGACATGAGAGTTTCCAATACTAGTAAGCAGCTGCTAATAATAGGATCACAATTCTGGGCCTAGGACTTATTCACTTTTTATTGATCACGATATCAAACCTTTAAAGTCAAACCACTTTCATCCATGCGGATATGATGATAGGGAAACTGTTTTCTTCACAAAAATCCTAAATGTGTTTCTGCTTACTAATCTTTCAGCATATACCCATTCGTTCACTTCCCCATAAATGTAATAGTAAAGCAAATTTAGTACTTACATCATATATCACCACAAAAAAAAAATCGAAAATATCAATACAAGAACTATAAAAGACAGCCATTTGTCTTCAGGTCCTCATTTTCTTTGAAATGACCCATCTTGGATTTTAGCTTAAAAATAACAAGTATGCAATTCATAAATACCCCATGAATTTCATATAAAAAAATTAAAATCTCATCTATGGTATTTTAGTACCTGACTTGTATATTTATGTGACTATTGTTAGAAGTGACTAATTGGGTTTGATTAGCTTCATCATTAATATTCTGTCCATAATTTAACATGCTTCAATAAAATACCCTAAAGCAGTATAATGATTAGATTTCAGGAATATGTGTTTTGCAATTAAGTTGCCCTTGATTTTGATATGCAGATTAAGAAATGGTGGTCTCATCTAAAAAAAAAATACTGCCCTTATTAACTCAGCAGCCTACTCTGAAGATTAGGTAAGAAATCCAAGATTTTTCTCTTTGTATATGCTAGTTAAAATGTATTTCAATCAAGCATATGTGAGCAAATCAGATTTGATTAGTTAAGTTCACAGTCATTCTATCTAAATGAATAATGTGTCACCTAACATTGCAAAAATTTGATTAATAGTTTATCAGTTAATTAAAAATGTGGTTTAATTTTTCTCCTTTTTTTTCCGGGGTGTGTGTGCGCGCGTGCATTTTAGTATAATGCAAGGTAGATAGTACAGCATTTGCGTTCATCACAAATGCAAAATAACTTTATCTTGAATCTATTGTTCTTTCTCATTCCACAGCCAACTGGCAAAGAAATAAAGATCAGTGAACAATCTGTATAACAGCAGAGTAGAAAAACTTTATTTGCTTACACATATGGCTGCCAGCGGTTTAAGTTCAAGCAGAAGAGACAACTGTTTTTAATCTATATTTGGCACCCAAAAAAATTGCTGGTCCTTTTTTTTTTAAAAAAAAAAAACCCTTTTCTGTCCTGCCTTTAATGACCTTTAAACGTAATCCTGACCATGTGAGCATCATTGTTCTACAATTAAACCCCACATGGCTGGGGACTGTATTTAAATGACCCAAATGCTGTTGGATTATGGGAATGCTTCCAAAGGAAATCACCTGGAAACAGAGATAAGTGTGTTCCATTGAGCTGTTGGGAATACTGTAGTCCTTTCCTAAAGTGATCTTCAACTGGCTTTAAGAGGATGCTCTCTTTAAATATTAATTTATATCAGCTCAAACTAAAATAAGTTGGGTTTGGGCTCTTGAGTGAAGTCTTCTCTAGGAATTAAACCAGGAGTGAAATCCAGCAGGTTCTGACAGGTTCTGGACAACCGGTAGCAGAAATTTTGAGTAGTTCAGAGAACCAGCAAATATCAACTCTGGCTGGCGCCAGAGTTGGGTGGGAATGGTGATTTTGCAGTATCCTTCCCCCAAGAGTGGGATGGGAATGAAGATTGTGCAGAATCCTTCCCCTGCCACACCCTCCAAGCCACACCACGCCCACCAAGCCACGCCCACAGAACTGGTAGTAAAAAAAAATTGGATTTCACCACTGAATTAAACCCCATCAAATGCTGCCATACTTTATATAAGCTATCAGATCTGTGCAGGATCACTAAATAGCAACAAGTAGATATGATGATGAAGGAATAGAATAGAATTGTGTGAGATTGAACACATGAGGAATTTGTCTCCAGTGCATAAGCTCTCAGTGTACATACATTACAGTGTACACGCAAACAAGAAAGTGATAAATCATAAATCGTCAATCATAAAGTACAATCGTAAATCCCGAGATACAAACAACAAAGTGATAAATCATAAGATACCACTAAGAGAAAGTAATAGGAAAGATGAGAAGGATAATTTGCAATACAGCCCTACTACATAGATAAATATACTTAGACATAAGACAACGCTGTGGGAATTAGTATTTAACAGAGTGATGGCATGGGGGAAAAAGTTTGTGCCTAGTTGTTTTGACATGCCCAATAGTGGCGTCCCGAGGGGAGGACTTGAAACAGTTTTATGTCCAGGATGCAAGGGGTCTGTAGATATTTTCACAGCCCTCTTTCTGACTCATATAACCTTCACTTTTCGAAACTCGACTCATGCTCATCTCTACTGTGTGACCCGCTCGATTCAACATTTTATTTCTGCACTGCATTCACTGCTCTGATCAATCTGTGATCTATCAGTTGATCAATCTTTGACCAGCACAGATATACCAAGACATGGCTTCAGTTCTGCGCATATCAGTCAATAGGCTCTGTTCAGCTCAGCGAAGTTACTACAAATAGAAAATCTCTAGGATTGTGTGTGTTATGGGAGCAATTTGGTGATAGATACACCAGTGGGCACATTTCAAAAGCACCATGTCTGGCACTCATCTTTTATCAAGCTATTATGATCATCATAATGCTTAAGGTGGAATAGTTGGCACAAATGGACAAATTATTAACATTTTTCTTACATTCTATATGCAAGAAGCTGCTCGTACCTTTTTTTAAACATAACCTTTTTTTAAACATAACCCTCTTTGTTCTGTGATTTGGTAATCAGTAGATGGATCAAATTCATGTTTTCTAGCTGTCAGCAAGTCAACCAATAGACTGGTTCATAAGCAGAACTAACTCAGGGCTCATTTTAACTATACCTTATTACTACAGCACAACTGGTTTGCAGCACGCTCATAAATCATGGTTTATAAGCCACAGTTATTTTGTTTACAAACCACAATGTCTCAAACTGAACAAATTACATTATGGTTTGATGTAATCAGAAAACCCAATGATTCGAGTTCCTTTAGTCTAGCATTCTTCAACCTGGAGTTTTCCAGCAATTCTGAAATGAAAGCATATCCCACCAGTTAGGGTGATGGAAATTGTAATCCATTTTAGCTGGAGAACATCAGGATATTCACCTTCAAGCCAGAGAACCCCCAAAATAAAACATTTTTGGATGATCATTGTTCATCTTTTAAGTTCCAAAGCTAAAAGCAGGGATATGATCATCCTTCCAGAAGAACTGGGAAATTTCAATCTTCCAAAATTATGATGTGAAAAATGTCACATTTAGTACAGCACTGGATCCTGTACTAATATGATTCTCATCTTGGATAACACAGCCTGTAATAATTTTGTATAACATGGTTTGCCCATAGTTTTTTTTTTTTTTTTGTTATAGTTTTAGAACAACTTGAACTTGCAATTCCTGGCCCCTCTCCTTCCCTTTTAGCAAAGCCATGGATTTATTTTACACATGTTTATCCCATTCCACAATCCAAAAGAAGCCTGCAAAATATCTTAACAATTCATTAAAAAATCAACTAATTAAATCAAAAGCAATTGAATCATAACCAACTTAAGAAACAATGGAAAGGCAGAGGACGGGGGAGTTCGAACAAAACAAAACAAAAAAATGATTACCAAAACCAGATGAAAACTGGGCTACATTCCAATAACAAGGAATTATTCAGGACGTGGTTTGTGGGAAATATATATATATTTGCTAAAAGCTGTTTCAAAATGTGTTACTCCTCTTGGGCTAATAAGCCAAATAGCTCTTATACAATAAATAATTGGCATTTCCTTTTGAGAAATGAGTCTTCATTTCTCTGTGGCTGCGTGTCTTTTCATGCATAGGAATACTCACTGAAAGAACCACAGTGTACAGCTTTCAAACATAGGTAAAGGTAAAGGTTAGTCGTTCCTGACTCTAGGGGGCGGTGCTCATCTCCATTTCAAAGCTGAAGAGCCAGCGCTGTCCAAAGACGTCTCCATGCAGTGGTGGGTTCTAACCGGCTTTACTACTGGTTCTCTTTGTGTACGCACTTCGCTCTGAATCTGCCCAGACAAAGAGAACCAGTTCGGTGACATCATATCGTCACTGCTACCAGTTCGGCTGAACCGGGCTGAACCGGGAGGAACCCACCACTGTCTCCATGGTCATGTGGCCGGCATGACTAAACACCAAAGGCACATGGAACACCGTTACTGTCAGCACTCCAAGCCGCATTCACTCTAGTGCTGACATATGAAGGAGAAGAAAGGCATCTGGAAAGCGACGTTTTGACTTTTCACCTACTTATTTTCCCTGGAGATAATATCCCCTAGGAGATGGGATGGGAGGGGGGACATTCCTTTGAGCTGGAGCAGTAGATTAGGGAAAGAGTGACTTGGAAGATGGCCAATAAGACCAGAGGAGTAGAGACAGGAAGGGAGGGGTTGGCACTGGGAAGTCAGTGTTGGCTATGATGAGTCGGAGTTAGAACGTCGTACTTAATAAAGGAGAGGTTTTTTTGAAATGCAATTTATTTGAGACGACCTCGAAACCTGACAGTTACCTTCCCGCCAAAGATGATTCCTATTTTTCTACTTGCATTTTTTACCTGCTTTTGAACTGCTAGGTTGGACAAGTAACAGGAGCTCACCCCGTTACGCGGCACCAGGGATTCGAACCGCTGAACTGCTGACCTTTCCATCGACAAGCTCGTCTTAACCACTGAGCCACTAAATCCCTTTCAAACATAGATGTCATTTAAAGGTAGTATGGTACGGTAAAGGTTTGCTCTGTCCAGTTGTGCCCAACACTAGAGGGTGATGCTCATCTTGGTTTCCTAGACGAGGGAGCCAACATTGTCTGAAGACACTTCTGTGGCCATGTAGCCAGCACAACTATATGCCGAGGCACATGGAACACTCGTACCTTCCCACTGAAATGGTGCCTATTTATCTACTCACATGTGCATGCTTTTCTTTTTTTCCTTAATTGTTACATTTTTTTATTTTCTTATTTTTTTTTAATCAAACTATCAAATCAAAGCGTGAACAGTGTGGCACCTGAGTGTCATAAATAAAACTAATCAAGTTTACTATAATTCTTACATTCAATCCACTTATACTGTATATTTCTAATAATAATACATATTTACATTAAGTTATAATCTACCGTGTTTCCCCGAAAATAAGATCCTTATATTTTTTGAACCCCGAAATAAGCACTTGACCCTATTTTCAGGGAAGTCCTAAAAAAAGGCAAAACTCACTTAGCAAATGTCTCACTTAAGAACCAGAATTTTGGGCTCAATGGTGGTTTGAAAAAGCCAAGGACTGTAGTTCTTTTGGTAAGCAGTTATGGTAAAATTGCAGCAAGGGCTGTTTTCCACATGCAGCTTCATGATGGAACTGGAAAGATTTCCAGTTGATTTCCATCTTAACTGAGAAGATCCAACAGTTTGAAGCCGCCAGTCTCCTAATGGCTTGTGCTAAATGTATATACCTGCGATAGATAGCAACTAATTGCTCATGGATAATGATGTAATAGGTTTCTCATCCAACATTAATAAGTAGCTATATTAATATATCACAACCTGGTAATGTGGTATGACTAGGATCTATATCAAATGATTATGTCAATGGGCCATTAAGCAAATAGTATATTAAACCCAGGCTACAGCATAAGCCTGGGAATACAAGTGTACATTGAGAATTTAACCAAGACACTTGAAAACATGGGAATTAAGCTACAGAAAAGGAGACGTGCATTATACTGTTTTATTTTATGGATATTATTTTGTGTTGCATTGTGCTACAGTTTGAATTTTATCAGAACCCCATTCAGTTATTGAATACAGTAGGATTCAAATGGGAGGGAGAGTAGAGGAAGAGGAGGAGGAGGAGGAGGAGGAGGAGGAGGAGGAGGAGGAAGAAGAAGAAGAGGAAGAGGAAGAGGAAGAGGAAGAGGAAGAGGAAGAGGAAGAAGAAGAAGAAGAAGAAGAAGAAGAGAATTCTTTATAAAATTTGGCTATTCAGGAATGGTGTTGTTCCAACATGGATTAACTCAGACAACAAGGACTTATTCCATAAACATGAACATAAACAAACTAGCAATGATCCGTTTTGTTTTTGGCTAGATCCATCTCCACCATGTCCTCCATGACCCATTTTCATTAGCCCAGGTTAGAAATGATGACTGTTAACAATCCAACCCTATTTGGGAGTCTCCAAATTGGGAAAGATGGCTCTCAACTGTCCAATCACCCTGGGAAAAATCTTATCCTGTGAGTCCCTGACTTTGGTTTTGGCATAAGGAAGAGCAAAATCTAGCATGGATTATCTTACTTGCGTGCCATCTGGATCACATGTAAATAGCAGGTAGAAAAAATATATAAATGTGATCAAAAAAGAAAGGAACAATTCTTCTTCTTCTTCTTGTGTCATATCTACCATATCTCATGACCTAAAATGGACACCCAACATCAAAAACGTCATCAAAAAAGCACAACAAAGAATGTTCTTTCTGCGCTACCTCAGAAAGCTCAAACTGCCCAAGGAGCTGCTGATTCAGTTCTACAGAGGAATTATTGAGTCTATCATCTGCACCTCCATAACTGTCTGGTTTGACAGTTTCCGCAACTCAACAAGACAGACACAGACTTCAGAGGATAATTAGAACTGCAGAAAAAACAGTGGCTACCAACCTGCCTTCCATTGAGGACCTGTCTACTACACGCGTCAAAAAGAGGGCTGTGAAAATAATTACAGACCTCCTCGCATCCTGGACATAAACTGTTTCAACTCCTACCCTCAAAATGACACTATAGAGCACTGCACACCAGAACAACTAGACACAAGAACAGTTTTTTCCCGAACACCATCACTCTGCTAAACAAATAATTCCCTCAACACTGTCAAACTATTTACTAAGTCTGCACTACTATTAATCTTCTCAGCGTTCCTATCACCCATCTCCTCCCACTTACGACTGTATGACTG
This sequence comes from Masticophis lateralis, assembly GCA_030761175.1. Taxonomy (NCBI): domain Eukaryota; kingdom Metazoa; phylum Chordata; class Lepidosauria; order Squamata; family Colubridae; genus Masticophis; species Masticophis lateralis. The sequence continues at coordinate 9,279,012 of JAUDYJ010000010.1, read as the reverse complement.
TAACTTGTTGCTGGTATCCTTAAGATTTATATTAACTGTTTCCTTATGACTATCATTAAGTGTTGTACCTTATGATTCTTGACAGAGTTATCTTTTCTTTTTATGTACACTAAGATCTTATGCACCAAAGACAAATTCCTTGTGTGTCCAATCACACTTGGCCAATAAAGAATTCTATTCTATTCTATTCTATTCTATTCTATTCTATTCTATTCTATTCTATTCTATTCTATTCTATTCTATTCTATTCTATTCTATTCTATATCCGTCATGGGACATTGGTGATCCACAATTGACAATCCTCAATTACCAAAATTGGATTTTTAGTAGAAAATCCCATATACCAGGGTATGTGGTTTGATAAGGTCCAGGAGCCATGGGGTCTGCCCTCTGGAATCATCCCTCCAGATTGGCCCCAACTCTGCTTACCTTCTACAAGACCTTGACCCTGTTCTTGTGCCTGGGGTCTGGGTGTATAATGAGACCCGTTTCCTGGCTGCGTTGATCATATCATCAGTTTTTTTAAACAAAACAAACTTTGGATGCTATGTGGTTTTATGTGACCTTTTGTACATGGGTTTATTTTCAACATTCCTCAACCTACGACCACAACTGAGCCCAACATTTCTATTGTTAAAGTGAGACATTTGTTAAGTGAGTTTTGTCCCATTTTTACAACCTTACCTGCCAACAGCCGTTAAGTGAATCACTGCAGCTGATCAGTTAGTAACCCAGTTGTTAAGTGAATCTGACTCCCCCCCCCCATTAAGTTTGCTTGTGAGAAGGTCGCAAAAGATTGTCCCACATGACCTTGGGTCACAGCAGCTGTCATAAGTATGAACCAGTTGCCAAGCATCTGAATTTTGATCACGGGGCCATGGGGCTGCGGCAATGGTCATAAGTACAAAAAACGGTCATAAGCCCCTTTTTTCAGCACCGCTGTAACTTTGAATGGTCACTAAAGGAGCTGTTGTAAGCCGAGGACCACTTCTATGGTTAGCTGCCCCAAAATCTTGTATTTTAGATGGGTTTAGATTTTAGATAAATAATAGCGAAGGAGTGCTTCAGTGTGATGCTAAACAGACAATATATTTCCCCTGTAAGATATGCAAGAATAAATAAAAGTGCCAAACTGTTGTTCAGTGATTGACAGTTTCTTAGAAAATGGAGTGGATCAAAAAACCCCGAGTTAACAATAGAATGCCTAAAAATGTTTAGGATTGTGATTTGCAACACAATAGCTCGCAAATAACAAAGATCTAGTGAAACAGATGCCAGAAGTTTTTCCCTTTCATATATTCGTGAAGAAAGCCCCAGGTTTGCAAATCCTAAAATTAATAATAATAATAATACAAAAGAGTCACTTAAGGTTCAAGACTACTGAAGTTCTTGTGCAATTTATGGACTGTTTCTTCACGTAATGCGGGAGATTAGGACCATAAAATTGACTTTTCCCCTCAAATGAGCCTCTTTTTTTACTTATAAACTTTCCCTGCAGCTGAATTTAACTTTGACCCAAATATTCACTTTGGAATGATTTTGTTAAAGGAATGGGAATGCGATATAAATCATGCCCAATTCTAGGAAGAATATTTTATAGAGTGGTCCATGCCTTTATTTCCTTCCTTCACTATACAGACAACAGCAACAAGCCAAATTCTTTTTTTTTAAATAATGTTTATTAAATTTCCAAAAATTAAAATACACAGTACAAAAAGAAACATAATACACAAAAAACAAGACACACACACAAAAAATATAAACAAACAAAAACAAACATATCAAATTTTCAATACTAGTAAAAACTTTTTTGCATCAGTATCTCTAACTTATTTAACCTCTTTACGCAAAATATCTCTATCTTTTTTTTTTTTTTAATTTGATTTATATGCCGCCCTTCTCCGGAGACTCAGGGCGGCTTACAATGCATTAAGCAATAGCCTTCATACTTTTGTATATTTATACAAAGTCAACTTATGGCCCCCACAATCTAGGTCCTCATTTTACCTACCTTAGAAAGGATGGAAGGCTGAGTCAACCTTGAGCCTTGTGAGATTTGAACTTGCAATAATTGCAGGCAGCTGATGTTAATAATGTTAATAACAGTGCTTTAGTCTGCTGCGCCACCAGGTCTCTTAATCTTAAACTTACATCCTTGTTTAAATTATCTTAACTTCTGTTTACAATTTGATCTCATAACAAAAGTATCTCTTAAGTTTTATGTCTACTCTCCAGCCAGGAATACCATTTATTCCATATTAAACAAGTCAAATTCTTAATTCTATCAACGTCATTTCATTAATTATTTGTTTTTTTTAAATGAAGCTAACAAAAAAACATTAGATCTGGAAACTTCTAAATCACTTCAGTGTGAGGTTTGATTGACTGGTATGCCCTAATCTGTGGCTGAACTGTGTTACCGAAGAAAGTACATACACACATTTATGTAAAGAATATGACTGGTTCACATATTACCCACAATGGTCTGTTTGATTTTGGAACAAGGTTGTGTGGATCCACACAACTTGGCTTTGTAACCATAGTTTACCATGGGCCATATTGAGTAACCCTTTACAGCAAAATTAACTATCTAGTTACCATTAGCCAATACTTTCTAACTCCCTACCTTCCCAGCAGTGGTGGAATTCAAGTTTTTTTACTACCAGTTCTGTGGCTGTGGCTTGGTGGGCGTGGCTTGATGGGCATGGCAGGGGAAGGATACTGCAAAATCTCCATTCCCGCCCCACTCCAGGGGGAAGGATATTGCAAAATCTCCATTCCTACCCCATTCCGGGGCCAGCCAGAGGTAGCATTTGCCGGTTCTTCAAACTACTCAAAATTTCCGCTACCGGTTCTCCAGAACCTGTCAGAACCTGCTGGATTTCACCCCTGCTTCCTAGCCCACAAACATATAATATTCACAGTTTCTCTGAGATGAAGAATTGATCATTATTAGATGCATTTGATTGTTGGTCTAACACAGGGGGTGTCAAACTCAATTTCATTGAGGGTCACATCAGGACTGTGGTCGACCTGGGGGCGGGGACTGGGGGTGTGTGGCTGACTGGGTGGGCATGGCCAGTTTGACGCCATTCCAAAAACTGGCATGTTTCCTTTTTGCATTGGGTAGACCAGGACGGCCACGTCGGCTGGATCTGACCACATCATGGGTCGAATCTGGCCTGCGGGCCTTGAGTTTGATATCCCTAGTCTAACAGCATCTAAACTGGGAGTGGGTTTAGTTTCCAATGCTTTCAGATTAAATGGGGGGGGGGGGTCTCTTGAACACACTTTGTGGAGGTAGCACTAATTTCTTGGTGATACAGAGTGATCACCGCTTGGCCCTTCATCATTACAGCAGTGATAACCAGCTTTTGAACTGCAATAAATGAGGCCAATCAACATTACTTTTGTCTCATTACTTCAAGAGCTCACACATAAATTTCCTCTTCTCTTCCCCCCACCCCACACTCTCCTTTTGGTAAGAATTAACCGGAGCACTCAGTGTTGTGTTATAAGGCTGAGGTCTTTCTCAACTAGAGATCAAATAGTTTGATCTTTGCTGCGTCCAGTAAACTGACTGGCAAATGGGGTTTTTTTTTTGCTTGCTGTGGTTTTTTTTTAAAAAAAATATCCTCTCCAGTTTTACACAGAGAGAGAGAGAGAAGGAGAGAGGGAGGGAGAGGGAGAGGGAGAGGGAGAGGGAGAGGGAGAGGGAGAAGGAGAAGGAGAAGGAGAGAGAGGGAGGGAAAGAGAGGGAGAGGGAGAGAGAGAGAGCGAGGGAGGGAGGGAGAGAGGGAGGGAGAGAGGGAGAGGGAGATGGAGGGAGGGAAGGAGAGGGGGGAGGGAGAGAGAGCAAAGGAGGGAGGGAGAGGGAAAGAGAGAGGGAGAGGGAGGGAGGGGGAGAGAGGGGGAGGGAGGAAAGGAGGGAGGGAGGGAAAGAGAGAGAGAGACAGATTTAACCTCTGTATAATTTAAAAAAGGATAAAACAGTAACAACTGTGTTAAGCCACTAATATTTCCTATTTAACTTTGCCAATGTTATCACTTGGGTGACAAAAATGGAAGAAGGGGGGATCCTATAATATGACGCTGATGATTTATTACCACTGCCTGAAACTTTGTGGACTGTAATTCAGTAAGAAAATATTTAGAAGTCAAACTTCATCCCAGAGCAGTGTTACTCTCCAGATGCTGTCAAACTATATCATCCAGAATCTTTCACCATTTGCCATTCCAGCTGTGGATGCTTAAGAGAATTAAATTCATGGATGTATCCCATTTCTGGATCACGGGATGGGACCAGCCCTATCATTATTGATGTTATTATACAATAACCTTACTATTGTATTATTGTTGTGGTCCACCAGCAGTTTGCAGAGCTGGAAGCAGAGTCGGATAGTGAGGAGGCTGGGGAGGAACATGGGCCAGTCCTGGAGTCTGGGGAAGGCTCGGACGAGGGCGCTGCATCAGAGGCAGAGATGGGGCCAGGGCCATCTGGGAGTTATGCGCGGAGTCCAAAGCTTCCAGAGTCGGACATCAGAGAGGCAGAGGAACAGGAGGAGCCTGTTCCTAGTGCGAGCAGAGCTACCAGAAGGCAAGAACAGTTAAAACAAAAGGGATGACTTGGGAGTAAGGCCTGGAGATGATTGGCCTCTCCCATAAGGCTTAAAAGAGAAGCAAAGGCACGTGGGGCCTTTGCAGGAAAGCAACATTGTTAATTCTGTTCCCAGTCGGCATTTCTGTTTGATTCTGGACTCCGTGTGGCTTTGCCAAATAGGTCTTTGGCAGCATGTCAAAGGAGATAAAGGTGGGCGATTATCCCAAAGGACTTCTCCCGAAGGTCTTTTTGCAACTAAGTGGGACTCAGCTATGAATGAACATAAAAAAAGAGGTTACAATAAAAGAGGTTTTTGAGACTACTCATGTGTTTTAATGACTCAGGAAGCCGAGGTTACAACAATTATGGGACCACCTCTAATGTTATGCCCTTTGCATTAAATATTATATCTAGTGAATAATATTATTGTTAGTCATGCAGTTCATAATTTCCTACAACTTGGTGACATCCTTTGAAGCTTTCTGAGGTCACCTACATTTTGGTGACTACAATCCCTGAAGGATGATTGCGGCCCTGGAAATGAGATAGTGTGTAACAAACCCAGCTCAACCTCCAAAGGTAGACGAATGGTCAAGAATGAGAGGAAAATAATCACTCTCTAGCATCAGCCACCAGAGTCCATTATTTTACTCTACAGTTAAGGTCAGACTCAGGGGTTAAAGACACTGACCTTGTAAACTGGAAAGCTGACATCCCAGGTTCGAGATTTGAGCACTGCGGAACGGGTGAGTTCCCGTTCCTTGCTCCAGCTCCTGCCCACCTAGCAGTTTGAAAGCATGCAAATGTGAGTAGATTAATAGGTACTTCTTTGATGGGAAAGCAGTATTGTTCCATGCACCTTTGGCATATAGTCATGCTGGCTACATGACCATGAAAAATGTCTTTGGACAAAGCTGCCTTCCTTGGCCAAGAAACGGACATGAGCACTAGAGTTGTACACGAGTGGAGGGGAAACCATTATCTTTACTAGCATCAACGAATGGAATGGAATGGAATGGAATGGAATGGAATGGAATGGAATGGAATGGAATGGACTGGACTGGACTAGACTAGACTAGACTAGACTAGACTAGACTAGACTAGACTAGACTAGAACAAAACAGAACAGAACAGAACAGAACAGAACAGAACAGATCTTTGGAGGTCTTCCAGTCCAACCATTATTTTATTCCAAAGTTAGAACCAACGGTATGGTTTTTGTAGTTGCTCTCTTTAGTCACCTCATTACAGCTTTACTGTTTTTTCAGAGATGACTATTGACATACGTCTGTATTAGGAAGCTGGCAGTTTGCTTGAACGACATTATGTGACTGTTTTATTGAAAATCTGGCATTCTGCCTCGATTTTGCATATCTCTTAACCGAGATGCATGCATTACTACCGATGGGGGGGGAAAAACCCAATAAAAAAACAACCAAGTAATTTACTATTTCCATCGGAAATAACAACAGAATTGTGGGGATTCTTAAGCCATTCTACCATTTCCAGTAAAAACTCTGTTGTACTTGCCAAAACATCAATTTGCAACTGCAGAATCCTGAGCCTTTCTCGTCGCTTCCCTCTATTAAAAAAAGATGTTCATCCGTAATAGGAGAACAGAAAAATCCAGCCCATTCAGGGAAAAAAAAAAAACCACAGGTTCCTACTTGCCAACATTTCAAAATTCAGGAGGTGTCTTTCATATAAATGAGAGAATAATTTCTTTTCAGGCAGGTGCATTTTTCCTTTCCTGAATTTCTGATGTTTTCACAGCAATTCAAGGCACAGGAGCCCCTATAAGGGAGGAGAGGTAATTATCAGTTAACCATTCTGCTCAGATCAGTGTGTAGAGTGATCCTGCTTTGCCCACAATTGCCCAACGAACTTCGAAGATGTACAACCAAGTTATAAAAAGTGTAGACCAGCCTCTATTTAAGATCTGAATAGAATAGAATAGAATAGAATAGAATAGAATAGAATAGAATAGAATAGAATAGAATAGAATAGAATAGAATAGAATAGAATAGAATAACAGAGTTGGAAGGGACCTTGGAGGTCTTCTAGTCCAACCCCCTGCTTAGGCAGGAAACCCTACACTACTTCAGACAAATGGTTATCCAAAATCATCTTAAAAACTTCCAGTGTTGGAGCATTCACAACTTCTGGAGGCCAGTTGTTCTACTGATGAATTGTTCTAACTGTCACGAAATTTCTCCTTAGTTCTAGGTTGCTTCTCTCCTTGATTAGTTTCCACCCATTGCTTCTTGTCCTGCCTTCAGGTGCTTTGGAGAATAGTTTGACTCCCTCTTCTTTGGGGCAGCCCCTGAGATATTGGACCACTGCTCTCATGTCTCCCCTAGTCCTTCTTTCCATGAAAATTAAACTAGACATACCCAGTTCCTGCAACCGTTCTTCATATGTTTTAGCTTCCAGTCCCCTAATCATTTTTGTTGCTCTTCCCATTTCTCTTTGGTCTTCCCAATTCCCTTTGGTAGAGCCCAATTACGTTTGTTTTTTGCACTTGGATTGCTTTGAAGAGGCCTTATTGGTGCCTTTTTTAAAAAATTGATTTATATGCCGCCCTTCACTGGAGACTCAGGGCGGCTTACAATGTGTTAAGCAATAGCCTTCATACTTTTGTATATATTTTATACAAAGTCAGTTTATTGCCCCCACAAACTGAGTCCTCAATTTATCTACCTTAGAAAGGATGGAAGGATGAGTCAACCTTGAGCCTGGGGAGATTTGAACTTACAATAATTGCAGACAACTGGAGTTAATTACAATGCATTAGTCTGCTGATGGCTCCTTAACTTTAGTAGGCTCCTTAACCTTAGTAGTAATAGCACTTAGACTTTTATACCGCACAGTGTTTTACAGCCCTCTCTAAGCAGTTTACAGAGTCAGCCTATTTCCCACAACAATCTGGGTCTTCATTTAACCCACCTCGGAAAGATGGAAGTGAGTCAGCTTTGAGCCTAGTGAAATTTGAACTGACAAATCGCAGGCAGCCGGCAGGCAGCAGAAATAGCCTGCAGTACTGCACTCTCACCACTGCGCCACTGCGGCTCACCAGGTTTATCCATTAAGGCCCCTCTCCAAATAACGATCAGGCACATATTTGTATTTATAACTCAAAAGGGCCCTGTGTGTTGTTTTTTTTTAATGATGGTCCTGAGCTCATGTACAAATCTGTGCCTAATCGTTATTAGTCTTTTAAACTTATCTATTATCAACTGTTCATCATCAACATTAGTGCTCAACCAACGCATCAAACAGAATTGATTTATTTATTAGATTTATTTGCCACTCATCTTACCACAAGGATGATTCATGAGCAATTCTCACACAGATGGTGCTGATCTTAACTCCCAAGGGATTTTAGGTGACCCTGGTCACTTAAGTGGTTTATGTCAAAGCTTGTCCCTCAGCTGCAAAATCTGATTTAAGAAGTTGTCGAGAACATTCAGTTATCTAAGCCCCTTGTGCTTCGTGGGAGCTATTTGTGAGTGGGCAGGACTCAACAACCATTTTGTGAGAGTGCCTGCACCATAGCTCCTAATGTGTCTCAGAACTCCTAGTTTAGGGAGTAGAGCCAGGGATGAAATGCTACTGGTTCGGACCGGTTCAGGCAAACCAGTAGTAAAAAATGCTACCTGTTTGGGAGAATCAGAATTTCTGATGATCAGCTGGGCAAAGATCAGCTGTGACGCGCAGTTTATATTAGCTATAATCGTCGGATTTCCTGCTTTCTAGCTAATCTAAATCACGTGGCACAGCAGGTCCCCCCTCCCTTGCTGTTCTACTTACCTTTGCAGATCAGAAGGCTTCAAAATGTTCCTTTTTTAGCACTGCATGGCTGTGCCTCAGGCGCACATCTGCACAAAACGCATACTCGGTAGCAGACTCACAGAGCCGGTAGCAGACTTTACCCCTGAATTTCACTCCTGGAGTAGAGTGTTATGTGAATCCAGCTCATGTTGATTTACACAATTAACAACGGTTAATAAGATTAGACTTTGTGTGATGCATGAACACAGCCAAGTCTTGGCTACAGTAGAACTTCGAGAACATTGTATAATAAATATATCAGATGAGCTCCATTATTACAGCTGGGTTTTTTTTAAAATTTTGTATCATCTAGCCTTACCTGTTTTCATAACCTTTGAAATGATATCCAAAATCTAATCCTGGGATTATGGTGAAGATCTTTCCTGAAAGCTTATCCATAATGTTTCAATTCTAATTGTTTTTTTTTTAAAGGACATTTCATTGATAGGTAGCCTAAATAAATATAGGGTGTACATGACCACAAGGTGGCAGTAGAATCTTTGAAATGCTCTATTTGGGTAATCAACAGTGTCTCTCCAACATCTTCTAGCAAAGGAAGAGCAAGTAACTTCCTATTCCAATTATGGTATAAGTAATGCTTGAGTACGTATGTATGTCGAGCCTCTCCATTGAGAACACAAACCCTGTTTGCACTTCAGCTGAATAATCATTAATTTGGGGGTGGGAGAGGGGGACATAGATTTTGAGAAAGCAGGAAAACCAGCTATCATGTTTATCAATCTAATTTGTGAAATTTCATATTGTTATGGATTGTTATCCCATTTAGGAAGCTAGGAGACCTATTTACGGATAAACATCATCAAATAGGTACATACATTCCACATAGTAAATTCTTGAATTGTTTAACCATGTTTCATGGAATAACAAACCTCTGATTCACCTGTTCACCCATAAACTGTAGTTTACAAACCACATTAGTTGAATTCACAGATTATTCCATTCAGCCATAAAGAAAGTTTTAGAGAATGAGAAACTCAAGATCTTGTGGGACTTTAGGATTCAGACTGACAGGCACTTGGTCCACAACACACCTGACATAACAATAGTTGAAAAGAAAAAAGTATGGTTCATTGACTTTGCAATACCTGGTGACGCACAGATTGAAGATAAGCAGCAAGAAAAAATCACAAACTACCGGGACCTGCAAATTGAAGTTGAGCGACTGTGGAAAAAGCAATACCCAAAGGGCTACCCCGCTATTTAGAAATTCTAAATTTATTGGACTTGAATATTTTGACTCTACAAAAAACCACCTTACTCAGAACAGCTTACATCCTCCGACGATACCTTAACAGTTCCTAAGTCCTTGGTTAGGACTCGAGCTGCTGAGCTATTCACAGCCCTAAAGGCTGTGAATCTCACTAAAGATTAACTAATGATGATGATGATGATGATGATGAAAATGATGATGTAGGTGAAACCAACCAGTTTCCAGTATTTATGGAACTCAGGATTCAGAAGTACAAATTTGTTAAAGAGAGAGAGAGACAGAGAGATTGAAATATGAAAAATACATAGTTGCTTCTTCCACAATAGGTCTGGAAATCAAGGACAAATTTATTGTCAATGCATTTTATCATATATCAGGCCTACCAGGAAGATGACTGACAAGGAACTGTGTATTTTCCTCTGCTCAAAAATGATCACAGTACAATTCAACCATTACACTCCCCAAATGCAGTTTGTGGCTTTGTGTGAATGTACCCATCCACATGTGATTTATTTAATAAACCAGCATTAAGCCAAGAAAGGCCTACTACATTAAACAGAACAGATGCATCCATCTAGCCTTCGGTCTCTTTTTTTCAAAAAAAACAACAACAACCTTCCAGAGGATTCAGGCTGTTCCATGGTCTTACGATGTGTCTTCCACCTACTCCCTTAACGAAGTCATTTTTTATTAAACAGCAAAGTAAATATTTCAATTTGCATTTTAACAAACAACAAAGTAAATATTTAAGCGAGGCTAGCGTAAACTCTTGGCAGGTCTACTCTAACAAGTAGCACTCATTTACTTTTAAATATTTAAAAGCCCACTTTCTGCCAAAAGTGCCTCCTTCCGAGGCAGAACTAAATGCCTCGGGCTAGGCTACACGCTTATTTGGACCCCCAATTCACAGAACAGAGCTTCCTCTACAAGGCATTCCTCTGATTTTAACCATTCCCCAACCCCACCCCACACACAACCATCTTCTCTAAACAGCCTTTGTGAATAACGGCAGCAGAAGCCAACACCATCCGGCACCATCCTTGATATTCCCAGATTTATTGGGCAACGGTCGAGATTCCAGCTTTGATTAGAAAGAGAGAGAGATCAAATAAAAGCGAATATTTGTAGCCAAGGGTTGAGAGGAGGGGTCCTTGGTACTCTCTGAGTTTGCTTGTTTTCTTGCAGGCATTCATGACCCAAACTATACTGCTCAAAAAAATAAAGGGAACACAAGCAGAAGACATCTGAGATTTGAATGAATGAAATAGCCTTATTAAATACTTTGTTCATTTCATCCAGTAGTTTATACACTGCTCAAACACCTAAAGGGAACACAAAACTACTGGATGTAACGAACAAAGTATTTAATAAGGCTATTTCATTCATTCAGATCTCAGATGTCTTCTGCTTGTGTTCCCTTTATTTTTTTTTATTTTTTTGAGCAGTGTAAATAACATCATCACTGCTAGTAAGGAGTGGGGTTTGCTATTAGTTTATATTCTAGTGGCTTGTCCTGGGATTGTCTTAGAGGTTCTTTGGGGCTGTTGGCTTGTTGGGCAGTTCCTTGATTGTAGTGTTTTGAGTGGAGTGGAGTGGAGAGTGGAGTGGAGTGGAGTGGAGTGGAGTGGAGTAGGGTAGGGTAGGGTAGGGTAGGGTAGGGTAGAATGGAATGGAATGGAATGGAATGGAATTCTTTATTGACCAAGTGTGATTGGGCACACAAGGGATTTGTCTTCGGTGCATAAGCTCTCAGTGTACGTAAAAGATCATGATCATAGTCATCATAAATATCCTGATGTAGGAAGAAACATCCTTCTGGGTTCTGCTGCAAGTGGGGAAAAAGACACTGGAGACATGGAGACTGCTTGGAAAGATGGTTTAATGGTGGACAGGATCACATGGTTTGAGTTCCTGAACAGAAAAAGGGCAGATACAGGGAATCCTCGGGTTTTTATGCTCTCTCTGGCTTTGCATTTCCTGGGCCCCCGAAACAGTATTCTGATTGGTTGTCAGACTCCTAGGGGGTATGGGTCTTAGCTAGCCTTGCTGGCTGATGGTCACATGTGCTTCCCAGGTCACATGCTTCCCAGGTCACATGTTTCCCAGGTCACATGGGGTGAGTTTCTGCTGCTATTGTGTAGAGGGTTAATCCTATCTTCATAGGATCTTTGGCAATTCCTACTATGGCTCTGCCTGAAGGGGGTAGATCTTTGTTATGTAGAATAGACTGGCTCAGGCCTTAATGGCCCATTGACAAAGGGTGGGGGCAGGAAGACAGGAGCTGCTTCAAAACATGCTTATCCATTTCTCATCCAGCGAAATATAATATTCTGCCTCTTTTTAATACTTCCTAAAAATATTTCATTCCTCTAGGAAAGGGGTGGGTGCTAACTTCCTACACTGAGATACAACACTTAGTGATAGTCATAGGATACTATGACTGTTGTCTGATGTTAATCTTGGAGTTAATCTAATTTGAGTGCTGATTGCTGGCGGAGAGAAATTTTGGTCATTTTGTTCCCTTTTTGGCTGATTCATTGTCTCCTTTGCAATCTATAGATGTTAATGTCTATGTGTCTGTTGATGGCTAATTTTTCAGAGTGCCAGGCTTCTAGAAATTCCTTGGTGTTTTTGGACTTGGCTTGGTCTCAGAGAGATCAAAAGAACAAACTCTTACCAAGCAATCTTCTGGATGTTGCAAGAGCAACCCATGGTTTTATTTGGTCCACATTCCAAAGGATGGAACCTGCAGCCACCCACAAAATTCAGACCTTCTCGAAAATGGTTGTACAACCTATGGGTTGTAGGTCTTAATGTAAATCCCAGGGCTATGAACCAGGAAGTCAACAGCATCCCAGAGTGAGCCAATGACAGGCGACAACTGGCTTCCTGTCAAGAGGTGGACTTAAGTCATTCAATCATCAGAAGTTGAGCTTGATACTGTAGGAAGTTAGCACCCACCCCTCTCCTAGGAAAATGAGATATTTTAGGAAATATTAAAAGGGCAGAATATTTCCCCTAAAAGGGAGACAGAAACTCAGCCCCCCTCACCTTTGTCAATGGGCCATTAAAGCCTGAGACAGTCCATTCTACATAACAAAGATAGGATTAGCCTTCCACCCATCTAGCAACAGAACTCAGCACATGGCAGCTGGAGAGATTGCATCACACCAACTCAAAAGACAACCTACAGAGTTGCCCCTGCATGGCCCCATGGGAGTTTGACAACCAATCAGAATACAAGCTCAAGTTCAGGGCCCAACAGAGGGCATAAAACCCAGGCACATTCAGCATCTCTGCCCTTTTTCTGCCCAGGATCTCAAGCCATGTGATTCTTCTGGAGAGCTCATTTCCCTTCCCTTCCCTCTCTCTCTCTCTTTTTCTCTCCCTTCCCCATTCCCCCTTTTGCAGAGCAGAAATGTCAGGATGGCTTTGATGGCATTTAATTAAATATTTGGCAGTGTTTAAATTAATTAAATATTTAAACATTAAATCCTAACTAGGATGTGATCTCTGCTGCGAGGACATTTTGCCTCGGTGGCCATTAGTCATTTAATAGAAGTCAAATTGATGTGCGGAAGGCAGGCCCCCCCACCCCCACCCCCAAGCTAAGTGAAGTCTAAAGTGGAGGCACTTTGCAGCCTCATTAATAAGTAACCAAAGCTGGATCCAAGCTTAACATCAGCTAGGCTAGTCCTATTAACGGAAATGTTAATGTCCCTCTGGTGGACGCAAGTCTCTCCGATCCAGACGGTTGATGAGATGGACACAAGATGAATTGGTGTGCCCTGTCGTTGAAAAGTTAGGCAGCCAACTTTCTGCTCCCTGCTTGGTTTAGCGCCGTGCCAAAAATCTGTCTTTTACTCTCCTGAAAACTTTTCCATCCGAAGCCCCCTTGGAAAGACGGTCCAGCTTTTTTCTGTGTCTTTCCCAGAGTGATTGATTGATTGATTGATTGATTCGATTTATATGCCGCTCTTCTCCAGAGACTCAGGGCGCTTACAGTGCGTTAAGCAATAGCCTTCATACTCTTGTATATACCTGCTTAGAAGGGCTTTCGCCCCCCCCCCCCAGCGGTGTTCTTTTTTATACAAAGTCAGCTTATTGCCCCCACAGTCTGGGTCCTCATTTTACCTACCTCTGAAGGATGGAAGGCTGAGCCAACCTGGTGAGATTCGAACTCGCAGTAATTGCAGGCAGCTGGTGCTACTTAACATCACTTTAGTCTGCTGCACTACCAAAGCTCTTAGACATTATAGATAAACTGGGGGTGAGGTATCTGCATTATCCAAGCTTCATTGCTGGAGATACTGCGGAGCACTGTTGTTGGAAAATGTGCAACCGAATAACAGAGTTGGAAGGGACTTGGAGGTCTTCTAGTCCAACCCCTGCTCAAGCAGGAGACCCTATACCCGGGATGGTGAACCTATGGCACGCGTGCCACAGATAGCACACAGAGCCGTATCAGTGGGCAAGCTCAGCTCCACCAGCTGATTTTCGGGCCTTCCAGGTCCACTAGAAGTTGGCAAATGGGCCATTTCCGGCCTCCAGAGGGCCTCTGGAGGGATGGGGAAGGCCATTTTCACCCTCCCCGGGGTCCTAGAAAGGCTCTGGAGCCTGGGGAGGGCAAAAAAACGGGCCTACCGGACCCACCGTGCCATCGTGTGACAAATGCAGGGGGAGCATGGGGGTTCGCATATGGGTGTGGGCACGCACGCTTGTAACCACCCTGCAATCCCCCGACTTTTGCACGTGATGGCAAAAAGGTTAGCCATCACTGCCCTATACCTATAGCATTTCAGACAAATGGCTGCTCAGTCTCTTTTTAAAAGCCTCCAGTGATGGAGCAGCCACAATATCTGAAGGCAAGCTGTCCCACTAATTGTTTTCACTGTCAGGAAATTTTGTCTTCGTTCTAAGTTGCTTCTCTCCTTGATTAGTGTTCCGATGTAGGCTTCCAAAAAGCACAAAGCTGACTCCTCGTCCCGATAAAACCTCTTTTATTTAGGTTAAAGGGAATTCCTCCCCAGGAAAGTCCCAGGGAAACAGTCTTTCATGAGATGTCACAACTATAGACCTTTATCAGGCTTGGAGAGTTGCCAGGCTGATATCTTCCAAACGCCACTCTGTGGCAGACAATACTTGGCAAGAAGTCAGGATCAGATCTTCACCCTCATGAACTGAACTCATTGTCTCCTGCAAACTCCCCTCCCCTTCGCTCCTCTTTATTCCCTATGGGAGGGGCCATTCACCATCCACCTGTGGCTTTACTCCTGAGTTGGCCCTTGTTCCTTAGCTCTTCCCTTCTCTTGGCAGCTCTGCACATGCACACACTGGGAACAGGCTCCAGCTGTTCTTCTCCAGCTGGCTGAGGAATTCTGGGAGTTGAAGTCCACAAGGCTTAAAGATGCCAAGTTTGGAGACCTCCCCCCACCCCCCGTATTAAGCCATCTTCTGAAAAAAAATAAAATAAAATTGACCCCCCCTCCCAGATCCCAGGGGTCAGTCCGTGAAACCTAGCACAGAATCACATTCCAAAAAGTGTAGAACTAAGTAAGAAAACAATCTACAATCTACGGCAGCAAGAATAATTTACGCACAGAATTGGAAAAACAATAATATACCAACCGAAGATAATTTGATGAGAAAAGTTTTGGAATGTGCATTAATAGACAGACTTACAAAGGAAATACAAGAAAAAGAGGAAACAGAATATTATATAGTGTGGGAGAAATGGTATGAAGGGCTAGAGGAGAGAGATAAAGGGCAAGGAAAGATCAAATAATGGAAGATATAGGAGTAAAAATGTAATAATAAACAAGAGGAAACAGAAATTGTAGAAATCAAATTGTCTACACTGTTAACGATATGTATATATGTAAATAAATTAATATTAGAATTATAGGTATAAAGGTTACATTGAAATAAGGCAGAAACAATGGATAAGTAAGAAATGTTTTACCGATGCAAACTGATTGGAAAGAAAAAATTGTTAAGGATTCCTTTTTGTTTTTTAAAAAAAATGTTTAATAAAATATATTTTTTTTAAAAAAAGAAAGAAAACAATCTACAAGTTTTTTCCCCCCAAGAATGAATTTTAAATACCAGATTTCGATCTTCCACATATTTCTTTTCAAACCTGTCTACTTCTAGTACTTGTGTTGGCAATTTAAAAAAAGAAGGGATGGAGAAGAGACATTCCAAAATATGGACATTTTAATGCCACACCTAGAAGTTACCAGAGGAGACAAGCTGTATTAGGTATTGCTAAATATTGGGCAAATTTCAAGTATTCTTGTATTCTTGGGGGGGCGGGGGGGAAATCACTCAATGATTTCTTTCACACAATTGGTGCTGCTACCCAACTGTGCTAGGATTAGTACAATGTGTCAATCAGTCCTTGCGGAAAACATACAATCCAGCCATTATTCAAATTTATCCTTAATATTAGGCAAAAATGCAAATATTTCCTGGTAGGTGCGGAAATAAAGCAAGCAGAAAACAGATGAGGTTCACACTTCCACAAGCTATATTAATTGATGAGGCTGCTTGCCCTCATGCCTAACAGACTGCAGGAAGGGAACGGATATTCAGTATAAAATAAAACAACATAATAATAATAATAATAATAATAATAATAATAATAATAATAATAATAATAATAATAATAATAATAATAATAATGATGGATCGTCGACATTGCCATACCTGGTGAAGAGCAGAATCGACGAGAAACAACTTGAAAAAGTCACCAGATATCAGGACTTGAGAATCGAACTGCAGAGACTCTGGCATAAACCAGTGCAAGTGGTCCCAGTGGTACTCGGCACACTGGCTGCTGTGCCTAAAGACCTAGGCAAGCACTTAAAAACAATTGGCACTGAGAAGATCATCATTGGTCAGCTGCAGAAGGCCATTTTACTGGGATCTGCTCGCATAATCCACCGATACATCACGGAGTTCTAAACACTTGGGAAGTGTTCGATTAGTGATTTGTGATACGAAATCCAGCATGGTTATCTCGTTTGCTGGGTATACTGTCATTTTTGTGTATATGATGATGATGATGATGATGATGATGATGATGATGATGATGATGATGAAAGCAAAGATACAAAAATCCACCGACAATCCAAACCGCCAACTTTGCTACAACAAATTTGAAACTGTTTCACATTTAATATGTGAATGCAGCAAAATCGCACAAACTTGATTATAAAGCTAGACACGACCGAGTTGCTAAATTAATCCACTGGTCATTATGTAAAAAATATGACTTTCCTGTATCCAAAAAGTCATGGGAACATAAAGTGGAAAAAGTTATAGAAAATGAGAAGGTGAAGATCTTGTAGGACTTTTGAATATAGACGGATCGTCACTTGGAACACAACGCACCAGATATCAGAGTTGTTGAAAACCGAAACGTACAATTTATTGACATCGCGGTACCAGGAGATGCCAGAGTCGAAGAAAAAGAACTGGGAAAAAATCATGAAATATCGCGACCTGCCCATCGAAACTACACGGCTATGGATGAAACATGTAACAGTGAGACTCATTGTCATCTGGGCACTTGGTAATCATGTCCAAGAATTTTATCAGATACATCAGCAAATTGCAGCTTCCTGCTATAACACCTGCGGAACTGCAAAAAGCTGCATTACTTGGAACATCGTACATCTTAAGAAGGTACTTGGTTGATACCTAGGATGCTGGCAGCAACCCGTATCAGCCATTAGCACCAGTCAATGGTATTTCTGATGCATTTTTGAATGTTCAGTTGACTGAGTTTCATGTTTAATCAATAAAGTAAATAATAATAATAATATTAAAAAAAAAGAATGCAGTAACGCCAGTTCACTAACACTGAGATTGAAGGCTCTGCAAGCGATACCCAAAGGCTTTCAGGAAAAGCCAGTGGCTCAGCAACCTCTGAAAAGCCGTACGAATGGGATGTTCTAGAGTGGTTAAGGCAGAAGGCTAGAAACAGGAGACTGCAAGTTCTAGTCCCACCTAGGCATGAAAGCCTATTGAGTAAATTTAGGCTAGTCCCTTTCTCTCAGCTCGGTTTATTGTTGTAGGGCACGGGTACTCAAATTCAAGGTCCGCGGGCTAGATCTGGCCTGCGGGGTGCTTAGATCTCGCCTGCGGGGCTGCTGTGGAAATAGCAAATGGTGCCTCTGCCAGTGAAAATAGAGCTCAGGAGGGCTGCACGCAGCTGTCCCAGGATCCATTTTCAGCCGTGACGGCCTCCTTCAGCTCTCTGCCAGCGAAAACAGAGCTCAGGGGGCATGTGTGCCCCACCCAAGCTGTTTCATCGGCAGAGGGCTGCAGGAGGCTGACGTGGCTGAACACAAGGCCCAGGAGCCCATTTTCACTGGCAGACCGCTTGGCCCACCAGAGGCGCCCCCGACATGAGGCCACGCCCACCCTGGCCACGCCCACCTCCAGCCCCCTCAAGGTCAAACGCAACCCTGATGCGACCCTCAACGAAATCAAGTTTGACACCCCTGTTGTAGAGTAAATAAAAGGAGGAGGAGTCCTCGACTTACAACAGTACATTTAGTGACCGTTCAAACTTACAACAGCATTAGAAAAAAAAGTGACTTATGATCATTTTTCACACTTACGACCTTTCTAGCCTTCCCCGCGATGCAGCCAGTGGTTTGGAGAACCGGTAGTGATGGCGGTGCGAGGCTCCGCGCGCCCACCTGGTCGTCGTTACTTCCTGCTTTTAACCAGGAAGTAACCTGTTTTTTACCCTCTGCGCAGAAGGGTTTGTGCACAATTGTGACACGTGCGCGGTGCGTGCACTTCCAAACCGGTTGGGAAGGTAAGTAGATTTCACCCCTGGCGAAAGCACCATTCCAGGAGACTTCTGGCCTCACCAAAATGAGGCTAGTGAAGGAGACGCTCCTCCCCAGCAGTGAACTATTCCTTGCCGCCATCTTTGAACCCTGCCCATTTTTATACCAGCGCGGCTAAAAATTGATTTTCAGTCCTGTCATATCAAAGAAAAAAAAACGGCAGTCAAACCGGGCAGGAAACGTCTTGCAGTTGGAAGGAAAGTAAAGCATTTAAGGAGCCAGGAACTTGGACAAGTTGGAAGCTTCTTGCTCCTGCCTATCACTTTCAGTATTTTAAGGCCGATTAATTAACCTTGCAAGATAGATGGTGGCAAAGGCAACGTTTCTTGGAATAAACGCATCACTTGGCGTGGGTATTTTAAGCTGACAGACCTGAGCATATGGTCTCTCAAGAACAGAGTTTCGTGCATATGTATCCGTTCACAGAAAGAGCATTAGAAGAATGCAAGCAGTTTACAAAGCCAGCGCAACCGTATATATATATGTGTGGGAGAAATAAGCGGAAATGAACTTCACACATAAGAGGCGGGGGGGGGGGAGAGAGAGAAATAAAAATGACACAGATTTATTTTCATCTCTCGGGCAGACTGCCTCATAGCAACCGTGAAAGGCTGGGAGATGTAAACTTGAGAAAACAAGAAATATTTTAGTGAAATCCTTGTGAATGTATGGCAAGAAGCTAGCTTGTGCGAGCTTTCATGGTGCTGTGGGGGGCGGGGGAAGAGATGGAATCAGAATCTTATGACGGGTAACAAATGAAGCACACCGTCAATCTCATTGTATTGTTTCTAATTTTCTCTGCTGTCTTTTAATTAATCTGGAAAAGGTTCTTCTTTGCATTCTAAAGCAGGGGTGTCGAACTCAAGGCCCAGGAGCCGGAGCCGGCCTGCAGGATGCTAAATTCTGGCCCGTTGGAAACAGCAAAGGACCAGCCCACGCTACCTCTGCCAACGAAAATGTAACTCGAGCTCCGTTTTCACTGGCAGAAGGTTGTAGGAAGCCGTCACAGCCAAAAACGGAGCTGAGGAGCCCGTTTTCTCTGGCAGAGTGCTTGGGCCACCACAGGCATTGATATGAGTGATGTGGAGCTGGTCACACTCCCCATGCTCCCCCTGCCGGGGTCAAACACAACCGTGATGCGGCCCTTAATGAAATCGAGTTTGACACCCTTGTTCTAAAAGGTAAAGGTTTCCCGGTCAGTCATGCCCAATTATAGGGCACGGTGCTCATCTCCGTTTCTTGGCCGAGGGAACCAGCCTTGCCCGAAGACTAATTTCTGTGGTCATATGCCCAGCATGGCTATACGCCATGCATAGTGGGTGCGATGGCTCAGCTGAGCTTGTCACCTGGAGAGCTGATAGGTCGGGTTCGAGACCAGCGCTCTGCACAACAGGGGTGAGCTCCCATTACTTGCTCCAGCTCCTGCCCACCTAGCAGTTGGAAAGCATACTGAGCTATCATGCCCCCTTTGCATTCTGGCAATATATAAATGGAGGAAATAAGGATAGATCTCAATTGCAAACTGTTCCTTGGTGAGAATAAGATACTGTAGGTCAAGGGTGTCAAACTCAAGGCCTGTGGGCTGGATTGTCTGGGCCTACTATTCTACTACTAGCTACTACTGAATTGTCTGGGTAGTAGTCTACCACCTACTACTGGATTGTCTGTGTAGTAGTCTACTACCTACTATTAGATTATCTGGGTAGTAGTCTACCACCTACTACTGGATTGTCTGTGTAGTAGTCTACCTACTACTGGATAGTCTGAGTAATAGTCTACTACCTACTATTGGATTGTCTGGACACTAACTACTATTCTTCAGAAGGGTACTCTTCTGAAGAACATTGACAAATGCCGGCTGATGCCGGCTAATGGCCACTGATCCCCATAAACTTAAGTGTATGTATACAGGGCAAGGCATCAGCCCTGGGTTGTTTTATCACCTTCTCTTTATAATAAGAGCTTTATTTATTTTATTTATTTATTAGTTCGATTTATATGCCGCCCTTCTCCAGAGACTCAGGGCGGCTTACAATGCATTAAGCAATAGCCTTCATACTTTTGTATATACCTGCTTAGCAGGACTTTCACCCCCCCCCCCCCAAGCGGTGTTCTTTTTTATACAAAGTCATCTTATTGCCCCCTCAATCTGGGTCCTCATTTTACCTACCTCGAAAGAATGGAAGGCTGAGACAACCTTGAGCCTGGTGAGATTCGAACTCACAGTAATTGCAGGCAGCTGGCAACTGAGTGCTACTTTAACAGCACTTAGTCCCCTGCACCACCAGGCTCAGATCAGCTTTGCGTGGAATCTATAAAAAGTTACCTTCACTCTGCCCTCCCTGAAAAACTGCTGGAAGTTAACGTCGATCTAACAACGCGGCATAGAAACCTTAAAACCCCCAAAACACTTTTGACTTGAAATATGCAGAACTTGTTGACACGACCAGGAGTTGTTCAACCGTGAGACAACACAGACAACTCTGCAAGCCTTTTTCTAGAAAGCAGCTGGAGCCGCTTCTCACCTTTTCAAAAGACATGGAAGCGCTTTGGCTTCTGCTGCTCCTGACGTTCACAGCGGCGAGTGAGCAGTTCGATTCTCAGCCAAGGCTATACTTAGTTCCACCACCGTCTCCTTTCTCCACAGATCAGAAACTCCAGCTGCTTCCCTGCACGACATGAACCAAACCTAAACCTACAAATTCTCCCAACTTGACATCCACTAGAAAGTTGAGAAGTTGCACAGCTACGAAGAAAAAAAAAATCCTTTGGGGCCAGAGGAATTACAGGTAGTCCTCGAACTTAACCACCGCAAGGGAGCCCCACATTTCTGTTGTTAAACGAGCTTTGTCCCATTTTATGACCTTTAAATGAATCACTGCAGTTGTTCAGTGAACTTGAGCTCCCTATTGGATTTTGGTTCTCAGAAGGGTCCCAAAAAATGATCACAGGATCCCAGGACACTGCAACCAGGGGTGAAATGCTCCCGGTTCAGACCGGATTGCCCGATCCGGTAGTGATGGATGTGGGTGGTTCGGAGAACCGGTATCTGCAAGCGATACGGTATTTCCGACGATCAGCTGTGCCGCGCGATTTATATTCGCTAGAAAGCAGGAAATTCTGCTTTCTAGCAAATCTAAATCGCACGGCACAGCTGTTCCTCTCCCCCACTGTTCTACTTACCCTTGCAGAAAAGGCTTCTTAATCCTCTTTTTTTAGCACTGCATGGTAGCATTTGTGGTGCACATACGTGCAAAATGCATTTGGTATACACTGCACATGCGTGTGTGAAGCGAACATGTAGCGAAGCGAACCGGTAGCAGACTTCAGAGTATTTCCCCCTGACTTAACCGTGTAACTATACACATTGGTTTCAAAAGAGTTGAAATACTGCTAAGCCGTCAGCAGTAGTTTAACTACAGCAGCTGGTTCGTACAACCAATCACATTTTGACTTATCCTAAAGTCCAGGCACACCCAGCCCCACTCGACTTTAGATGCATGCCGCTAACACTATAATAAAGTGTTTCTTTCTGGCAGTTAAATAAATCCGTTCTCAACCTTCAGCCGTCCTGACATTGTGGTCCGCCAGCAGCCTGTGGAACTGGCAGCGGAGTCGGACAGCAATGAGGCTGGGGAAGGCCCGGATGAGGATCTGCGTCAGAGGCAGAGATGAGGCCAAGGCCATCGTGGAGTGATGTGCGGACTCCAGAGCCTTCAGAGGCTGACAGTAGAGAGGCAGAGGAACAGGAGGGGCCTGTTCCTAGTGCACATATGAGAAGAGCTGCCAGAAGGCAAGAGCAGCTACAGCAAAGAGGACGACTCAGGAGTAAGGCCAAGAGATGATTGGCCCCTCCCATAAGGCTTAAAAGACCAGCAACGGCTCTTGGGCTCTTTGTCAGAGAACAACTTCGATAGATTTGTTTCTTGTCTTGCTGCTTGTCGGAGTCTTCTGCTCCTGAACGTTTGCCAAGAAAAGCCTTTGGCAGTTTGCCTAATTAGACCAAGGTCGGTGATTAGACTGAGGAATTTGTGTTATAAAGAATTTGTTTTAATTTAGTTTGGACTACGCTGAGAATGAGTTAATTCTCCGCTCTTCTAATAAAGTCTGTTTGTTTTGGAACTGTTTGCGTTGAATTCTACCGACTTGGTCCTGGGTCACAACAGACATTAATACAAAGTGCCATTACCAAAGACCACACTTTATTTAAAAAAAAAATAGATACATAAGAGCATTTACAAATGATTTTTTTTAAAAAAAAAAAATCAGGCTGTAAACTTAAATCTGCAAAGAGGCTTGCCTTTCATGGCAAACTGCAACCAGCGCATTGTGGGGACTTCTCAACACCAGACGGCAAAACCTCTTTTTTTTTTTTCCGATCAGCACATCAAAAATAACTCTTTCCTTAGCAGCAATCCAAGCACATCCCCGTTTGAGGCGGCTGGTATATATTCGAAGAGTTCATTTAAAGACAGACATTCCATTAAAAAACAAAAGAAAAACCAGTTTTCAAATCCGGTCGATTTCTTCCATAAAAATACATAAAGGATTTCAACACCTCCCCGCCCCCCCCAAATTCTGGCATTATTGGCAGCATCAAAAACGCAAAAATGCAGATTTGTGAAAATAAAAATATAGGAGGGAATTAGTTGTGTTGTTTTTTCTTTAAAAAAAAAAAAGCAGCCAATCAGGAGAAGGAGCAGCTTCCATAGCTTTAGCTATTCTGAGGTCCGAGAAAGTTTCTTGCTACTCTGAGGTGGGGTGAGCAAACCTGCAGGCAAAGGGGAACACCTGTTCTTCTCAGCTAGGATAGCTTGCTTGGCTCGTACTTTGTCCTAGAAAGGAAGAATACCAAAAAGGGAACCATTACTCAGTCATTCAAGTCCACTTATCGATTGTATAGGTATGAGATTTGCAAAGCAGCCCTGCTTTTCATATACAAATAAAAAGGTGGTGCTAATTTTTTCCTCCAAGACACAACTGGATTTTCTGGTTTTTCCTTAAAGACATTTCGCTTCTCATCCGAGAAGCCTACAGAAGCAGTAACTGTGAGAGGGATCTTAAGAGTCTTAGTAGGCAACCAATTCAATTTATCTTTATACTCTTAGACCAGAGGGTCTAACAGATACGGTGGTTCAGTGGCTAAGACGCTGAGCTTGTCGGTTGAAAGGTCGGCAGTTTGGCGGTTCGAATCCCTAGCGCCGCGTAATGGGGTGAGCTCCCGTTAATTGTCCCAGCTTCTGCCAACCTAGCAGTTTGAAAGCACGTCAAAAATGTAAGTAGAAAAATAGGGACCACCTTCGGTGGGAATGTAACAGCGTTCCATGTGCCTTTGGCGTTGAGTCATGCCGGCCACATGACCACGGAGACGTCTTCGGACAGAACTGGCTTTTTGGCTTTGAAACGGAGATAGCACCGCCCCTAGAGTCGGGAACGACTAGCACGTATATGTGAGGGGAACCTTTACCTTTTTAGGCCAGAGACCAGAACAAATAAAATCACTCAGTATATATACAATTAAAAACTCTAGTATAAAATAATAAGTAACAATTAAAATCTATAATAAAATCCAATCTGTTCAATTATACATGGTCTGACTATACGATAGTTGCAATTCATAAACTGTGTGGCCCGTTGAGAGGTTCAACGCAGTGCAAGGTGTTTGCCACAATTGTTATATAACATCATGATGGTGGAGAACCTAGCAGTTCGAAAGCACATAAAAAAATGTAAGAGAAAAACAGAGACCACATTTGGTGGGAAGGTAACAGCATTCTATGCACCTCTGGCGTTTAGTCATGCCGGCCACATGACCACGGAGTCATCTTCGGAAAGCACTGGCTTTTCGGCTTTGAAATGGAGATGAGCACCTTCCCCTAGAGCTGGGAACGATTACCAGTTGTAAGCACAGTTGCAACTTCCAACAGTCGCTAAACAAATGGTTAATAAGTCAGGGACCTACCAGTAATTAACAAGGTTAACAATCATTTCTGGTTCCGTGTTAACTTACCAGCAAGTCAAAGCTGTTTATGTGCGTTTGTATATTGTGCAAATCTTCGGCAGGGACTCCTCTGAAGTGCTTCAGCACCGAACTCCCCACTTCCTTGATAGTCATCGCAAAGGGGACCATCCATTCCACACACTTCTCAATGTCACTCAGTTCATATCCTGGAAAAAACAACCACCCAGAAACTAAATTCCTGCATCTTCTACCCTGCTTTTACTTCCCAGTCCTGAAAGTAGATAATTTTATTATTTACATGCTGTGAAAATATCTACAGACCCCTCACATCCAGGACATAAATTATTTCAACTTCTACCCTTCAAAACGATGCTATAGAGCACTACACACCAGAACAACTAGACACAAGGACAGTTTTCCCCCGAACGCCATCACTCTGCTAAACAAATAATTCCCATAACACTGTCAAATAATTTACTAAGACTGTATTAATATTATTCTTCTCTTCCTTACTCGTATCTATCTCTTCCCAATTATGACTATAACCATTTTGCTTGTATCTTTCAATTTATATCATTTTTGTTTCCTAGTACGATTTGATAGCTTATTAGTAACCTTGACTATCACTAAGTGCTGTATCTTTTTATTTTTGAACAATGTATTTTATTCTCCTTATGTACACTGAGAGTGTATGCACCAAAGACAAATTCCTTGTGTGTCCAATCACACTTGGCCAAAAAAGAATTCAATTCTGTTCTGTTCTGTTCTGTTCTGTTCTGTTCTTCTATTCTATTCTATTCTATTCTATTCTATTCTATTCTATTCTATTCTATTCTATTCTAATTCCTTATTCTATTCTAATTCCTTCTTTCTTCTTCTTCTTCTTCTTCTTCTTCTTCTTCTTCTTCTTCTTCTTCTTCTTCTTCTTCTTCTTCTTCTTCTTCTTCTTCTTCTTCTTCTTCTTCTTCTTCTTCTTCTTCTTCTCTTTGTTCTATTCCATTCCATTCCATTCCATTCCATTCCATTCCATTCCATTCCATTCCATATCCTTATCCTATGTCTATGTCTATGTCTATGTCTATGTCTATGTCTATGTCTATGTCTATGTCTATGTCTATGTCTATTCCTATTCCTATTCCTATTCTAGATAATTGTACGCAAAGCCTTACCGGAAACTCGCTGCATCAACTCACGAGGGAAGAAATGACACAACGCTGAAGCAGCCAGGACCCTGTACGTGTACTCCAAACAGTCCATATCAAGGACACACAGGTCCAAAAGCTGAGAAAAGAAGAACGTCAACGATCAGAAGACCATTTTCCGGCGGAGAGAGGAAAACCTGTTGCAAGTAGCTTCTGTCGTTACCTCTGCTACTTGCACGAATATCTCTGGAGAGTACTGGGGCAGCAGCATCTCACAAATCTCATTTAGATATGCGACCTGCATGTATATATTAAGCCAGGACACGATTGTCAGGGGACTCAGGTTCCAATTCAGGGCCTGGAAAAAAGAGAAAAGATATGCTGGGGCAAAGTGGACATGCTCTCCATTGGGGGTGTCCAACTCGATTCCACTGAGGGCCGCATCAGGGTTCTGTTTGACCTTGGGGGGCTGGAGTGGGCGTGGCTATGGTGGGCATCACTTGTGTTGTGGGGGGGACCTGTGGTGGCCTCAGCACTCTGCCAGCAAAATTGGGCTCTCGAGCTCTGTTTTTTGCTGGAACGGCTTCCTAAAACCAGGGGTTGGCTTCAAAAATTTTAGCAAGGGGTTCTCTGGACAGTTGCTGAGTGGCCGTGGCCATAGTGGGAAGGGCCTAGTTGGCCTCCTGCACCGTGGCGGGGGAGGAGCGTGCATTTTTGCCCTCAATGGGTTCTGGAGGCTTTCCTCAAGTCCCCGGGAGGGCAAAAATGGCCTCCCCAGGCTCCAGGGGCCCTCTGGAGGCTAGAAACGGGCCCATTTCTGACTTTCCCAAACTTCCGGTAGGCCTGTTTTTCATCCTCCCTGAGCCTCCACACGTGCCCTGCACTTGCCTGCATCCAACACAGGCCATGTGGAGACCCTTGGGAGAGGCAGGGTGGGGTGGGCAGGGCCAGCCAGGAGTGGGATTTGGGGGTTCTCTGAACTGCACAGAATCTTACCTAGAGGTTCTCCTGAACCCCTGAGAACCCCCAGCAGCCCAGCCCTGCCTGCAACCCTCTGCCAGCGAAAATGGAGCTCAAGAGGGCTGCACGCGGCCCTCCCGAGCTCCGTTTTTGCTGGCAAAGGCACTGCGGGCCAGTCCTTCACTGTTTCCAGGGTGGCCCCATCAGCCAGATCTAAGCACCCCGCGAGCCAGATCCGGCCCGCAGGCCTTTTTTATTTATTTGTTTCGCTCCCAGCCGGTTCGCTCCCACAGAGAGGGCCTCCTCAGGGTGCCGTCAGCCAGACAATGCCGGCTGGCGACCCCCAGGGGGAGAGCCTTCTCTGTGGCAGCACCCACCCTCTGGAATGATCTGCCTCCAGAGTTAAGAACAATCTCTGACCTCCCGACCTTCCGGCGGGCTTTAAAAACCCATCTTTTTCAGCTCGCCGGCTTAGCCTGATTCCTATAGTATTTTATCATTTTAGAGTTTTATTTTAATATGAAGTTAGTTTTAATTCTATGGCCATTTGTATTGTTATTTTATGAAATTTTAACTTTTGTATGTTTGTTTTTTAATTGGCTGTGCACCGCCCTGAGTCCGTAAGAAGGGCGGTATATAAATCCAAATAAAGTAAAGTAAAGTTTCAATTTATAAACCGCCCTTCTCCTTGCGGACTCAGGGCGGTGAACAGCCAGAATAAAACATGATATACAAAAATTAAAACCAATTAAAAATTAATTAAATATTTTCGGCCGACAATTAAAACAGTCCAATTTAAGTGAGTTTGAGATCCCTGCTCTGTATCTTCACAAAGGAAAACTGCAGTGGGGTTAAGATAGACAACCTATTTAAAGCTACAAAGGGTTCCATTACAGTCAAACTGTAAAACTCTTTCTTGGAGATGCCACATTACTACCTACTCAGCATCCAAAGAGCAAGTGGTGAAATCCAATTTTTTTTACTACCGGTTCTATGGGCGTGGCAGGGAAACGATACTGCAAACTCCCCATTCCCTCCCCACTCCAGAGGAAGGATACTGCAAAATCTCCATTCCCACCCCCATACCAGGGGCCAGCCAGAGATGGTATTAGCCGGTTCTCCGAACTGCTCAAAATTTCCGCTACCGGTTCTCTAGAACATGTCAGAACCTGCTGGATTTCACCCCACACCAGGGGAAGGATACTGCAGAATCTCCATTCCCACCCCACTCCTGGGGGGAAGGATGTTGCAAAATCTCCATCCCCACCCCACACCAGGGGAAGGATACTGCAGAATCTCCATTCCCACCCTACTCCAGGGGAAGGATACTGCAAAATCTCCATTCCCTCCCCACTCCTGGGGGAAGGATATTGCAAAATCTCTATTCCCACCTCACTCTGGGGCCAGCCAGAGATGGTATTAGCCGGTTCTCCGAACTGCTCAAAATTTCCGCTACCGGTTCTCCAGAACCTGTCAGAAGCTGCTGGATTTCACGCCTGCAAAGAGCCCGTTCACCCATCTGTACATCTCCATATGCATCAGGAGATGCAGCTGGTTATTCCTGACCCCACGTCTTGATGGAACAACACTCCTGCAGGGGTGTCCACCCATGGCAACTTTTAAGAGCTGTGGATTTCAACATGATGGATGGGGGATTCTGGGACTTGAAGTCCACAGGTCTTAAAGCCGCTAAGGTTGGACACCCCAGTCTATTGGAAAGCATGCAGGTTCTTCTTCTTCTTTTTTTTAGAGCTCAGATGCTTAAAAGCACTGAAGTCTTGATTCTTGAAATCAGGGCAAAAGCTGATAATATTTTAAAGTGGAACGTGCATGTATGTAAAGGCGGAATTTGGAGAGGCTCCACTTCTTTGGAGTGAGTCTTCTCATTCTTTTGGTGTTGCGGGATAAAACTTTTCGAAACAAATTATCTTTGCACAGTTGCACCAACACTGAAACAAGTTATCTTTGCACAGTTGCATCAACATAGGGTAAGCCGCTAATATATCCTGTAAAAATAAGAGCAAACCCTAACACTGATGACGTTAGCTAGCTGGGTAACGAGATGTCTGCAAGAAAGTAGGCAAGCTCAGAGAACAACAAGAATCCCACAGTTCAACCCGAGTATCGGTACGGTTGCTTTTCATTTCTTTCAAGAGCGCACATATAGTCCTACCAACCTTCATAATAATGAGTTCCATGTGAATAATGTCGTCTTCTGTGCAAGCACCATCAGTGACATAGGCAAACTGATGAAGCTTTGGTGGGTAGATCTCCTGCAACAGAGAAGAGAATCATTTGGTGGACCCCCTGCAGCCAGCGACAATCCCCAATCGCCCGGTGCGTTCCCACAGACAAGGCCTCCTCAGGGTACCATCAGCCAGTGTCAGCTGGTGACCCCCAGGAGGAGAGCTTTCTCTGTGGGCGCACCCACCCTCCGGAACCAACTTCCTTTGGAGCTCCGGATGGCTCCTGACCTCCGCTCGTTCCGCCGCGATTTGAAGACTTGGTTGTTTCGTAGTTTGGACTGACGGGGATTTCTTGATCAATTTTAATTGTTTTAAATTCGATTTTAAATTTTATTGTTTTAAGGAGGAATTATGCATTTTTATTGTTGTGAACCGTCCTGAGTCCTCAGAGATAGGGTGGCATATAAATTGCATAAATAAATAAAAATAAATACGCTGGCCCATTCGGTTGTCTGAAAAGATGGCAAACTGGTAAAGCCAGATGATTAACTCTCACGGATTTACATTTTGTATAATGAAACTATCTTAACATAAATAAAGTAAAGGTTCCCCTCGTACATATGTACTAGTCATTCCCGACTCTAGGGGGCGGTGCTCATCTCCGTTTCAAAGCCGAAGAGCCAGCGCTGTCCGAAGACATCTCCGTGGTCATGTGGCCAGCATGACTC
Source organism: Masticophis lateralis (assembly GCA_030761175.1). Lineage (NCBI taxonomy): Eukaryota > Metazoa > Chordata > Lepidosauria > Squamata > Colubridae > Masticophis > Masticophis lateralis. The sequence goes on along the minus strand of JAUDYJ010000010.1, from coordinate 9,249,505 downwards.
AATGCCAAAGACGCACAGAACGCTGTTCCCTTCCCACCAAAGGTGGCCCCTATTTTTCTACTTGCATTTTTTATGTGCTTTCGAATTGCTAGGTTGGCAGAAGCTGGGACAAATAACGGGAACTCACCCAATTACGCGGCACTAGGGATTTGAACTGCTGAACTGCCGACCTTTCGATCAACAAGCTCAGTGTCTTAGCCACTGAGCCACCGTGTCCCTAGCATTTTACCATTAAGATTTTTTCTGAGCCATCATCAATTAAAGCCAACCGTAATGACAAATAACACAGAATCGCAACTTTATATAACCTGGGTTTTGCCAGATATAAAAATGTCTTAAAGCCAGCCAAGATACATCCTTTTTTTTTTTTTTTTTGTTAAACAAGCCATTAAACCAAAAAATAGCATTACTCTTACTCATTACCTGCAGGTTTCTTCAACTGGTTGTATTTTCTACCTTTTATTTTCCTTGAGGAACTCTGGGAATTGAAGTCCACCGACTTTTATCTTTGCCAGTTTGAAAAACACTGCTCTACAACAGCGGTCACCAACTGGAGGTCCGCAGAAAAATTATTTGCCTTTTTAATATTGCATTAAATCAGGGGTCCTCAAACTACAGCCGCTGGGATGGACACGCAATGAAAGTTTGTGTTGCTGCTGAGAGTCTCCCCCTTCAGGGTCTTTTTGTGTGGGTCAGAGGAGGGCAGAAATTCTGACTTGGGGTCTGCTTTGGCCTCTTGGTACGTGGCTTTGGGCAAAGGCTGGAGGGAAGCACTGCTGGTGGTGAAGAGCTGAAAGACCTTGTTCCAGTGGGACTGCATCATGGCCTGGAACTGGCTGACCATCTCAGCCAGTACCTGGCCTTGCACTCCCACAGGTCTTCCCTCTGCTTGGAAAGCCTATGCTCATAGTCCTCAGTGAGGTGCTTCTGCTGAGCCTCCTTCTCGCTCAGATCCAATTTGAACTGAGCTGTTTTGCCAACTTTCTCGTGGTGGCTGCTTAGCTCCAGCAACTGCTTCCTGTTGGGGCCCTAAGGAGCCCGGGCGGGGAGGTGGCCACACCCACCCAGTCACACGACCACTTAGCCACGCCTACCCAGCTGATCATTAGGCAGATCATATTGGTGGTCTGTGGGATTTAAAATTATGAATTTAGTGGTCCCTGAGGTCCGAAAGATTAGAGACCCCTGCTCTACAGCATGGCTCAAGCACGTGGATCGAGACTTTACCTCCAGTTTAGCTGCAATAAATAAAGACGATATCCCAATCAGCTGAAGGAGAGTCTTGACAACGTTCTGTTGTGTTGCCATGAACCGATCGAAGAAATCCTGAGCTAAATAAAACGTCTCTCTGTGAAGTTTGTGGACCTCACAAACCTGCAACACACAAATGAACCTTAACATCACTCTGCCATTGTTAGAAATCCACAGGAATGCATGTTAAGGCAGCACATTAGATCTATATTTGCCTTCTCTGTAACACAAATACATTCTTGCAACCCAGCAGCTATTTATTCTTTATAGTAAAGTTCCTTGCCAATCTTTTTTCAGAGTTAAATAAAGAAATAGAGAGAGTCCTTGCTTAGTGACAATTGGGACCGGCAACTCCACCAACCAGAATCATAGTCATTAAGAGAAAAAATGTGATTTTTACTTCTCTGTTTCTTTATCCATTAATTCTGCTTATTGCAAGCCGATGGGGTACAAACAGAGACCACAGGATGCTACGACAGTCATCCACGTAAGGATTGAACACAAAGTGGTAACTGTGAGTGGTTGCTAAATGGGGCAGTCACTAACTGTAGGCTACCTGTAATGCAACAGGGTTTTTTTTGTGTATACAAAAATCTTATTCCAACTTTTTATTTCCTTTTGCAACTAACCGTGAGATCAGGGTTCCTCAAAACGGCCAGTATCGGACCCTAAGTTTTATTTTTTTAAATAATTTTTATTGAACATTTTTTTTAATACAAACAAACCTACAAACAAAAAACAAACAAAAATAGATATTTACATCTTCCTTTTTTCAACATCTTCGCATCAGTAATCTATATTTATACATTTTCTCTTTCTTATCTTAATCTATCTCTTATACATATATTCCTAGTGTATCATATATATATTCTCTTATATATATATATATTCTCTTAATCTAAATATTTTATTTACATTTAACATAAACAGGTACATAGTTTCCTTTCCACAATTTATATCTTCCCATTTTTTCCATATTTCTCCACCTAATTTAACCATTGTTTAGTTTTCTTTTATACCCCCCTTTTTTTATTTTTCCCCTTTCTCCTCCAACCATTTATACCATTTCTCCCAGACTAAGTAAGAATCTGTTTCATCTTTTTTTTGTACCTCCTCTTGTATCCCCAACTTTAATGGGACTATCCAAGGAGTTGAAAGTCAATAAATGATGGAAGGTCAATTAATCTTTTGCGGCCTCTGAGAACTCCATGCCAGCTCCAAGCCCTGAAGGTAAGGAAGCTACTGGCCACTCAGTATTACCCAGAGTTAGAAATGATTAGATAAAGGTAAAGGTTCTCCTCACACATATGTGCTAGTCATTCCCGACTCTAGGGGGCAGTACTCATCTCCGTTTCAAAGCCGAAGAGCCAGCGCTGTCCGAAGACGTCTCCGTGATCATGTGGCCGGCATGACTGAATACCAAAGGCGCACGGAACGCTGTTACCTTCCCACCAAAGGTGGTCCCTATTTTTCTACTTGCATTTTTTCGTGCCTTTGAACTGCTGAGTTGGGACAAGGAACGGGAGCTCACCCTGTTACATGGCACTAGGGATTCGAACCACTGAACTGCCGACCTTTCAATCGACAAGCTCAGCATCTTAGCCCACTGAGCCACTGCGTGGAAATGGTTAGCCACCAGCAAAAATCAGCCTTGAGTATAATATGAGCCTGAGTAGCGTAGGGGGGTAATGCCTCCTACAAAGGCAGCATTTAAGAACCAGCTGCCTGCAATTACTGCGAGTTCAATTCTAGCCAGGCTCAAGGTCGACTCAGCCTTCCATCCTTTCTAAGGTGGGTAAATTGAGGACCCAGTTTGTTGGGGGCAATAAGCTGACTTTGTATAAATATACAAAAGTATGAAAGCTATTGCTTAATGCACTGTAAACTGCCCTGAGTCTCCGGAGAAGGACGGCATATAAATCAAATTTATATATATATATATATAATTGTTATATATATATATATATAATATATATATTATTGTTGAGATGATTGTTATAGCAACCTTGGCCACTTTAAGACTTGTGGACTTCAACTCCCAGAATTCCTATGGCTTGCTGGAGAATTCTTTGGTGTTGGAAGCCTGCAAGTCTTAAAAATGGTCAAGGTGAACCTGCCTAATTTATAGTGTTACAGGTTTCATATAAGAAATGCTTGTGGATCAATGAACCTCCTCAAAAGGTTGATCAGCTGAAGGGTTTGATTAGATGCACCTTTCAAACTAAGGGGAACTAAACAAGGTAGCAAGCTCCACAGATAAAACTATACAGCGAGAATGACAAACCTTGAAAATAGCCCAAAATAGACAATTATATCAGTCTCGTATGCATGAGCAAAACTACGTCTCACCTCCATTAGCCAATCTAGGAGAATTACTCGCATTTTAGGTTCCAAGAGCGGATGCTTTTCCATATAAAGTTTATCTCTTGTGTACTTCTCTTCCTTATTGAGCATGTTTTGCCATAGTTCATCTCTATTTGCCCAACTACCAAAAAAAAGAAAGAACATTAAAACCGAGCTGGATTAAACTTCCCACCATTTCTGAGTCTCCCCTTCAGCGTCTCATAGACATTTGAGACTGTGCAGCCAATTGCTGGAATGGAAGCAAAATTTGCTATGGATTCTCAAGAGGCAAACAAAACCAGTTTACAAGCCACCAGATAGGCTTTAAGGTCATTTAAAAGCTTACGATCCCCCCAAGCCTCATGAAAATGTACTTCCTGCTCACTCTCGTAATGCCAACCCAAAATGAAAAGTAAAAATGCTCTGTTTTTCATCACCTGAATTAAGCGGTTTAATAACAAGGGGAAAAAAACCACAGGATGTTATCAAAATGGTGAGAAACTTACCCCAAAACAGGCAATGGTGTCTCCTTCCTTTGATGCGTAGAAGTTGTGAAGTTTGCATTCTCAAGTTCTTCATCTTTCTCTGGTGTAGGGATCAGCAAGTGTGGATAAGGACACGCGGCATAATTTGACTGTCGAAAGAAAAACAACAACAGAGAGTCAAAGTCCAAAGTTCCAAAGAGGTTTACTGAACTATAGATTAATTTTCCAACAATTACAAGTTCCAATAAGTTAAAGATTGGGATTTCTCCCCCCCCCCCTTACTCTATAACTGTTTCTCCAACATGAATGTAAATACAAAGGGGGTTTATTCTGCTTCTGTTCCCATCACAAAAACTTTGGTGACTTCAAGAGAACAGTAAACGGTCAGCAGAGCTAATATAGTTAAGAGAACTTGCCATGCTGGAGTTGCTTCACCAGAGAAAGAGAGACTCTGTAGAAGGAAAACAGAACTTTTGCTTTAGAATCTCATCTGTTTATTTTCTATCCGATGGCAAAATTCCGTTGTGATGGAGAAAAATAAAGATACAGAGGGATTTGGGTGGGAATAAAACATATGAAAGTTCCAAACGGCTACTTCTGATATTTTTAATAGTAAATAAACTTTGAAAGAGGAGAAACACAATTTCTTCTTCTCTCTTTTTTTTAAAAAGATTGTTTCCATTCAATGCATGTACAAGCCAGACACAAAATATATGAATTGAGCCATCTCAAGATAATAGTGCTGCTGTGTACGGAAGGAATTGCAGGTGCTGACTATAATCCAGCGTCTACACTAATCTTTACATTCTGAAAATACATGCTCTGAATACATTATGCGCTACTAGCATGCCAAAGAGTTCAAGGACTTAACTCTTGCAAAGGATTTGAATAAACTTAAGATACTTTTGTGACCCCAGTGAAACACAGAAGTCCCTGATAATTTAAGTTGTAAGGATGTCCAATAATTTTTTATTTATTTTTTTTAAAAAAGAACAGTTCACATTTGGTGCATAAGGTATTTTAATTTGATAGCCAGTCATATGAACAGGAATACTTTCTTTAGACTGGTGAAGTTTCCTCACCAACACCTACCATCTGAAACAGAAAATAATTTACTTTTTAATTAAATAATGTCAATTCACTCTCCTTCCCCTACTTCTCATTGTAGTCTTAAAAAAAGATGCAACTCACAAGGTAACGATTATTTCTGCTACAGGCACTATAAATATGGATGCCGCACTGCTCCTATATTCCCGTGATGGTGAACCTATGACATATGTGCCACAGGTGGCACGTGGAGCCATATCGGTGAGCATGCAAGCATTACCCTACCTCAGCTGCAGCAAGCCAGCTGATTTTTGGGCCATCCAGTCCCGCCGGAAGTTGGGAAACAGGTTGCTTCTGGCCTCTGGAGGACCTCCGCGAGGGTGTGGGTGGGTTGGGGGGAGGCCGTTTTTGCCCTCCCCAGGCTCCTAGAAAGCCTCTGGAGTCTGGGGAGAGCAAAAAATGGGCCTTCCAGTCCCACTGGAAGTCGGCAAACGGGCCGTTTCCAGCCTTCTGGAGGGCCTCGGGGGGGGGGGGGAGAGGATGTTTTGCCCTCCCCAGGCTCCTAGAAAGCCTCTGGAGCCTGGGGAAGGCAAACAAACAGGCCTACCGGGCCCATCATATGCCAATGCACATGCACAAAGGGATCGCATTGAATTATGGGGATGGGCACGCGTGCACACCCCTCCGTGCTCCCCCTGCTTTTGGCATGCGATGGCAAAAAGGTTACCCATCAGCGCTAGGTACCTTCAAAAAATCTGAGAAGTTGCCAAAACTTTCTGCTTCAGATACTCAATGAAACTGACCTAAAACTCCAGACCACTTCATTGGCCTTTTGATAAACTTAAGCCGTCAAGCAAGACATGCTAAATGAATAAACCTTGCATTTCAGTCTGGAATTCCGATGTGTTTTTCTAAAGCCTTTTCAATTTTTGCAAGGATCTGGCAGCAATTCCTATAGAGAAGTAGTCAGCTATCTAAATTTTGACTTCACAAGCGTACAAGGTGATCAGGATGACATACTGTTAACTGCAAAGCACTTTTAAGCGTTGGAAAAGATGCGATGTAATCTGTTAAGAGTTGCAAAGCTAGTATGTTCGATGCAAGCCCTGGTTTTGTACATCGTACACTGAAGGAAAACGGAAGGTCTAAAAAGTTATGAAAGCCATTTGTACAATTGCTAAATATTATCTAAGTATTTTGCAAGCCCAGAAAATGACTGTTCTGCTTGATACATGATAGCATCATTAAAAGGGCACCTACTTGAAAGAAGCTGTGAAATAACACATGGCAGCAAACATTCATGAGCTGTGATCACCAAAGAACTCGGCTACCTAAACAGTGCTACCGTATTTTTTGGACTATAAGATGCTCCGGACTATAAGACACTTTTGGGGAGGAAAACAAGAAAAAAAAATCTCCCTCTGCCTCCTAGCAATTTGCCTCCTTGCAGCAAACAGTCTGATCAGCTTCTGCACAGCCTGATTTAGCATGAGCAGCTGATTGGCGGTTGGATCAGAATACAGCCTATCAATTGTTCCAGGTTGCAGGGCTTGCCACCACCCATTACTGCCATTGCCACCCATTGCCACTGACACCTATCATCGCCTCTACATGTCCTGTTTTTGGCCTCTGCGTGCTTCATTTTTGGCCCCCATGCATCCTATTTTTGGCCTGTTCCAGGTGATGGGGATCGCCACCGCCTATCCCCACCCCCGGAATGGGCCAAAAATGGGGCGCGTGAAGACCAAAAATGGGACGCGCATGGGAAGCGCCAGGTTGCTCTGGCCTCTGGAGGGCCTCTGCGAGGGTGGGGGTGGGTTGGGGGAAGGCCGTTTTTGCCCTCCCCAGGCCCCTAGAAAGCCTCTGGAGCCTGGGGAGAGCAAAAAATGGGCCTTCCAGTCCTACTGGAAGTCGGTAAACGGGCAGTTTCCAGCCTTCCGGAGGGCCTCCAGAGGGGGGGGAAGAGAGGCCATTTTGCTCTCCCCAGGCTCCTAGAAAGCATGGGGAGCGAGCGATAGGTGGGAGCAACGATGGGCGGTGACATGCGATGATGGACGGTGGCGATCCCCACAGCCTGGAACAGCTGATAGGCAGTATTCTGGGAGGAAAATCCAACTGCTGATCAGCTTCTTGTGCTAAATCAGGCTGTGTTGAAACTGACCAGGCTGTTTGCTGCAAGGAGGCTAATTGCTGGGAGGCAGAGGCTGAAGGGTGGGGGGCCAGTGGGGGGCGGAGCTTCGGTAACATTTGCTCTATAAGACGCACAGACATTTCCACCCACTTGTGGGGAGGAATACACTGAAAAATATGGTATTTTTAAAATACACGTTCCTTATACATATATTGTACATATGTATAGATCTGTACATACTTACACATTGCCTTTTGTAAGGAATAGAGAAAGGAGCAAGTTGTGTTTCAGTATTGCAATATTGAGATACACAGCAATATGTAATACTAAGACACAAGTTGATTATATCCACTGAAACAAGGATGCCTATTTCATGAATAGCAAAATGGAGATGGAGGAAAAGAACAGACGAAAGATATCTCAGCCTCTTTTCAAATAGAATTAAATCTATATTACCTGGTGCTGAACATTGGCAAGTGTTCATTTCATTTGAGAAAGCTCAAGAGGTTAATATTTTAAAGGCTGATTGACAATTAGACCAGTTTATTCTGATCAAAGTCAATCCATAACCAAGAGCATTTTTTTTTCTGCTGTAAGAGCGTTTTGTTAATTAATTTTCCACAGTAGCACATGCTACTTAATTCATGGCAGATTCCAGGCAGCTTACCACCGTCGAGAGAAAATGCGAATTAAAAACAATTAAGATAACCTAAACATCATGCCCAACCCAAACAATCAAGATACGTTAGAAGAAAGATGCCAGACGCAAAAATTGAACAAAAAATATTATTTTGCAGATTTATGCACAGAAAAAGAATAAGGTTTCATGCCTACGAAGCAACTTCCAATTTGTGAAAACTTCGTCATAATATGTCCGGCGATGTTAAAGTGTGAAGGTTACCTGACTTTCATTTGATTTCTTGTTGGTTGTATTTATACTGGAAGTATCTTCATCTGGATCTTGTAAAAACTGAAAGAAAAGAGTAATTTCGGACTAAGATTTGCAGTGTAAAAACAGGATAGATGTACTACTGAAATTAGATTGTATACTATTTCACCTACCATATTTTTCGGAGTATAAGATGCACTATTTCCCCCCCTAAAAGGGGTGAAAATTTAGGTGTGTCTTATACACCAAATGTAGCCTCGCCCATCCCCACTGGCCCCCACCCTTTGGCCTCTGCCTCCCAGAAGTTGCCTCCTTGCAGCAAACAGCAAGAAGAAACAGCTGGTTTCAGCTTCAGCACAGCCTAATTAGCACAAATTGAGTGGATCGGCCTCCCGACTCTCAGCTGTTTTGCTCTCAGATGTTTTGTGTGGCCTCTGCTGCTTGCTGCAAGGAGGTAAATTGCTGGGAGCAGATTTTTTTTCCCTTGTGCTAATCAAGCTATGCTGAAAACAAAAATGAAAGCAAAGCAGGCTGTTTGCTATTTGTTGCAATGAAACAAAATTGCTGGGAGCCAGAGGCAGATTTCTTTTTCTTGTTTTCCTCACCAAAAAAGGTAGGTGCCTCTTATAGTCCGGAGCGTCTTATACTCTGAAAAATACGGTTTAAGTCCCTTCAGCTGACTTTGAAACACCACTTGTTATCACAGTTAAAAAGTAGTTACTTCAATTGTTACTACTTTGGTATGTATTGCCTCACTTCAGATGACTTGCTACTTTCTCTTAAGTACAAAAACAAACTCAATAGCCTGCAGCAACAACATTAGCAGTTAAGAAGTTAATGTTTCTAGACCGGAATCAAATCCTTCACAGAATAGATCAACACAATGGAGATAGAAAACAGGCCCTTCATTTCTACGGCAAGGAAAATGGATGTCAAGGGGAAAAACTTCGGATGCGATCAAACAGTTTTGCTGTGTGTATGTAAAAAGAGACACAGAGAGATTTCACCTCCAATCCCTGGTATAATCTCCAGAAATATTTGGAGAAGATTCTTGCTTGAACTCTACTGATCAGTAAGATCTCCCCACCCTCAAGTTAGAGGAGAACCTACAGGCGCTCCAAATACTAATTGGTCACAATTCCTAGTAGAATCATCTCAGGCAGAGACAATAATGAGAAATGCTAGGAATGAAACAAAGCTCACCCAGATTTTCATCTGTGCAAGTAGCATTTTTTTAAAATATCGGGCAAGTAATTGCCAGGTCAAATGTATGATTAAAAATAAGCTTTACTTTTATCATCTTCTCCCTCCCTCCCTCCCTCTTCTCTCTATTCTCCTTCCTTCCTTCCTCCCCACCATGAATTTTGCATCCTTCTGGGTAAAACAGAGCAGATAAGAGAGATGAGAGGCCTGGTCTGGTTTGGTTAGTGGCCAATAAATCCTTCTCTCTCTCTCTCTCTCTCTCCCTCTCTCTCTCTCTCTCTCCCTCCCTCCCTCCCTCCCAGGAATCAGAAGCCATTTTTCAGCCAGCGATCATTTCCATCAGCCCTGCGACCTCCAGTTGTGTTGAATTACACCATCACCTTACTCAGCTCGAACAGCCACGTGCTGATTTTACAACAGAGAGCAATCCATTACAATTGGGTACTTACTACTATGACGTCAGCTTTTCTTTTGCGGGTCCGGACAACAAACTCAGGAGCACCATCGGTTTTCTCAAGTTTCCTGACCTTGCAGTCACTACAAGAGAGATTTGGGTTACTATGACAAACTCTACACGGGCCTGCCCTTGAAGAGCACTCAGAAGCCGCAGTTGGTCCAGAATGTGGCAATAAGCAATCTTGGGCATTTTTCATTATGCCATTAACTTCTGCAAGTTACATTGGCTCCCAGGTATAATTCAAGGTGTAAAGTCCTCCATGGCATAGAACCAGCTTATTTGTGAGACCATCACTCTATTAGTGGTTTCTGCCTCTCCCATTAGATCAGTGGTGAAATTCAGCTGGCCCTATCCGGATCGCACAATCCAGTAGCACCGGCAGAGGCTCCGCCCACCTGCCCGGATGACATCACGTCCTGTTTTTGATCTTCTGCGGGTGCGCAGAAGGTCCTGCGCATGCGTGGAGGAGGTGCGCGTGCTCACATTTGCAAACTGGTAGCGAAGGTAAGTGGATTTCACCGCTGTGTTAGATCTAGGACATCTAGATTTAGCTCCAGGTCTTTTCCATTAACCAAGGTCATCTTGTTTGGATTTTCTACCGAGGCCAAATAAGTAAGCTTCATTTTATGTTGGGGGGGCGGGGGGTTCAGCTTAACTTCCAAAACTACTTGTGGGACCCACCTACCTTCTTTAGTTTCTGCACCTCACCAAATGTAGTGGAGATGGCATGCTGAGGATCCCTTCTTCTAAATAATGTTGATCTTATTGGGCCCTAGGATCACTTCTGTCTTCTGTCGTGTGGCACCACATCCCCTGGAGGCTCAGATGGCCCAACCCTGTTAGACTTTCTGAAGGCATTGAAAAACCCAGCTGTTCCCCCAGGCATTTGGGCAAGGAGGTAAATGAGCTCTGCTCTACGGGAGGTGTGTGGGGGTCAAACTTGGAAGCTGGGAAGGGTTACGCCTGGTAGTTGGTTTGTTTGAAGCTTGTAAGACACCCAGAATCACTTGTGTGAAAAAGGTGAGTATATAATTGATTTTTTAAAAAAAATTGATTTATATGTCGCCCTTCTCCGGAGACTCAGGGCGGCTTGCAATGTGTTAAGCAATAGCCTTCATACTTGGCATATTTATACAAAGTCAGCTTATTGCCCCCACAAACTGGGTCCTCAATTTACCTACCTTAGAAAGGATGGAAGGCTGAGTCAACCTGGAGCCTGGTGAGATTCGAACTTACAGTAATTGCAGACAGCTGGTGTTAATCACAATGCTTTTAGTCTGCTGAGCTACCAGGCTCTATACAAATAAATAAATAAAGGTAAAGGTTCCCCTTGCACATATGTGTGCTAGTCATTCCCAACTCTCGGGGGCGGTGCTTATCTCCGTTTCAAAGCCGAAGAGCCAGCGCTATCCAAAGACATCTCTGTGGTCATGTGGCCAGCATGACTAAACACCAAAGGCGCATGGAACGCTGTTACCTTCCCACCAAAGTGGTCCCTGTTTTTCTACTTGCATTTTTTACGTGCTTTCAAACTGCTAGGTTGGCAGGAGCTGGGACAAGTCATGGGAGCTCACCCCGTTACACGGCACTAGGGATTCGAACAGCTGAACTGCCGACCTTTCAATTGACAAGCTCAGTGCATTAGCCACTGAGCCACCGCATCCCTTATAAATAAAATAGACCTAACTTAATCATCTCCCTTCTTAGCATAGTTGGTGTGGTGGGTTAAGACGATGGCCTAGAAACCAGGCGATGGTAAGTTCTAGTCCTAACTTATGTATGGAAGCCAGATGGGTGACTTTGGGACAATCACCCGGAGATGGTGAGTTCTAGTCCCACCTTAGTCATAAAAGGCCACTGGGTGACCTTGGGCCCGGTCAGTTTCTCAGCCCAACTCTCACCTCACAGGGTTGCTGTAGGGAAAATAGGAGGAGGAAGGCCTACTACTGCCTTGAGTTACTTATAAAGGAGTAAAGGTGGAATAAAAGTCAAATAAAGCAAGGAAGGAGGAAAGGGAGCAGCCAGACTCAGCAATAAACTGAATCTTCATGATTGGAGTCAGAAAATGTCTTTCTAATTTACTGAAGAGAGCTAAGGGCCTAGTTTCAGAAACCAAGTTTTGGAAGGGTGGAGCATAGACAAATATGCAACTCACCTCTCACCAGGCATGGTGGTTCGAAGAAATCAAGATAAGGCCCAGCCAGAAACTGAAACGAAACAAAAAGAAAATGGTTTGCAGATATTTTTTTCTTCTTCTTCACTAAATCAGTTGTAAAAGTATTGCAAGCTATTAAGGCAACTTGATTTTTTTTTAAAGAAAAAAAGGGAAGAGGAAGAACAATCATTCCTAGATGCAAAGATTGAAAGCCAGAATAGGAATTGGAGTTGTTGTTTTTTTTAAAGAGAGACCACTGATATGACTCTAGCATGGTCAGAGGAAAAAATATATATTAGGAAAGCAAAAAAGAAAAATGGATGGCCTAACAAGAGAAGCCAGAAGCTTTTTAACAGCAAAGAACTGAAAACAAGAAAGGGAAAAACAAGGAAACCATTCAGAAACTTTGTAACCTATATTTAAAATGTAACACTTATTTATATATGTATTTTAAAAAATCAGCAAGCCCCAAGGACCATGTAAATTCACCCACCCTCCAAAGAAAATCAAAATCCCATAGGATTAGGCACCCCAGATAAGCCCCTTCCCCCCACCCCTGGCTCAGCCACCACTCTTCCAACATGTGCCCATGATTGATGGGGCCAACAAGACAGCCCCCTCCCAGGCCTTCAAGCACTATCACATCAGATATAATAAATGCAATGGTTATAAGGGGAGGGAGGCTAGGACAGGCCCTACTACAGGCCCCTTCCCTCTTTAAAGATACCTTTGCAGACACCCCAGAAACCCCCTCCCCAAATAATATGGCTCAGACACCACTCCCCCAACATGTGCCCTGCACTGATGGTGGCTAGGAAGACCTCCCCTTCCCCAGCCTTCAATCAAAACCATATAACAAGACATACTAAAGAAATGCAATGGTTATAAGAGGGAGGGGGGTGGGTTAGGACCCCCCCCTTTCCCCTCTTTATAAAGATACCTCTGCAAAGACCCCCTATGAAGCCCCTTCTCCCAACATGGCTCAGCCAACATGTGCTGATGGTAGATAAGAAGCCCCCTCCCCAATTATTCAAGCATAATATATTGAATAGGTAAATGCAATAATTTAAGAGTGGGGGGATGGCTAGGACAGGCCCTGCCATCTCCCCTTCCCCTCTTTAAAAAATACCTCAGCAAACACCCCCAAGAAGCCCCTTCTCCCCAAATATGGCTCAGCCAAGATGTGCTGACAGTAGATAAGAAGCCCCCCCCCCCAATTATTCAAGCATAATATATTTAATACACAAATGCAATAATTTAAGGGAGGGGATGGCTAGGACAAGCCCTGCCATCCCCCACTTCCCCACTTTATAAAGATACCTCTGCACAGATCCCCATGAAGCCCCTTCTCCCGAAATATGGCTCAGCCAACATGTGCCGGCGACTGACGGTAGATAGGAACCCCCCCCCCCCAATTATTCAAGCATAATATATTTAATCCATCCATGCAATAATTTAAGGGGGGGGGGGGTTGGATGGCTAGGACAGGCCCTGCCATCCTCCTCTCCTCCCCCTCTTTAAAAGATACCTCTTGCAAACAGCCCCCTCCCCCGAGAAGCCCCTTCCCCAATTCGGCAGGGAGGGAAGGGAGGCCCCTTCTAAGGCTGCCGGCGCTGGCGTGCGCCCCTGCGGCGTTGGCGGGCGGGCTGGCGGGCAGGAGGCAGGAAGGCGGGCTCGTGTGGGCCTGCGTTTGGGCGCCTCCTCGCAAGCGCGGCGGGTCCCCTGCGCTGCTCGCAAAGCGCGGTTTTTGGCGCACAGGGCGGGCCCAGGCCCCCGAGCGAGGGCATTTACGCAGCGCCCGCAGCCTTCCGCGGGTCTCTCCAAGGGGAACCAGCCGCGCGCGCCTCCTCTCCGCGCCGGGGCTCCGGCAGGTGGAGGGCGGAGGGACCCCCATCCAGGTGAGCGCGGGGAACCGGCCCGCACAGCTCCGGAGCGCGGGGGGGGGAGGCGGAGGGAAACCCCCCCCGGGAGAGGCGGGGCTTCTGCAGAGGCGGGGCGCGGAGGAGCCAGTGCGTAAAGCTCGGGCTGAGCGCGAATAAGCAAGCGGTGGAGACGGGGGCAGGGAGGTTCCTCCCGCGTTGGGCGAGCTCGCGTGGGAGCCAAGGACTGTGTGGGAGGGGGGAATGTGGGGAATCCCCGAAGGTGGGTGGGAGGAAACTGGGTCCACAGGGGTTTTTTTTTGGGAGGGGGGAATCCCGTGGAACGGAAAAGGCGGGGGTGGGGGAGGCTGCCAAAATGCATTCCTGGGCGCAGACTTTGGAGAGATCCCGGGTGCTCCCTTGCAAATCTTTTTTTCAGGAAAAATCTGGAAAAAAATTTTTTTTCCAAAAAAAAAAAAAAGTTTTCATTTTTTTTTCAAAAAAAGGAAAAAAAAAAGCCGAAAAATTCCGTTCAACTGGGTTTAGGAATTGCACCCCCGGCCCATCTGTAGGCAGGAGATGCCAATTGTGGTGGCAGCTCATCATTTTCCTAAAATAGATCTGCAGCTCCGGTTCCTTTTCAAGGTTGGAATGAATTGTCCTCTATATATTGAAAGGCTGCAGTTGGTATATATATTCAGACACTTGGCAACTGGTTCATATTATGTCGGTTGCAGTATCCTGAGGTCATGCGATATATTGCATGACCTCAGGATACTGCAACCGACATAAATATGAACCAGTTGCCAAGTGTCTCAATTTTGAGCACATGAGCTCAGGGCCATAAGTGTGAAAAATAGGATGTAAATCACTGTTTTCAATCCCGTTGTAACTTTGAACGGTCACTAAATGAACTGTTGTAAGACGAGGATTACCTGTGCTGCATTCTGTCCATGACTGCTCTTCGTTAAATTACATTTAACTGACCTCCATTATTATTACCGTGTTTCCCCAAAAATAAGACCCTGTCTTATATTTTTCTGAACCCTGAAATAAGCGCTTGGCCTTATTTTGGGGGAGGTCTTATTATTTCGGGGCACATGGAGCAAGACGGGGCTCCTCTTGCTATCTTACCTGATTTCCAGCTCTGCGTTTAAATATTTTCAAAGAGGGCATATTTTCGGGGGGGGCTTATTTTAGCGCATGCACTGAAAAGCCTGATTGGGCTTATTATTGGGGGATGTCTTACTTTTGGGGAAAAGGGGTTTTGGCTGGATCATCCTAAGAGCTTTGTTCAAGGGATCACTTGCTAGTGGGCTCAATAATAAAATCTGCTGATTATTTTGGGCGATAAATGACAATTACTTCTTAGATCAATTGTAATTTCATGACAGTGCATCTGGCAGAGGCAAGTGGCCAACTCTGGATGGGACGGGGGAAATCTCGGTAGGAACAAGAGTGCTAGAAAGTTGTAAATCTTGAAAACAAGTTCTGACTGTGCACGGAACACATATACCCACACAAGCATGCATGCACGCACCTCCCCCTTTGTATTCCTAGAGTAAGTAGCAATGGTGAAATTCAAATTTTTTTACTACTGGTTCTGTGGGCGTGGTGTAGCTTGGTGGGCGTGGCTTGGTGGGTGAGGCAAGGGAAGGATACTGCAAAATCTCCATTCCCACCCCACTCCAGGAGAAGGATACTGCAAAATCTCCATTCCCACCCCACTCCGGGGGAAGGATACTGCAAAATCTCCATTCCTACCCCACTCTGGAGCCAGCCAGAGGTGGTATTTGCCGGTTCTCTGAACTGCTCAAAATTTCCGCTACCGATTCGTCAGAACCTGCTGGATTTCACCCTTGGTATGTAGTAATAGGAGATAAATCTCTTGCCTATATAGATCCTTTAAAGGCAGCTGGTTGGGCAGGAGTTGATGTCAATGTGTTTCTCTTCTCTCCAGATGCAGAAGTTTCTGCAGCTTTTTGGACATCTCAAATCAGTCATCCTTGGCATGGTGCATGTCAGAGCATTGCCAGGTAAATGCCTTCTCGTTGTTTCTCTTTAAAAGACAAACTGGGGAATTTTTGTTTGCAAAGTATGGACAATACCACTGGATCCTTGCATTATAGTGAACTGTACCCATTAGATTGGTTTGCCTCAGTTTCTCCAACAGGTTTTCTTCTTCCACTGTGTTTACAGAGCAAGTCTACCTTAAAACTTACTCCCAAAGCTGTATCAACTTATATGATCTAGTCTTGAAGGAAAGGAAATTCATAAATAGGATAATAATAATAATAACTTTATTGTCATTGTACATGTATACACAGTATACCCATACAATGAAATTCACTTAACACCCAAAGACCAGGCCCAACACACATAACAATCCCCAAACACACCTCCACCAACCACAAATTCCCCGGCCCTGAACCACCCAAACATCCACACAACAGACCAAGTAATGCTGTCCAACAGCTCACTGACGGTGGCCCTTTAGTTCATGGTTGAGTGCAATTATAGCTCTGGGATAAAAACTATTCAGAAAACATGTGGTCCGAGTTTTAATTGTTCCGTATCTTCTGCCAGAAGGCAACAGTCCAAAAAGATGGTAAGCAGGATGGGAAGAGTCTCCGAGAATATTATGCAACTTTCTCAAATAGCGAGATTCGAAGATGTCATCCAGGGCTGGTAGCTGGAGCCCGATGATATTCTGGGCAGTTTTAATGATTCTCTCTAGAGCTTATTTGTCCGCTACAGAGCTGTTCCCATACCATGCAAGAATGCTGTATGTCAGGACACTCTCAGTGGTGCTGCAATAATAGATGCTGAGATAGATTTATCTTCCTGAGCATTCTTGGTGCTTTGCATTTATTTCTGAAGGCGGTCTACATAATATGAAATAAGGATATCATATTATGTAATATCAAATTAACTCAGTTCAGTAATACATTTGAGTGCTTTTGTACTGGAGACAAATTCCTTGTTTGTCTCACCACAATTGGCCAAATAAATAAATAAAATATAGTTTTTTTAATGCCAGAGGAAGTAATCAGCATACAAAGTGACTTAAAAGAAGATGTTAGGTAATTAGAATAACAGAGTTGGAAGGGACCTTGGAGGTCTTCTAGTCCAACCCCCTGCCCAGGCAGGAAACCCTACACTACTTCAGACAAATGGTTGTCTAATCTCTTCTTTAAAACTTCCAGTGTTGGAGCATTCACAACTTCTGCTGGCAAGTTGTTCCACTGATTAATTGTTCTCACTGTCAGGAAATTTCTCCTTAGTTCCAAGTTGCTTCTCTCCTTGATTAGTTTCCACCCATTGCTTCTTGTCCTGCCCTCAGGGGCTTTGGTGAATAGCTTGACTCCCTCTTCTTTGTGGCAACCCCTGAGATATTGAAACACTGCTATCATGTCTCTCCTAGTCCTTCTTTTCATTAAACTAGACTTACCCAATTCCAATCAACTGTTCTTTATATATTTCAGTGATGGCTAACCTTTTTGCCATCGCGTGCCAGGATCGGGGGGAAGAGGGGGGATCGTACATACACGTGCCCATATTCATAATTCTATGTGCCCGCACCTGCGCATGACCCCCCGCTACCCCCCCTGGCACAGGATGGCCCCGTAGGCCCGTTTTTCTCTCTCCTAAGCCTCCAGAGCCTTTCTAGGAGCTTGGGGTGGGTGAAAACAGCTTCCCCACATCCCGGAGGCCCTCCGGAGGCCAGAAATGGCCCATTTGCTGACTTCCAATGGGCCCAAAAATCAGCTGTGTGAGCCAGAGCTGAGCTTGCGTGCCCACCGATACGGCTACGCGTGCCACAGGTTCGCCATCACGGATATATTTTATCCTCAAGTCCCCTAATCATCTTTGTTTGCTTCCTTTTTGAATAGACTTGTCTTTGAGTATGGCAAAGTTTAATGAGCGCACTTGTCTACATCATCTTTGCAGGATCACCGTGTGGTACATTGCCTATGGCTCAGATCATTGAAGAAGCCTGTGGAGAGGCTGAAATGTACAGGGCTGCTGGTGTGGTAAGTCCTTTCTTTTACTTTCTTTCCTGTTTCTGAATGTTCTTAGTTCTTAATCTTAGTTCTTCTATAGATGTGAATGCAAAGCATTCAGGATAACAAAGCTTGACTGATTTGAGTTGGTTTGGAAGCTACGCAGGGCTAGGGAGCATCGTGATTAGATTGGGAACTACCAACATATCTTGTGATTCAGCAGTTGAAAGAATGTTTAAAAATCATTCTAGAAAAAGACATTGGCAAACCATGCTTCCAGCACCGCTAACAATACACATGGATATCTTACATGAAGTCACTGGAAGTTGAACACCTGGAAGTTCAGTAGTTTGAATCCCTAGTGCCGCATAATGGGTGAGCTCCCGTTCCTTGTCCCAGATTCTCCCAACCTAGCAGTTTGAAAGCACATAAAAAATGCAAGTAGAAAAATAGGGAGCACCTTTGGTGGGAATGTAACAGCGTTCCGTACACCTTCAGCGGTGGGGGCGATGCTCATCTCTGTTTCAAAGCCAAAGAGCCAGCGCTGTCCAAAGATGTCTCCGTGGTCATGTGGCTAGCATGATTCAATGCCAAAGGCGCATGGAACGCTGTTCCCTTCCCACCAAAGGGGGTCCCTCTTTTTCTACTTGCATTTTTTTATGTGCTTTCGAACTGCTAGGTTGGCAGAAGCTGGGACAAGTCACAGGAGCTGACCCCATTACGCGGCACTAGGAATTCGAACCGCTAAACTGCTGACTTATTCAGTATAAGACACCTGTAATTTGCAGACTTGGGATGCAATTCCATAATTCTTAATATTTCCCCCAACTCTGTTCTGTTTAACATTTAACTTTATGTTCTGACGTAGGCTTCCTGAGTCATTAAAACACACGAATAGTCCCAAAAACCATTTTTATTGAAACAGCTGTGAATTCTGTTCATTCACAGATGAGTCCCAATTAGTTATAAAGAGTCCTTTGGGAGAAGTCCTTCAGGATAATCACCCACCTTTAGCTCCCTTGACGCTGCCAAAGACCTAATTGGCAAAGCCACACGGATCCAGAATCAAACAGAGATGCCGACTGGGAACAGAATTAACAACGTTGCTTTCCTGCAAAGGGCCTACGTGACTTCGCTTCTCTCTTAAGCCTTATGGGAGGGGCCAAACATCTCTCCCGAGTCATCCCTTTTGTTTTAGCTGTTCTTGCCTTTTGGCAGTTCTGCGCATGCGTGCACTGGGAATAGGCTCCTCCTGTTCCTCTGCCTCTCTGATGTCTGACTCTGGAGGCTCCAGAGGCAGCACATACCTCCCAGATGGCCCTTTCTCTGCCTCCGATGCAGAGCCCTCATCCGAGCCTTCCCCAGACGCCTCACTGTCCGACTCTGCTGCCAGCTCCACAGGCTGCTGGCGGATCACAACACTTTATAGGCCCATGTTGGCGAACCTATGGCACAAGTGGCACATGGAGCCATATCTGTGGGCACGCGAGTGCTGCCCGCATTCAGCTCCAGCACGCATGAGCACACCAGCCAGCTGATTTTTGGGCCTTCTGGGCCACTGGAAATCGGGAAACGGGCTATTTCTGGCCTCCAGAGGGCCTCTGGGGGGGGGAGGCTGTTTTCATCCTTTCCAGGCTCCAAAAATGCCTCTGGAGCCTGGGGAGGGCGAAAAACGGGTCTTCCAGGGCCACCAGTAACCTTTTTGCCATCATGTGCAAAAAGCGGGGGAGTACGGCAGAATCGTGCACATGCGTGGGGGGCAGGGGGCATTGAATTATGGGTGTGGGTACATACATGCATGACCCCCCCTCCTCCCCCCACTTTTGGCGCATGACTGCAAAAAGATTAGCCAGCATTGTTATAGGCTTTCCGGAGAACTCAAAAGCTTGCCTCCAATTTTACCACATTTTAGTTGGTAACCATTTCTTTTTGCAGCGATCCTGGGCTCGTTCCTAGCCTCTGTTTGGGATAAGGAGTGCAGAAACTGAAATAGAAAAATAACTATTCCCCCCCCCCCCCAAAAATAAATCACATGTGCATCATGCTTTTTTTTTTAAGAGTGTGCAGACATGACGGATGAAAGCACATCTTCAGTTTTTCTTTTTAAGGTGCCTCGTTTGATGCATTAGTGGTTCTTTTTAAAAAGAACATAATAAATATGGAAGATTTATAATGTTGGAGCGCATAAATGAAAACAACTGAATGCTCAGACATGATGCCATCTGTGCTGAAAAATTATAGCTGCTCTGTGCTTGTTTTGCCAAACACAATCAAAATTGCCGTGACAAGATTATATGCGGTGACAGATCCCAAGGAGTTTAGAGCTCTCTCAGTTTTGCCAGTTTCTGATATTGTTGTTCTAAAAGGAATGGTGTGTGAGTGTGTGTGTGTGTGTGTGTGTGTGTGTGTGGAAAGACAGTGGCATTTTTATCGAATTACTAATATTTGTCTGTAAAATACCTGTAACTCATGATTAATGTTACTGGAGAATCCATAACTCCAAATGTCAGTGATGTATTCTCCCTAAACATTTTTATTCAATCCTAATTCTTCCTTTGAAATTTTACCCATAGTGTGAAGAGAAGGGATTACTATTAGTGAAAATGGCAGCCATAATTCAAGACCAACAGAGTTTAACCTCTTCTTTGGGAAGAATCAAGCAATATAACTAAGTGTCAATGGGTCGAAGTGTACTATCTTTATAAATTGTTTGTGGCTACTTCTTTAGATCAGATTAACAGAGTTGGAAGGGACCTTGTAAATCATGTAATCCCCACCCAAGTAGGAGACCCTACACCCGTGATGGCCCACGTGCCACAGGTGGCATATGGAGCTATATCTGTGGGCACGCAAATGTTGCCCTAGCTCAGCTCCAGCATGCATCGTCCAGCTGATTTTTGGGCCTTCTGGGCCCACCGGAAATCGGGAAACGGGCTATTTCCAGCCTCCAGAGGGTTTCGGCGCGGGGGTGGGGGTGAGGCAGTTTTCAGTCTCCCCAGGCTCCAAGAAAGCCTCTGGAGCCTGGGGAGGGCAAAAATGGACCTGCCATCGTGTGTCAAATGTGGGGGGAGTGCGGGGGGTCGCGTGCACATGCGCAAGGGGGTGGGGCAGGGGTACATTGAATTATGGGTGTGGGCACGCACGCATACAACCCCCCCTGCACTCCCCCACTTATGGCACGCGATGGCAAAAAGGTTATCCATCACTGCCCTATACCATTCCAGACATTCCGGCTGTCCAATCTCTTCTTAAAAATCTTTACTGATGGAGCACCCATATTTAAGAGCAATCTTCCTTTCTTCTTATGCTTAATTTAAAGCTGAATAAGAGGACAGAAGAAGTTCTACACCCCATGATTCTTGACATGTGGTAGCTAATTTCCCCCCCCCCCCCCAAATCAGACACGGTTTGACTAAAATAATTCAGGGAGCTTTCCGTTAATAGTTTTCTTGTTATGCCCGAACTGGGAAATAATTGGGAAATGCATTAGGATCTTAAACCAGGGAAGGTAGGTGAAGATTCAAAATTCTTTTTACTTATTTCTGAAACCAGCAACCATCGTTTCCCAGTTCATACATCACGAAGAAGTTTAGCTAATTGAGAACTTCAGAGGTTAATTATTACATGCTCGAAAGGAAGAATGAGAAAAAGCAACGTGCACAAGTCAAAAAAAAACTTGTTCACATTAAGTCTTTATTAAGACCTTATTAAGTTAGGATGTGATCCTTCAAACTCAGCCAGCAAATATATGAGATATATAGGATATATGAGATGGTGGAAGGAAGGCTGAACAGGGAGCTGAATGCCTGTTTTCATTTTAGCAAGCCGTTTGAAACAGATTGGGAAAATATCCTTCTCCACGATCTTGTAAGCTTTTGCTGCTAACTTCTGCAAGTTTTCCTACATCGAGACCTAGAAGTCTTCATATTTATGCCAGTGAGAAGCATTAATCCAAAGCTTAACCACACACAACCAAGTGGATGATGTGTCTCTTTGTGTGACTTTTGGTAGCCGAAACAGAGTTTCCAGAGAGTTGTTTTAGGCTTCTGAGTAGACAGATAAATATAGTCCTCAACTTCCAGCCGGTTTTCCCAAATGCACTTTTCCAGGAGGCCACTGGACTCTCTTGTTTGTTCTTTGAAGACATTTTGCTTCTCATCCAAGAAACAGCAAAAACATCATCAAAAAAGCACAACAAAGAATGTTCTTTCTGTGCCAACTCAGAAAGCTCAAACTGCCCAAGGAGCTGCTGATCCAGTTCTACAGAGGAATTATTGAGTCTGTCATCTGCACCTCTTTCTATAACTGTCTGGTTTGGTTCTGCAACCCAACAAGACAGACACAGACTTCAGAGGGTAATTAGAATGGCAGAAAAAAACAATGGCTACCAACCTGCCTTCCACTGAGGACCTGAATACTGCACGAGTCAAAAAGAGGGCTGGAAAATATCTACAGACCCCTCGCATCCTGGACATCAACTGTTTCAACTCCTACCCTCAAAACGACGCTATAGAGCACTGCACACCAGAACAACTAGACACAAGAACAGTTTTTTCCCAAATGTCATCACTCTGATAAACAAATAATTCCCTCAACACTGTCAAACTAGTTACTAAGTCTGCATTACTATTAATCTTCTCACCGTTCCCATCACCCATCTCCTCCCACTTATGACTGTATGACTGTAACTTTGTTGCTTGTATCCTTACGATTTATATTGATATTGTTTCCTGATTGCTTATTTGTATCCTACGACTATCATTAAGTATTGTACCTTATGATTCTTGATGAACGTATATTTTGTTTTTATGTACACGGAGAGTGTATGCACCAAAGACAAATTCCTTGTGTGTCCAATCACTCTTTGGCTAATAAAAAATTCTATTCTATCTCTTCTAAGAAGCTTCTTCATCTCTTCTATTTCCCACCATCCAATCAGAGCTGAAGAAGCTTCTTGGATGAGAAGCGAAACATCTTCAAAGAAAAAACACAAAAAAACCAAGAAAGTCCAGTGGCCTCCTGAAAAAGCACATTTGGGACAACCATGACCTGCATGACTGAGAATCTCTACAGACTTTAGAGCCAGTTTCTTAGCAATGATTCAAAGTTATGACAGACCCCTCCAAAAAGAACTTGCAATCCAGTTCGGCAACCAGCTTGCATTTTCAAGCAGCATCGGTGGTCCCATGACTACAATTGATTACATTTTTGCCAAAAACCAGTGTTGAATTGATTCCCATAGCCCCGTGATGGCAAACCTATGGCACCAGTGACACGCGGAGCCACGTGTATCTGTGGGCACATGAGTGTTGTCCTAGCTTAGCTCCAGTGTGCATGCGTATGCCAGCCAGCTGATTGTTGGGCCTTTCGGGCTCACTGGAAATTAGGAAACGGACTGTTTCTGGCCTTGAGGGGTGGGAAAGGCCGTTTTAGAAAGCCCCTGGAGCCTGGGGAGGGCAAAAAAACAGGCCTACTGGCGCCATTGTGTGCCAAAAGTGTGGGAGCGCAGGGGGGGGCGTGTGTATGTACTGGGGCAGGGCATATTGAATTATGGGTGTGAGCACACGTGCACTCAACCCCCCCCCCCACTTCTCACCGCTTTTGGCACATGACGGCAAAAAGGTTAGCTGTCACTGCCATAGTCCCATAGTGAACAACGCCTTTGCTTTAAAGACCATGGCATTTGCTTAACAACCACACATTCACTCAACAAGCCGGCTCCATTACGGTCATAAGTCAGGAAGTACCTGTCCTGTCCTATCCGCTTCGTAGTAGTTCTGGTTCCTTTTTTCTCGAGCCGTTTTCCGAAGCTCTTCTGACTTGAACAGCATCTTCTGCATTTATCCCCACAGGACGGCTTGATTGTTGAAAATATGCATGACCGGCCTTACACATTCGACGTCGGTGCAGAGGTTACCGCAGCTATGGCGGTGATTTGTGCGTCAGTAAAACAGGCGTGTCCCACACTCCCCGTTGGGGTTCAAATACTGTGTGCTGCAAATCAGCAAGCTTTAGCTGTTGCCCTTGCGTCAGGTAAGTGAAAGAACCTTCTTTTTCTTTTTCTTCTCCTTCCTTCCTTCTTTCCTCCTCCTCCTCCTCCTCCTTTATTAGTTTATAATATAAAATACAAAAGCAAATACTATGTGCTGCAAATCAGCAAGCTTTAGCTGTTGACCTTGCTTCAGGTAAGTGAAAGAACCTTCTTTTTCTTTTTCTTCTCCTTCCTTCCTTCTTTCCTTCTCCTCCTCCTCCTCCTTTATTAGTTTATAATATAAAATACAAAAGCAAATACTATGTGCTGCAAATCAGCAAGCTTTAGCTGTTGACCTTGCTTCAGGTAAGTGAAAGAACCTTCTTTTTCTTTTTCTTCTCCTTCCTTCCTTCTTTCCTTCTCCTCCTCCTCCTCCTTTATTAGTTTATAATATAAAATATAAAAGCAAATACTATGTGCTGCAAATCAGCAAGCTTTAGCTGTTGACCTTGCTTCAGGTAAGTGAAAGAACCTTCTTTTTCTTCCCTTCCTTCCTTCCTTCCTTCCTTCCTTCCTTCCTTCCTTCCTTCCTTCCCTTCTCCTCATCCTCCTCCTCTCCTCTTCCTTCTTCTCCTTCTCCTTTATTAGTTTATAATATAAAATACAAAAGCAAATGATAGGAAAAATAAGGGAGAGAAAAGGAAAGGGAAAAGTGCAGAAAAGAAGGGGAAAAGAAAGGTGTTGATTTTCAACTCCCTTTGGTGCAGTAGAATAAGATACTGTGTTTCCCTGAAAATCAGACCCTGTCTTATATTTTTTTGAACCCTGAAATAAGCGCTTGGCCTTATTGCCATGCGCTCAAAAGCCTGATTGGGCTTATTATCAGGGGATGTCATATTTTGGCGGGTTATAGCATCAAACCTCAACTTTTTACTTTTACATAATAATATAAACTAGCCATTTCTATAACAACAAAGCTATCTAATCGATAAAATCCAAAATCAAAGTTTATTTTTTTTCCCCACCTCAAGCACAAACTCCATAGACACCACCTGACTGTGCAGCTGTGTGTCACATGGGCTGTGCAACATGGGAGTACGAATGAAGCCTCCTCCTGGAACATCGCTGTTCTGTCTAAAGGTGCAACTGCTTTAAAAGAGTTGCAGACCAGTGCTTCGCTTCAGAGCACCTTTTGGAGTCTGAATCTTGCTCAGTCTTAATCCTGGCTGTCCCAGTGGCCATGTTAGTTCCAGCACCATGTGGGTCGTTAAGCAGAAAGAGGCAGGAATTTTGGGTAAGGAGTAGGAGAGGATGGGAGGGCAGGCCTGAGAGGGCCTCAGGCATGTGATGGGGAACATGGGCAGACCAACATAGGGGTTGTGGCCTGTCGGCTGCCGGCCACTCCAGCAGCCAAATCAGAGGAGGAGGAGGGGTGGAAGTCGGGGTCAGCATCAAGGCAACCTGTGAGCTCCAAGGGGGAAGAGGGAATGGAGCTGGCAGAGATAGAGACAGAGATGGGGCCTTGGCTGTCTGTCAGCTCTCAGATGGAGAGTCAACAGTCCCCAGGTCTGGAGGTGGCTAATGAGGAAGAGTAGAAACAGCTGGGTCCAGTGCTTGACACGCAGATGCGCAGAAGGCAGAGGAGAGGAGAGCAGTGGAAATCTATGGGCTGGTCCTTGGGATGGAAGAGCCACCGCTACTAGCAAAGCCCCACCCTAGCTCGGGGAATAAAGGCCAGCAGGTAGAGATGAATAGATGTGGCAGATAACTATTCATCTTCCGGCTGGAGAGACTTGTTAGCCTGTGTTGAGAGAGAAACTTTTAGCCGGGAATGCTGGCGCTGCTAATAAAGGAATCCTTGAGGAGTTGGGTTAGAACAATAGGCATGGGCTGTGTGCTGTGGACAGGTGGGTATTACAGAGCATGGATGAGGTGTGCTGTGGGATATGACATCCCCGGAGTCTCATCTCTGTAGTGGGGCTCCTTGGAAGAAAAAACAGAGGCGACTAACAGGAGTGACTTGTGAGATTCTGGAATTTCCAATGTTCCGCGAAAAAACCATCCACAGAAGTGCATTCATTTGCTTAACGATCACAGCATTTGCTTATTGACTGCTGTGTTCGCTTAGTGACAGCCACAAAAAACAACCTTGTAAAATTGGATCCTGTCCCTTAGGATTGAAATGTCTTTGCTTTTGGGAAAGTGGCCAGAGAAGGTCACAAATGGTAACCTTACGAGTCCATAGGGATAGTGCGATGACCGCAGCTTTGTGGACAGGTCGTAAGCCTTCCTCCTTGTTCAGCATCGTTGTAATGTCAAATGGTCACTGAACGAAGCGGTCGTAACTCGAAGAAGGAGGAGAGAAGCAACCTGACACTGAGGAGAAACTTCCTAACAGTGAGAACAATTAATTTACCTTCAGAAGTTATGGATGCTCCATCACTGGAGGTTTTGAAGAAGAGGCTGGACAGCCACTTGTCTGAAATGGTATAGGGCAGTGTTGGCTAACTTTTTTGCCATCGCGTGCCAAAAGTGGGGGGAGTGTGATGAGGTCACACGCACGCGTGCCCACATCCATAATTCTATGCGTCCCGCCTCCCTGTGCTCCCCCTGCTTTTGGCACGTAATGGCACAGTAGGCCCGGTAGGCTCGTTTTTTGCTCTCTCCAGGCTCCAGAGCCTTTCTAGGAGCCTGGGAAGGGCAAAAACAGCCTTCCCCACATCCCCCCAGAGGCCCTCTGGAGGCTGGAAACAGTGTGTTTCCTGACTTCTGGTGGGCCCAGAAGGCCCGAAAATCAGCTGGCTGGCGCACGCATGCGTGTCGGAGCTGAGCTTGCGTGCCCACCGATATGGCTCCGCGTGCCACCTGTGACACCCGTGAAATAGGTTCGCCATCACGGGTAGAGGTTGAGCAGGGAGCTGGACTAGACAACCTCCAAGGTCCCTTCTATTCTGATTCTGAATATTTCCAATGTGTGTTTTATCTTTCTCACCTGGAGAGGGAAAGAGTTGACTGATCTCAACCCGTGACGGAAACTTGTGGTTTCATAAATACTGCCTGGATTTATTTTATTTTATTTTTTTACTGTGTGTTTCCTTCGAAGTGCTTCATATGACTCAAATGCTTCTCGTTATGGCTTTTATGAAGCAGTCGCTTGCTTCAAGCATGGTACACAAGAGAGAGGCAAGCAGCGTCATTTTTCATTTCCTAACCTTTGTTTGTCTAACACTGTGGTCTCTTTTTTTATTATTATTTCCAGCAAAAAAAATAAAATAAAATAAAAATCCATTAAGGAGTGACAGATGGAATAGCTACAAAGTTGTATTTATTATTGCTGTTTGTCTTGTTTCTTCTACCCTCCCTTCTTCTTCTTCTTCCGGAGCCCTTTTTATTTTTCAGCACAACAAAAGCAATTCACTTAAAATAATATATCAACTTTGTCCCGAGAAAGACACAAGTTGCAACACATTTTGCTGTCTTTTCATGAAATAAATTACGTTATAGCACCAACTTGAGAGCCCCGACTTTCTCTTTGTGATTATTTAATGCTCGTTTTCCCAGCCTCTGTATTCTCCTGATGTTGGCATAATTCCTAACTTTACAACAACAACAACAACAAAAAATCAGCTCTAGGAGCACACAGTTCAAAGGCCTGGATTATGCCATCAGCTCTCTGAGCCCTACTCCTCCTCCTTCCCTCTTGCACACGCTTTGCACAACTTTTGTTGGTGCGGAGTTTTATTAGCAGCAGATTGAAAGCTCAGCGTAAATAAGTCTTATCGGGACATCAAAGTTACTTTCTTCTTGGTGCATTTCAGAGCTGACCGCAGATAATATTAACATGAGTGCTACTAGTGGTGTAATGGAGCTCTTTACTTCGTTTGAGGATGGAAAATAATTAGGGGAACTGAAGGCATTACGGTAATCTTCAATTTACAACCACAATTAAGCCAGTAATTGGTTTCAATTTAGTTTGCTACTGGTTCGCTCGTGTGTACATGTGATGCTTCTGCGTATGCACAGAAGCGTCCGGGTGGGTGGGAGGAGCCTGCCGCCACTACCAGTTTGTCTGAACTGGGGCAAACCGGTAGCAACCCACCACTGAATTAAGTCCAAAATTTATCTCGTGAAGTGAAAAAAATTCTTAAGCAAATTTGTCCTGTCTTACTTTACTTGCTCCCGTTGTTAATAGCACTAGCACCTGGACTTATATACCGCTTCAGGGTGCTTTTACAGCCCTCTCTAAGCAGTTTACAGAGAGAGCCTCTTGCCCCCAATAATCTGGGTCCTCATTTTACCCACCTCAGAAGGATGGAAGGCTGAGTCAATCTTGAGCCTGGTGAGATTTGAACTGCCAAATTGCAGGCAGTCGGGAGAAGTAGCCTGCAGTACTGCACTCTAACCACTGCACCCCCGTGGCTTAAGTTGAATCACTGCCGTTGTTAAATTTAGTCACATGGTTGTTAAGTGAACCTGGCCTCCCCTTTGACTTTGCTGGTCAGAAGGTTGCAGAATGACTCCTGAACAAGCATCCTAAAGATGAGTCCATTGACAAGCATCTGCATGTCAAATCATGTGACCATTGGGGATGCTGCAATGGTCATAAGGCTGAAAGAATGGTGCTAAGGCACTATTTTCAGTGCGGTCGTAACTTTGAATGGTCGCTAAGTGAACTGTCGTAAATCAAGAACTACTTGTATTTTGCAAGTACAGGTAGCAATAGCACTTAGACTTATATACTGCTTCACAGTGCTTTACAGCCCTGTCTAAGCGGTTTACACAGTCAGCATTTTGCCCCCAACAATCTGGGTCCTCAGTTTACCAGCCTTAGGTAGTCCTTGATTCGCAATCATTTGCTTAGTCTCTCAGCCTTCCATCCTTCCGAGGTCAGTAAAATGAGCCAGATAGTTGGGGGCAATAGGCTGACTCTGTAAAGCGCTTAGGGCAATAAAGCACAGTGAAGCGGTATATAAATCTAAGGCTATTGCCCTTCCTCCCTTCCTTCCTTCCTTCCTTCCCTCCCTCCCTCCCTCCCTCCCTCCCTCCCTCCCTCCTTCCTTCCTTCCTTCCTTGGGGGTGTAGTGGTTAGAGTGCCATATTGCAGACTAGCTCTGCCCACAGCCAGGCGTTCGATCCTGACTGGCTCCAGGTTGATTCAGCCTTCCATCCTTCCCAGGTCAGTAAAATGAGGACCCAAATTGTTGGGGGTAATATGATGACTCTGTAAATCACTTAAAGTACCATGAAGTGGTATATAAGTGTAAGTACTTATTGTTATTCCACATTACAAAGATTCTCCTGAAAACCACTGATGACCCAGTTCTGGAATTCAGACAACTGCATGCACACAGGATCATATGACCACATTTCATTCTAACCTGATATAACCTGTGCAGTGAGGTGGACTTTGGTACGGATAGACTTTTTAAGCCTTTGTGTCTTTGTAAAAGAGAAACAATAAATCACCAACCTGGTAGGGCCGATGGAAATATTTTGTGTTTAGCGCTTCAGAAAACTCTGCTTTTGAAGGCACCATGCCAGTAAGACATCCTTTGTCGAACCAATAATTAGGTTTTAATTTGCTTTTGGTGCATTTCAGACCGAAAGGATCACTGTGTGTTTTAACGAAGCTGACTTTCTTTATGGCTGGAGCATTAATAATCAAAAAATTCTACTCACAGAGCCTTGGCTGGCACAGTGAATTAAAATTTAAGCATTTCATTTGTACGGTATATGGCGTATGTATAAAAGATGATTAATATTGAGGACCTATATTACTTTTATAATTTTTTAAAATGTATCTTGATGTTGACTGTGACGGATGAATTGTCTATTATACCTAACATCTGTTCTTTAGGTTCGGTACTACCTTTTCTATTACATTTTGTTTTCAGAAACGCTAATGCTGTTTCCACCCCCACCCCACCCCTTTAGCGTTGCAGATGATTGTGTCGCTTTACTTAAACAATTAGGCACTTCAGTCAATAGGCAGAATTGATTAGGCAGCAGATATGTCTTCATATTAAAATGCACTTTATAACTCTTTAAATGCAAACGCTCTTTTTTTTTTTAAACCAAGGGATGGCTTTTCATATTCGTTTACTCTGAATTAAGGTGACTTCTGAATATTTTTCTCCCTGTTTGTGCAATTTCTAGTACAGGTACCTTAGTCCTCAACTTACAACAGTTCGCTTAGTGACCATTCAAAGTTACAATGGCACTAAAAGAGCGAGTTCTGACCGTTTTTCACACTTACGACCATTGCAACATCCCCATGGTCATGTGATCAACATCCCCATGGTCATGTGAGTTACTTGGCAACTGACTCATATATTGTGTGTGTGTGTGTGTGTG
Organism: Masticophis lateralis; assembly: GCA_030761175.1. Lineage (NCBI taxonomy): Eukaryota > Metazoa > Chordata > Lepidosauria > Squamata > Colubridae > Masticophis > Masticophis lateralis. The sequence continues at coordinate 9,219,356 of JAUDYJ010000010.1, read as the reverse complement.
TGTGTGTGTGTGTGTGTACAGGTAATATCTCGGGTTCCTTCCCATGTAATTGTAAACATATCTTAGATGGGTAGTAGCGACGTTTTGACGAAATCACATTCGTCATCTTCTGGCTGTTGTTCTCGGTTTGGTGCTTATGGGCAAACTGTGTGATCTTAATTGACGTTTTTCTATGAAAAGAGGCAAAGGTGTATTCTGATTGGTTGACAGTGTTGTTGTATTCTGATTGGCTGATGACATAGTTGTATTTTGATTGGATGGAAGCGCTGTTGCTAGGTTGTGGGTTGATGGATAAGTTATGCTGGAAATGGTGGCAACACCTAGGTTCATTAAAAAGCCTGCGTTGCCACCATTTCCAACATAACTTATCCATCAACCCACAACCTCCAGAGGGCCTCGGGGAGGGGGCATTTTCACCCTCCCCAAGCTCCAAGAAAGCCTCTGGAGCCTGGGGAGGGCAAAAAAAATAGACCTACTGGGTCCACCGGGCCATTGAATGCCAAAAGCAGGGCGAATGCGTGGGAGGAGGGGCGCAGGGGGGCATTAAGTGTGGGCACGGGTGCACATGCTCCTCCTGCTTATGGCACATGTCGGCAAAAGGGTTAGCCAGCACTGGTAGCAGAGGGTTGGCCTAGAAGACCTCCAAGGTCCCCTCCAGCTCTGTTCTGATTCTGAACAAAGTGATCAATCCTACAGTTAGGAAGGGTAGGAACAGAAATAAAGACGCTCATAAGGATGGACAGCTGTTATACAATTACTGCACTGGCAAGCAGTTTTGGGGGGCCGCAGATCCCTGCAACCTATTCCCTTTCTTGATTTGAGGGATGCCTATAAAGAACAATCATTTGTCCTTAATATCAAATGTTACATATTTCACTGGCTTATCCAGAAGTGTGTTTCCTCTTGATTTCCCCCCCCCCTTGTTTCTGAGCGGGATCACACTTGAGCGTTTCTCCTGGGTCTGGAACCGTTTGCCAAGCTGTCTTCCCAACTGTTTCATTATTAACAGGTGTACCATGTGTTTTTCAGCAGTGCATAATTTCCTGCGCAGAGTTCCCGATTTAATTAACCACATCTGTTTGAGGCTGCGTAGAAGGGTGTGCGTTATTGACTTGCGGACTATTTCTGGCATCGGTAAAGATACAGCTATAAATGTCTTCTGCTCAGCAGCTATTATTTTGATTATCTTCTTGATAGCACTCAAAAGCACTCGGGTCCCATTTCTTAGAAACACGTTCGTTCGTTCTTCTCCTCTTCCTCTTCTCCGTTTCTTTCCTATCTGATGTTGTAATTGAAAAATTACACCATGTTACATTAAAGTCAAAAGCCGATACTTGTATCTTCTAATGCTCTGCAGCTGGTAATCTAGTTTATAGAGTTGCCTGCATTGTGATCATCATCTAAAGTCACGGGTTTTGTTTTATTTAGTTTAGGGAAATGCGTGGAAAGCATGCACACAAAGTGAGTGTGAACTGGTGATAAAAATCTTTGCAACCCATTTCTGATTTAGGACCACAATCGGGATTAGAATTGTGGTCGCTAAACAATGTGGTTGTTAAGTGAATCGTCACATGACCAGATCTGATGTTATGACCGTTTCTACCATGGTCATTAAGGGACCGGCTGTGGGGATTAAGGGAACCGGCGTCATTCAATGAAGCACAAGCTTGTTAAGCGAATCTGGCTAAACCAGTTTTGCTTGTTGGAAGTCAGCTTCGAAGGTTGCAGGTTGGGATCACATGACCTACAAGACACTGCCATCCAAATTGTGATCACATGACGATCGGGATGGGGCAGTGGCTGTAACTTCAGGCCAGAAGTCACTGAGGCCGTCGTAACCTCCAACCATTGCAAAATGAGCAGTCGTAAGTCAAGGACTACCTGTAATGATGAAGGCACCAGGCTACAAACTGGGAGACTCTGAGCTTTAGTCCCACCAGGGGTGAAATACTCCCAGTTTGGACCGGATCGCCTGATCCAGTAGTGATGGCGGCGGGTGGTTCGGAGAACCAGTAGCAAAAGTCCCTGCCCTCCCCCATGCCCAGCTGAGCCACGCGATCATCAGAGGCTTTTTTTTTTAAAGCATTTTTATTACAACCTCTTTGGCCAAAAAAATGCTTTTAAAATAATAATTTTAAAAAAGCCTCTGATGATTGCGCAGCTCAGCTGGGATCATCAGAGGCTTTTAAAAGCAATTTTTTTTTACAACCTCTTCGGTCAAAGAGGTTGCAGAAAAAATGTTTTTAAAAGAAAAAAAAGGCCTCTGAAGATCAGGCAACTCAGCTGGGATCGTTGGAGGCTTTTAAAAGCATATTTTCGGCTGAAGAGGTTGTAAAAAAATGGTTTTAAAAGTAAAAAAAAAAAAAAAGTTGGCCATGCCCACTCAGTCACATTACACACACACCCCAACCCATGCCCACACAACTGGTAGTAACACATTTTACATTTCACCACTGAGTCCCACCTTAGAGATAAAGTCAGCTGGATGACCTTGGGCCAGTCACACACTCTTAGCCCCAGGAAAAAGGCAAGAGCACTTTTGAAAACCTTGCCAAGAAAACAGCAGAGACTTGAAAACAGCAGAGACTCGGATTGAAGTTGCCCCAGGCCAAAACGGATTTAAAAGCGTCATAAATAAATAAATTCATCAATGATGCTAGAGTTTCCAGTAATCAAATGAGACTGCTGTGGCCTACAGTACACCAAGGTCTCCCTTTCTTTGAAACCTGACAGTGTATAAAGTGTTGTGCTAAAGAGCAACTTTTTAGCAAAGTAAAACAGCAAGCTGTTGTTCATACAAGCCGCTGAAAGAGGAGATGCCTGGCTTGTTAAATTAGGTGACGCCAGATACATTCCTGAATAGCCTTCGCTACTGAAAAAAAAAACTCCTTGTGCTACAAAATTTCTCTTTTGTTTCGTGGACCACTCTTGAGTTTGTATCCTTGAAACACAGCCTGGTCCCGTTTGTTTTGCAAAGGTCTTCCTTTTGGGGTGTTCTTTTAAAATTATATGCAGAATTGCGAGGTGATCAGATGCATTCTTAAAACAGCCTTAACGTGGTAAGAGATGGGAAGAGAGGAGGAGGAGGAGGAGGAGGAGGAGGAGGAGGAGGAGGAGGAGGAGGAGGAAGAGGAAGAGGAAGAAGAAGAAAAAGAGTCAACCACAAATTCCTTTCCTTAACCAGCATGATCCCCATTCTTTTGTGATCTTTGATCTACACTTTGATCTCAAGGTGATTCAAATGAGATCCATGCAGAGTTTAATGCCGAGCATTTGATGGGGTGGGAAACAGAATGAAGCAATAGGGAAGCTGGGAAAAAGCTTTGCAAGTGGAAACGAGTTTCAGAAAAATGAGAAGCCCATCTTAATAAAGTGCAAGGCCTCCAAATTCTCTAGTTTGCATCAAAGCTAAGAAAGAGAAAGAGGAGGAGGAGGAGGAGGAGGAGGAGAAAGAAGAAGAAGAAGAAGAAGAAGAAGAAGAAGAAGAAGAAGAAGAAGAAGAAGAAGAAGAAGAAGAAGAAGAAGAAGAAGAAGAAGAATTATTGAACTGACATTTTATTCCCACAATATCTTTATCTGTGTTTACCTTGCTAAACACCCCATTGGTGTTAACGTAACGTAACCTATTTTATTTTGGGCATCATCTGGGAAACTTAATTAGACATAATTGAGGACCAAGCAAAATTAATTAGCTTTATCAACAGCACTGATTATTTATTTGTCTATTGCTATTTCTAGGTGCGGATTTTGTTCGAGTTGAAGGCTTCGTTTTCTCCCATGTGGCTGACGAAGGGATGCTGAATGCTTGCGCTGGGAACCTGCTAAGATACCGCAAGCAAATCGGAGCTGAACACATCCAGGTTTTTGCTGATATTAAAAAGAAGCACAGGTAAATGGGATCCCTTCTGAAAACAAGATACCAGATAACTGCATTCCGACTGATGTGGTTTTAATTTCTGAAGTCTTTTAAATGTTCATTTTATTATTATTATTATTATTATTATTATTATTATTATTATTATTAATTATATTTCTATACCGCCCTTCTCCTGTAGGACTCAGGGCGGTGTACAGCCAAGATAAAAACATAAACACAGAGACATCATAAAATTAAGATTAAAATTATTATACAATTTGGCCCAATTAAATTAAAAACCCAAAATTAAAGTATCTAATTAATTAATTAATTATGTTATCACAGGGGTGAAATCCAGCAGGTTCTGACAGGTTCTGGAGAACCGGTAGCGGAAATTTTGAGTAGTTCGGAGAATCGGCAAATACCACTTCTGGCTGGCCCCAGAGTGGGGTGGGAATGGAGATTTTGCAATATCCTTCCCCCAGGAGTGGGGTGGGAATGGAGATTTTGCAGTATCCTTCCCCTGCCACACCCACCAAGCCACACCACACCCACCAAGCCACGCCCACAGAACCAGTATTAAAAAAATTTGGATTTCACCACTGTGTTATCATATACTGTCTGTTATAGACAGTAAGGCACCATCATAGTGAGCAAAGTATTAACTAATTCCATTAATCAATCAATATTTATTTGGCCACAGGAACCACTTAAGATGATGATGATGATAATGAACATAATCATAATATAATAATAAGAACAACAACAACAACAACAACAACTTCATCGGAACAGCTTACATCCTCAGACGATACTTAACAGTTCCTAGGTCCTTGGTTAGGACTCGAGCTGCTGAGCTATTAACCAGCCTCAAAGGCTGTGAATCTTACTAAAGATTTAATAATAATAATAATAATAATAATAATAATAATAATAATAATAATAATAATAATAATACTTGGTTGATACCTAGGATGCTGGCAGCAACCCGTATCAACCATTAGTACCAGTCAATCATATTTGTAACACATTTTCATATTTAATGAATAAAAAAGATAATAATAATAATAGTAATAATAATAATAATCCTCTTATGGCATCGAGCATAGAGTTGGAAGAGATCTTGAAGGTTTTCTAGTACAGCTCCCTGGTCAAGGCCTTATGCTGTTCTGGACAAACAGCCTTATGCTGTTCTGGACAAATGATTGCCCAATCTCTTGAAAACCCCAGTGATGGAGCACCCGCAACTTCTGGGAGCAAGCTGCTCCATTGACTAATTGTTCTCACGGCGGAAATTTCTCCTTAGTTCTAGGTTGCATTGCTCTTTAATGATCTTCCACCTGTTACTTCTCGTCCTGCCCTCAAGTGCTTTGGAGAATAGATCTATCTTCTCTGGGTCAGATGCTCAAAGTATTGAAAGACAGAGATCAGGTCATCCCTAGTCCTTCTCTTCGCTAGACTACACATACCTAGGTTCTCTCAACCGTTCATAATAACGTTTAGCCTCCAGACCCCTTATCAAGTTGGTTGCTCTTCTCTGCACTCTTTCTAGGATCTCAACATTATTACTATTTTTTGTAATTTTTAAAAATTTTGATTTATATGCCGCCCTTCTCCGGAGACTTAGGGTGGCTCACAAGGCGTTAAGTAATAGCCTTCATACTTTTGTATATTTTATACAAAGTCAGCTTATTGCCCCCACAAACTGGGTCCTCATTTGACCTACCTTAGAAAGGATGGAAAGCTGAGTAAACCTTGAGCCTGGGGAGAATTGAACTCACAGTGATTGCAGGCAGCTGGAAGCTAAATACTACCTTTAACAGTAGCATTAGTCTGCTGCGTCACTCAGGCTCTTGTGGTGACCTTCTTATTTCCATGCACGTCACTCACAAATGACAAAGTTCCTATTTACCAAGGGAATCTTTAGGCACGATATAGTGGCGAAGGACATGGGTTAAAGAAACTCTGGGAGCTTTTGAAACAGCGAGGAATGCCCTTGCATTCTTAAATGTGAAAACAGGAACAATAATGTCCTTGTTTTCTGACCACATCAGTTTCCCAGGCTGATAAATTAAATGAACAGCTACTACTGATCCAGCAATAGAGGTCACTGTTTTAGTATTTATACAGCACACAAAGCTACAGCATGATTTATTCATTTTTGCCTTGGAGTATTGCATGAATTGGTCACAATATACATATCATGAGTTGATCTTGTGCAACATATGAACAGAGCTGGTTGAACTGAATATACAAATCCAGTTATCATTATTATCATCGTTATAGCCCACCATAGATAGAGAGATAAATAATGTGGGCCAGTTTGGTGTAGTGAGGGGTGGGGAACTTTGGCCTTTATATGACTTGTGGACTTCAACTCCCAGAATTCTTGAGCCAGCATGGATTCTGGGAGTTGAAATCCATAAGTCATAAATGGGCCAAGGTTCCTCACACCTGGTGTAGTGGTTAAGGCATCAGATTAGAAACTGGGAGATGAACTCTAGTCCCACATAGAGTTACCTAACCTCTTCTCCAAAATCTAGTAAACTGCAGAGACTTGTTGAGGCAGTCCCCAAAAATTGGACACGGTTGAAGAGAGAGAGAGAGAGAGAGAGAGATGCAGGCAGGGAGACAGGACTACCAGTGAAGATGTTTGCTTCCCATAAGGAAGGTTGGCAGTTCAATCCTAGGTAGTGGCAGATTTTCCTAGGGCACAAAGAAAAAAAATATCTGCTGTGAACTCTGCATGGCATCAGGAAGGGCATCTGGCCAGTAAATGCCCAGCTCCATCCATTCACCTAACTCTACCCTGAATTAAGGGATTACAAGGTCATAAAAATGAAGTGATGGAGGATAAATAAATAGATACAGACATAGATCTAGGGATATATAGACAGACAGATGTCTCAAAGTGGCAAACATATCCTCATATCTAAGGAATAGCTAATATTCCCACCTCCTATGTTCACGAAATCAACTCTGTGAGATCGGTTGGACCGAGACAGAGGGACTGGCTCAAAAACACCTTGCCGGCTTTCATACCCGAGGGAGGCCTAGAACTCACTATTTCCTGGTTTCTATGCCAGCACCTTCTGGTTATTTATGCTTTGGCAATGACTGATCAGCAAATGCCATTGCACTTGTCCCTGATTTATCAAATCAAGGAAATTATAAGGAATTGGTATAAGAAGAGACCTAATGAGTAAAATGGCCACTGAAAACTTTACAAAGGTTGTATCCATGTTCTCCCCAGTGCTCATGCGCTGACAGCTGACGTCACAGTGGCGGAAACCGCTAAGGCTGCTGAATTCTTTCTTGCTGATGGGGTTGTGTTGACTGGAACTGCAACTGGATCAGAGACAAACCCCAAAGAACTAGAAGGTAAGAACTGTAAAGGCCACATGAAGGGATTCCATTGGTTGATTGGTTGATGTATGAAGATATTTCTATACCACTTGCTTCAAAAGACACTGCTCTGGTAGTTTATTAGCTTTTGTCATCTTTGTAATACCTTACATTTCAAAATCTGGTAGCTCCTTCTTCAGAGCTGTTGAAATCTGTCTGCCTGTCTGTCTAGATCAGGATTTCATTGAGGGCTGCATCAGGGGTGTGTTTGACCTCGGGGAGCTGGGGAGCATGGCCAGCTCCACATCACACATCAAAGCTCCGTTTTCGGTCGTGATGGCCTCCTGCAAGCCTCTGCCAGAGAAAATGGAGCCTGGGGGTGCACATGGCCCTTCCGAGCTCCGTTTTTGCTGACAGCCTCATTGTGGGCCGGTCCATCACTGTTTCCAGGGTGGCCCCATAGGCCACATCTAAGCACCCCATGGATCAGATCCAGCCCACGGGCCTTGAGTTTGACAGCCCTGGTATAGACAGACAGACAGACAGACAGTAGATAGGTATGATAGATTTCATAGATAGATAGATAGATAGATAGAAAGAAATAGATATATGATACAGATGGAGATAGATATGATAGAGATTGATGATAGATGATAGAGGGAGAGAGATAAATACATAGATTTGACATAGAGATAGATAGATGATACAGATAGGTATAGATATTATATAGCTAGATGATAGATAGATAGATAGATAGATAGATAGATAGATAGATAGATAGATAGATAGATAGATACAGATGATAGAGATAGATGATATAGATAGATAAATATATATGATATAGATAGATGATAGGTAGATAGATAGACGATACAGATAGGTAGATATAGAGATAGAGATAGATGAGATAGATAGAGATAGACAGACAGACAGACAGATTCTATCTATCTTCTATCTATCTGTCTATCATCTACCTACCTACCTATCTTTACTGAAAAGGAAAATATTTCCAAATATCAAAACATAAACTATAGTGAGCTGCTTGAGTCTTCCACTGTGTGATTTGACTTGGATCCATTTTAATCTCAGAATTGTAGAAAGGGGTCATAAGGATCATCTAGTCCACCCCTCTGCAATATTCAGGGAAACTGATGAAGCCAATCTGTGAGAGATAGACAACTAGGGTGTGCTTAAGAGTCTCTCTGTCGGATAGATGGTTAGTTTGTTTTAAAAGTTTGATCAATAAATAAAAATAAATAAAACCCTCAGAAATAGAGAATCCCCAACCTCCATAGGTAGACTATTCCACTATTTTCCTCCTATTTAAATGAAATGTTGGTAGTTGCAACTTAAATTTGTTATTTTTTGGTTCCGATTTCTGCGACTATGAAAAATATTTCTTGAGCATGTTCATTATAGGCTGCCTTTAAGTAGCTCATTTAAAAACAAATGTTATTAGCACCTTTTCTGGCTGTAACCAGTTAGTTAGGGCAGCTGTGTTAGTTTACACATGGCATGCTTGAACTTAGTTTGAAGTATATAACTGTATAATAGAGTGTATATGTTTCTCATTTTTCTTAATTAAATAAAAAAGGGGGGGAATAGAAAGGCTTAATTACTGATAATAGCTGTAAGGCATTAATAACGGCACCCTTCATGATCTTTTCAAAACCTTTTTTTTGAAAGGTTTTGTCTAATAAAAAAAAACATTAAAAGCGCAGAAGGTGGAATATAGAATATATACAGTAGCTTGGAAATGGATGCTCCATTAAGAAAAACAATATCTTCAGAAACGTTGCACCAGCGATAAGGTCTAGACACCAGTGGGTCAGGTTCAATCATTGTGTTTGTTTTATTTTTCTTTTGAAATAGTTGAGAAAGGGATAACAGAAATACAAGGAAAATGCTTTTTTGAGGGCAGGGATAGAGATAGAAATAGAGACAGACAGAGATAGAGGTAGATAAATGGAGGAAGGTAGAGGATGGATGGATGGATGGATGGATGGATGGATGGATGGATGGATGGATGGATATAGGTAGGTGGCTAGGAGAGATGCATGGAGAAGATAGACATGGGGATACAAAGAAAGAGAGAGATTGAGATAGATATGGGGTGTGTGTATATGTGTCTGCGTATGTATATAATATCTATCTATCTATCTATCACCTGGTGTGGAGATAGATATGGGGTGTGTGTATATGTGTCTGCGTATGTATATTATTTATATATATATATATATATATATATATATATATATATATATATATATATATATATATATATATATATATATACACACATATAACCAAATAACCAAATACCTACATACAAACACCCGAATAACAAAAGACCTACATACAAACACCCGCGAAAACCTCGAAAACCTCAGAAAACATATATATATATATGTGTGTGTGTGTGTATTTGTTGTATTGAGTCATCCTGGATTACCACGAATGGAGGAGATATCACAAATCTCCAATTTTTGCCTTTCAGCCCAATCTCATGGGCCGTCCAGACAGTATCATATAGCCGACAAGCCATTTTTCTATGTTTTTTTTTTTAAATATTTTTGCTGATAATTCTATAAATAAAGGGAGGCTGTTGTAGATCTATTTCGAGCTTATTTGCTCTGGTCAGACAGTCATACCCTTACTGGGATTTGAACCTGGGCCGCCTGCCTACAAGGCAGTTGATTTAACCCCCAGGCCACAGGCTCTTATCCGATTACCAGCTCATTTCCAGGTAGATTTATGTGTATATTTGTTGTATTGAGTCATCCTGGATTACCATGAATGGAGGAGATATCACAAATCTCCAATTTGCTCCCTCCCATATTGGGGTACACCAGGTGCTATATATATATATCTATATATATATATAGCACCTGGTGTACCCCAATATGGGAGGGAGCATACTGCATCCCTTTCGCCTTTCAGCTCCAGTCCAGGAGCCCTCAACCAGTCGCATTCACAACAAACCATTTTATACTAAATGTATATTTGCTGATCAAGAAATAATTTTATTACATATACATATACATATACATATACATATACATATACATATACATATACATATACATATACATATACATATACATATACATACACACATTTTATCCATATCTATCTATCTATCTCTATCTATCTATCTATCTATCTATCTATCTATCTATCTATCTATAGAGAGAGAATGGATAGATATATAGATTAGAGAGAGAGTTGCAGAGAAACAGATAGAGCTATGTAAGTATATATATGGATGGAGAGAAAATGGATAGATAGATGGATAGATAGATAGATGACAGACAGACAGACAGACGGACAGATAATTAGATGAAAAGAGAAAGGGAGAGAGAGAGAGATGCACGCGTGTTCACACACACACACACACACACTCACAATTAAATCTGCCTGAGGACATTCAGTCTTTCTTCAGCGACAAGAATGACCTCACAAGTAACCAAGATAAATGGAACCCTAAACGCTGCAATTCTGTACGATGAAAATAGATCAGAGAGAGCTTAGTGGGCCGGGTTTTCTTCAGGAAAAAAAGAAGAAGAAGAAATGGCCATGTAATCGTTCTCCACGAGCAAATTGATCCTGACTCGGCCTTTGGAATCCCTGCAGCTGCTTAAGCGTAGACCGTTTGGGTTCCTTTCATCATCTAACCGAATAAGCCCATTGAGCAGCTTACGCCGATGGGCTTTTTTTTTTGATCTCCGTGCTTGTCTCTTTGAGAGCTGCGCTGAAAAGGGGCGAGATTATATTATCTCATTTCCAGCATGGCTAATGCTGTTTTTGGCGCTAGTCATAGGGCAGGAGAGTCAAAGCACCTGAGTTCTTGTTGGTGGTTTTGCTGGAGAGAGTAAAATGTTAATGAAATAACTTAAAAGTGCAGTCTTTTCATTTGCAGTTTAAGAGACAGCATTTTGTGTGTGTGTGGGGGGGCACAATGAGAAACTATTTGCTGCGAACTCCGCATTGGCGACAGGAAGGGCATCTGGCCAGTAAGCACTCAGCTCCATTCAGCTGCCCCCATTGGAGCTGCCAATGGGGGCAGCTGAATGGAGCTGCCTCCATTCAGCTGCTCCATTCAGCTGCCTCCATTCAGCTGCACCCTGATACAAGGGATTATGGACAGAGGTGGGATTCACTTATCTTCCCTACTAGTTCACAAATGTGAGCGCACATTTGCTTTGCTCACACCCGCCTCCTCTGCGCCTCCTCTTGCTCACACATTATATCTGGGCGGGTGGGCGGAGCCTCCCGCAGTTGCCACTACCGGTTCGCCAAATCCGGATAGAACCAGCTGAATCCCACCACTGATTACGGGGTCATTAAAAGACAAACAAAATAAAAAAAAATGTCTGTGATTGGCTGCTCCTAAATATTTGTTGTTATCAAGAAGAATGCAAAGGATCTGCAGGTAATCCTTGACTCCACCACCACACTCGGGATGTTCCGTGACTAAGCAAGGTGGGTTGTTAAGTGAGTCATGTCCAATTTTACGACCCTTTTGCCATGGTTGTTAAGTGCAACGCTGCCAGTGAATGAACCAGGCAATCATTAAGCGAGTCCAGCTTTTCCCCACGACTTCACTTGTCAGAAGCCGGCTTGCAAAGTCTCAAACACATGCTGGGTTCCAAGCATCCAAATTTTTGATCATGTGACCATGGGGATGCTGCAATGGTCAGCGATGTCAGCTGCTTATAAAGAAAATCTTTACAAAATGTTCTACTGATGGCATTGGCCACCAACGAGATTGGCCAGGATGTTCTCGAATAGATCTCCGAATTGTTGGAGGTGTGGACACAAACAAGGGACATTCTACCACATGTGGTGGACTTGTCCTAAGATTAGGAAATTTTGAGACAAGAAGTCCCCTTTTTTTCAGTGCTGTTGTAACTTTGAATGGTCACTACACAAATGGTTGTAAGTCAAGGATTATCTGTATAAGAGGATCAGTTTAGGATCAGGGAAATACTAGAGTCATTCCTTGGTGTAAGGAGAGGATGGTAAGAAAGGCAGCTGCTGGAACAGGTAGAGCAACGGTGTCCAACCTGAGCAACTTTAAGACTTGTGAACTTCAGTTCCCAGAATTCCCCAGCCAGCTGTGGAATTCTGAGAATTGAAGTCCACAAATCTTAAAAGTTGCCCAATTTGGACACTCCTGATTTAGTCATTATAACCTCAGTTAGTCTCCCTTACAAATTTTATTATTAAATTCCGTTATGAATATTCTTGTTTACTTTCTCTAGAAGTCAGATCTGCGGTGAAGATTCCAATACTGGTGGGATCTGGTGTGACTTTGGATAATGTGAAGGACTACTTAAGTGCAAATGCCTTGATCATTGGTTCCTATTTCAAGAAAGAAGGCCATTGGGCAAATGGCATTGATCTTGATCGGGTGAAGAGGTTTATGGATTATATTGGGAAAGTAAGAGTATAAATTTGTTCACTTCTGCTGTGAGTTTACAATTGAAACGCAACTGCACCAAATATTTTATCTTGCAATGAATAGGATAGGATGGGATGGGATGGGGTAGAATAACAGAGTTGGAAGGAATCTTGGAGGTCTTCTAGTCCAACCCCCTGCTTAGGCAGGAAATCCTTCACCACTTCAGACAAATGGTTATCCAACATCTTCTTAAAAACTTCCAGTGTTGGAGCATTCACAATTTCTGGAGGCAAGTTGTTCCACTAATTAATTGTCCTCACTGTCAGAAATTTCTCCTTAGTTCTAAGTTGCTTCTCTTCTTGATTAGTTTCCACCCATTGCTTCTTCTCCTGCCCTCAGTTGCTTTGGCAAATAGCTTGACTCCCTCTTCTTTGTGGCAACCCCTGAGATATTGAAACACTACTATCATGTCTTCTTTTCATCAGACTAGACATACCCAATTCCTGCATACCCAATTTTTCAGGTCTTTTTATTCTTAAGAAGAAGGATTTTTTTTCGGAATTCAAAATTAAAAGCACACTCTACATTCAGATATATGTTCATCTCCCTACACCAGATGGAACACTGGATGAAAAATATGTAGGGAGAATGGTTCTGAAAATATTATGACAGTAGATCACATGGAAAGCTGATAAAATTGCAGTGTTCATGTAACAATAAATCCTCAGTCTTATAGCCCAATTGGAAGGAAAAATGCTTAGATAATTTTTACATTAGATAATTTTTATATATAATTGTCTGTGTAAATTTTAGTAATTCATATACATAAAATGAACAAATATTTTTCAGATTGAGTTACCAATAAAAAATGTTCAGTGAAATCTGAGACTGAAAATTTTCACTGTACAGTACCTTAAGTTGGGAATCTCACTGGTCGACTGCCAAATGATTCGAGATCAAACAGATTACAGGAGTGTCCTTGGCAAGAGTTATAGTCATTACAAGAGGCAAATCAAAAATAAAACATTTGCCCATGCCATTCCAAGGAATTGTTCTGCCCCATCTATGGAACCCAAGAAATGTAGCACACCCAAAACTCCAAACAACTCTGTTTACTACAAACAGTCTTTTTTCAAATGCAGGCTATTACTAAAAATGTCCTTAACAGCCTGCCAGGATTTCCAAAGATTAGATAAAGGCTTACAAGAGTTGGCAATTAGCCCAGAAACCAGGTTTGCAAGGAAACTTCACTCTCAAATGCTCAGCCAGCAACTGGACGAACATGTGTTGTTTCCTGTAACGTTTGCCAGCTGCATGCAACTTAAACAGGCTAAGGGAGTGGCCAATTAGCCCCAAGCCTTGCACTCGAGGAGACCTCCTCCTGAGTAACCATTCCTGCCTTTTGGCAACCCTGGGTGCTCGTGCATTAAGAAGAGGCTCCTCCACTTCACTCTCTTCACTTGAAGGAGCCTCTGGAGGTTCTGAAGGCCCTGGCTGAATCTCTGCCTCTGGCACCACATCTTCTTCAGTTTCCTCGCTGTCTGACTCAAGCGCAGGCTGCATAGGCTGCTGGCGCGACACCATACCAGCCTCCTCGTAGTTGGGATCAGCCACAATCCACGCAGGCCGCTTGCGGGCCACAACAGGAATTGAACCTGAATCCGTGACTTCTAACTTGTGACATGAGTTCAACATCGTCAACCAAAAGGTATGGTTAATCTCTTTTCTCTCCTAATTAAAGCCCTGGAAGCAATGATCATAAGTCCCCGGAGTCAGTATATACTGGTAATCCTTGATTTATGACCACAAATTTGAACCAGAGCTTCCATTACTAAGAGATGCAGTTGTTCAATGAGTTGTACCTGATTTTACAACTTTGGTTTTTTTGCTTTGGGTCACTTAGCAAAACACAGTCTCAAATATATATATTGAATATATATAGTGAATATATATATATATATTCACAACGAACCATTTTATACCAAATTTATATTTGCTGATAAAGAACTAAAGAGAGACTAGTATAGATCTATTTCAAGCTATTTAGCTCTCATCAGCTAGGTAAGCAATATATTCCCTCCCATATTGGGGTAGATCAGGTGCTTTGACAGAAAAACACTTATCTCTCCCCTGGCTCAAGCTAATAAAGGGAGGAGAACTTGTGGCTCAGAGGTTAATACAACTGCTTAATATGCAGGCAGCCCAAGTTTGAATCTGAGCAAGGGTATGGCTAGCTGATGAGAGCTAAATAGCTTTAGTAGAAAAAATGCTTTTAAAAGGGAAAAAAAAAGTTGGCCACGCCCACCCAGTTACATTAACCCCCACCAAGCCACGCCCACAGAACCGGCAGTAACAAATTTTACATTTCACACTGATGTTAATCCCACCCATTCATCACACTGAATCTTCATAAGCTTCTGGAAGTGCACATTGTTGGCAAGAGAAACGGCGGGTCTAGTCATGGTTTGAGTCTTTGACAGTTTATCAAGGTTATAGAGTACAGATTTCCTTTGGGGGAAATTAGTTCCTAAGTTTACAAAGTACTTGGCTGTAAATACCCATAAAAATGACAATTTGGTCAGCTGTATTTATTTCTAAGCAGGTCAAAGGACGTTAGCATGTTCAGCTACATAAATCTGTTAGGTACAGTCCAGAAATTCTCATGCTTCCAAATTGCATGGATTGTTCTTTCTAGCCTTGAAAAACGTGGCACAGTAATTGCTGGAAATAAAGTGTCTGGATTGTGGGAAAACCTCTGTACAATCTTTACTTGCTGGAAATGTGGCAAGGAAGTCGGTACCTTTTTTCACATGTGGTGGTCCTGCCAGATACCAAAAAAGTTCTGGTCCAAAATTCGGGACTGGCTGAAGGAAATAATCGAAAAAGAAATAGATCTAGCTCCTGAAATCTTCCTTTTAGATATAATTAGGGAGAGAATGGCCAAAGAAAAGATTCAACTCATAATCCACATAATCACGGCAGCCAGACTAGTATACGCAAAGACATGGAAGGATAAAACTCCTCCTTCTGACGATAGTGTAATTAATAAGATTCTAGAATGCGCGGAAATGTCTAATTTAACAAATGAGCTGAATAATGGTGAAAAATCTAAACACTATGTTGTATGGGGTAGATGGTACAATTGGCTTCACAACAGGAAAAAACTTTGAGAGTTGGTAAGTTTGTATTTATTTATCTCTAACTGGGAATATAACCATGATATATTTTGTAAATATGGACAGATACTGCACTTCCGATGTTACTAGAAATATGTTGTATTTTGTTTTATTTCTATAAAATCAATAAAGTATATTTAAAATAAATAAATAAATAAAGTGTCTGGATTGTGGAAAAACTTCTGTACAATCTTTACTTCCAGAACAGATAACTATTCTAATTATCTAGTTATTCTCATTCTTTCTCTCTCTCTCTCTCTCTCTCTCTCTCTCTCTCTCTCTCTCTCTCTCTCTCTCTCTCTCTCTCTCTCTCTCTCTCTCCCTCCCTCCTCTCTTATCCTAAGGAGTTTTTTCCCTGCTCCCCCCTCTCGTAAAATTCCATGAGTTAGGCAGGGCAATTACACAAAGTCATGACTGGAAGTTCCCTTGGGTACCATATGGATATACTCAAAATTCTCAGAAATCTTCCCAGAAAAACCACATGGTGCAGCATCTGGCGAGGTAGAGGCATGTCACATCCCCATGAGTGAACTCTGTCACTGCCTGGGATGTCCCACTTGGGCTGCTGGAAACGGAGAGGCCGAAAACTCGATGGAAGTGCCACAAATCGGTGAGAACAAATTTATTTATGGAATAGGATTATTCACCCAACCAGGGAGGGAGGAAGTCTCAAGCAGGGAATTAGCCTGGCATCCTTGTGCAGCTGCAAAAGACCCAGGACAGATCCCCGCTTGAAGCTCCCTCTAGAACATTTATCTTTTCCCAGAAGAAAGCAGACAGTCTGGGAAGATTCCTGTATAATAGGCAGAATGTAATAAAGTTGTTAGCATACCTTACATGTATGAATATGGTTGTTTGCATCTAACAGCTTCTTCCGCTAACTGGCCTGAAGTTTAACTGTACAGGATGGACCGCAGTTCATGTTCTCCAACGCCAGGAGCCTAGAAAATCGCGGTTGATTCCCTTCCATAGACAGATTCCCCCTTCATATTATTTATTTATTAGTTTGATTTACATCCCGCCCTTCTCCGAAGACTCAGGGTGGCTTACAATGCATTAAACAATAGCCTTCATACTTTTGTATGTACCTGCTTAGTAGGGCTTTCGGCCCCCCCAAGTGGTGTTCTTTTTTATACAAAGTCAGTTTATTGCCCCCACAATCCGAGTCCTCATTTTACCTACCTCGAAAGAATGGAAGGCTGAGCCAACCTTGAGCCTGGTGAGATTTGAACTTGCAGTAATTGCAGGCAGCTGGCAACAAAGTGCTACTTTAACAGCACTTTGCTGTTATGCCACCAGGCTCATATACCAATACGAACAGCAAAAGCCATACCACCCCTCAACTGTTCGTGCAGGATCATCATGCACACTTTCTTTACTATCTATCTGCTTTAATCTAAAATATAGAACCTGATGGATGCCCTAGGTAAATCAAGCATTTTCTGTCTGCCAGAAGAGGTTTGCAAAAGCTTATTTTGTGCCATTACCATTTTTCCTGGTGTCTGGCTGTAAATCATGACAAGTACCAACCCTATTCCTCCCCCTTTAAAAGTAACGCCTTGCTTTTGCATAATTATCCAGACCCCGTGGAGATCTCTGGGCACAGTAAATCTGTTCATTTAAAAGGTTTCATTTTAAGTATAGCACCGCCATAAATTGGAGGGGGGGGGAGAACAAGTTTATTTATTTAATAGGTTTATTCTGTTAACTGGCTTGATAACTGTCAAGACTTCTGCTGTTTCATTTGGCAGGCCTCCTGCTAATGGGCCTGATTTATTTCGGTGGTGAATATTTATGTAGGAAGAAGGTTTAAACTCCATGTAAGACTGGTGGAAATTGGTGTGTGGCTGTGATTTACTCTCATTATTAGCTGAGACCACTGAACTTTGCAGGACTTTCAGTATGGCTTACCACGGGATGCCTGGGGAAAAAAAATCTTGTTTAAATAATATAACCAGGGCAGGAAGAAAAGCTGGGAAGTATGAAACTGAGTCCATCTGGAGTCCATTTTTCAAACTCTAGCAACTTTAAATGGGTGGACTTCAACTCCCAGAATCCCCCAGCCAGCACGCCAACTTTGAAAAACAGTGATTTAGCAATAGCAATAGCACTTAGACTTATCTACTGCTTCACAGTGCTTTGCAGCCCTCTCTAAGTGGTTTACAGAGTCAGCCTAATGTCCCCAACAATCTGGGTCCTCATTTTACCCACCTTGAAAGGATGGAAGACTGAATCAACCTTGAGCTGGTCAGGATTGAATTTCTGGCTGTGGGCAGTTTGCCTGCAATGCAGCATTCTAACCACTGCACAACCACAGAAGGAGGGAGGGAGGGAGGGAGGGAGGAAGGAAGGAAGGACAGTAGCCCTTAGACTTATATATATTGATTTACAGCTCTCTCTAAGTGGTTTACAGAGTCAACATATTGTCCCCAACAATCTGGGTCCTCATTTTACTGACCTCGGAAGAATTGAGGCCTGAGTCAACCTTGAGACAGTCAGGATCGAACTCCTGGCTGTGGGCAGAGTTAGCCTGCAATACTGCATTCAAACCCGTGCGTCACCATGGCTCTTTTCAGTTCTAAAAACTGAAAATAAACACCAGTTTTGAACAAACTTATCATAAAATGTGCTCACATGACTGTAAGACACTGCAACGGTTGTAAATGCAGCCCATTTGCTGAGCACTTGAAGTTCAGTCATATGACCATGGGATAGAGTAGAGCAGAGAACCTATAACATCTCAGATAAGAGACTGTCTAGTCTCTTTTTAAAAATCTCCAGTGATGAAGTACCCACAATTTCTGAAGGCAACTTCTGTTCCACTAGTTAATTGTGCTCACTGTTAGGAAGTTTCTCCTTAATTCCAGGTCGCTTCTCTCCTTGATAAGTTCCCATCCCTTGTTTCTTGTCCTGCCCTCTGGTGCTTTGGAGAATAATTTGATCCCTTCTTCTTTGTGGTAGCCTTTCAAATGCTGGAATACTGCTATCTTGTCATCCCTAATTCTTCTTTTCTTTACACTAGCCAAATCCAAATCCTGCAGCCGTTCTTCATATGGTTTATTCTCCGGGCCTTTGATCATCTTAGTTGCTCTTCTTTGCACTTTTTCCAAAGTCTCAACATCTTTTAAGTAGTATGGTGACCAAAACTGGTTGCAGTATTCCAGGTGTGGTCTTACTAGGGTTTTGTAAAGCGGCACTTTGCAACTTCAGTCATAAGTCAAGGAATACCTATAGTCCCAGAAGTCTATAGCCACAATGACCATCAACTCTTTGTTTAATGATGGTTTGTTTGAAGTTACGACGACACTGAAACTAAAGAGACTTATGACTGTTATAGCATCCCCATGGTCACATCCTCAAAATGTAGACTCTTGGCCACTGACTCGTATTTGTGATGGCTGCAGTGTCCTTTTGTGACCTTCTGATAAGCAAAGTCAATGGGGAAGCCAGATTTAATTAACAACTTTGTGACTAATTTTTAACAACCGCGGTGATTCACTTAACAGCTATGGCAAGAAAGGTTGTAAAATGAGACAAAATTCACTTTTAACCACTCTCGCTGAGCCATGGAAATTTGGGGCTTAATTGGGGTCATTAAGTCAAGGACTATTTGTACGATGAAGAAGAAAAGCAGAAGGGATTTTGCCAAGGGACATGAATCTGTTTTCCCGTCATTGTCTAATTTCATCTTCCTCCTTTCGTTCAATACCAAAGTTGATGCCATAGAGAACTGCTCGGATTAGATTAGAAGTAGTTTTTTTTCATGTCTATCGCATTTGTAAGAACATCTAAAAATGTTTTGGAAGATGATGAACAAGGAAAAATTGATTTGGGGGGGAAAAAAAATCCGTGTTTATTTAGTTAAAGCGTTTTGCCCCGCACTTAAAAATAGCACAATATTACTTTATGTGACGGAGAGAGTGTTGCGTTCACAATCTGTTTTTCTTTTCACAGCTCTGTGTGAGGATTCGTGTAGTCATGTACCAGTGTAATTATGCTGTGAAAAGCATTTTAGCCAACTAATTATATCAATGTAGTAATCCTTTGCACAGATTTGCACACCCTAAAGCAGCAGCAAGGACAAAACATATCGGTTTAAAGATGTATACAAGTCACACTAGAAGATACCTTATGGCAAATGGTCCTTCCTCTTCTAAATAAGGTGGAATATCTCCAAAAAACAGATAATGTTCTGAAAGTTTTAGGAATAATTATATTAAAACCATGGTTTTTTTTTAAAAAAAAACCTTTTCTTCTTTAATTGGGAGAAGGTATTGGTCACCTTTAAGGAGTGGTGCGGTGGCCTAGAGGTGTGCTCTCACCTCACAATCAGGAGGCTGTGAGTTCGATCCTAGGTAGAGGCAGATATTTCTCTCTCTCTCTGGGCACAGTGAGAATATATCTGCTGAACAAAACTCCACATTGGCGACAGGAAGGGCATCCAGCCATTAAAACACTCTGCGAGCTCCATTCAGATGCCCAGACTCAACCCCGCAAGGGATTACGGAGTCTTAAAATGAAGATGATTGATCACCTTTAAGGTCCCCACATGGTGTCAGCATTTCAAGCTGCATTTACTCTAGTGCTGACATAAGAAGGAGAAGAGAAGGCATCTGGAAAGGGACGTTTGACTTTTCACCTACTTATTTTCCCTGGAGATGATATCCCCTAGGAGATGGGATGGGAGGGGGGAAATTCCTTTGAGCTGGAGCAGTAGATTAGGGGCAGAGTGACTTGGAAGATGGCCAATTAGTGCAGAGGAGTGGGGAAAGGAAAGGGAGGGTTTTGAGTCAGGACCCCAGTGTTGGCTACAACGGAGTTGGGTATCGGTTGTTGTGCTTAATAAATGAGAGATTTTATCAAAGACTTTTTGTTGAAATGCAATTTATTTGAGACGACATTGAAACTTGACTCATGGCTAAATTCCTAGATATCTAGAAATTGGTATCTTGATTATCGTATCTCTCATTAACATCTACACAAACACAGAGATACACACATTTGCATTCCTCCAAAGAGTTTTTATAAGGCATTCCATTTTTTGTAGCTGTTCTATATAATGGGCAATTCCCAATCTCCTTGCTTTTTGCAAATTGTTTTAAGACCTCATTCTTTCACTGAGTATTGCGGGTGATTGATCTGTGGGCTACCTTTTGGGTAAGTTATTTTATTCTTTATGTCTCTTTATTTGAGGAAGTATCTTGAGGCCTTCGGATGTGGGCAAATCTGTGTCATCATTTCATACCCATACTTGACTGCACCCAGGGAATAAATAAACTAAAATGGCAAGGGCTCACCACCATTCAAGAGAAGTGGGCCTACCTTAAGGAGAAACAAAACCTCACAAGAGTGAATAGAAATTGGCTACCATGCCTCCATTGTTTGTGATTGTCTATGGAGAGTCTCGGGAAGCGGTGGCTCAGTAGCTAAGATGCTGAGCTTGTCAATCAAAAGGTCAACAGTTCAGCGGTTCGAATCCCTAGTGCTGCCTAACGGGGTGAGCTCCCATTATTTGTCCCAGCTTCTGCCAACCTAGCAGTTCGAAAGCACATAAAAAATGCAAGTAGAAAAATAGGGACCACCTTTGGTGGGAAGGGAACAGCATTCTGTGCACCTTTGATGTTGAGTCATACCGGCCACATGACCATGGAGACATCTTCAGACCATGCTGGCTCTTCGGCTTTGAAACGGAGATGAGCACCGTCCTCTAGAGTCAGGAACGACTAGCACATATGTGCAAGGGGAACCTTTACCTATGGAGAGTCTCAATCATCCAGGTCTGGTTGGAAACTGGACACAAGAAAGTCCAGTTGCCTTTTGAAAAAGCACCTTTAAGCTTATCTGTGGTTGAGTGGAGTCCGAGTCGCAAGAGGAAAGGGTTGTTTCCAAGAGACAATAGAGCTTGGAACATCTGGTGAGCAAGAAAACAGCAAAGGCAGATGCACCTTAGCAATTCGTAGAGTATATCCATAGTCATCTAAATAGTTGCTTTAATCTGGCAAGATTCTGTCCATAGGAGAACAACAATAAAGAAACGATGGTCCTCAGAAGTAACTCCTCGTGTTGTTCTTGGTTCTTTGGGCCTGACAATAGCCCTCTTTCCATCACACTGTTCAACCCAGCACTTGAAAATCACCTAAATTGTTCGTAAAGTTGATTCTGGGTAATATTTAGGTAATGGGATGATAATAGAATCTATCGGTTTTTTTCCATAAACCATTCCTCCTCCTGCTTCCCCCGCCCCTTGCAATTTTAAATCTTATTTTGAATTCTCAAGGGTGTCAGTTCTAAACCAGACAGGCCCAGCTGGTGGAAACTTACAAGTGGAAAGCTGCATTTTTTAGCAGCTTCAAAGTTATTTTTAGAAAACATCTTTAGTTTCCAATAAATTAAGTTTGAAAGGCAGTATCTTAACAAAAAATGGGATGTGATAAGTACTACACAGCGTAGGAACTGTTCCCTAAAATTAATAAGGGGCATCTCGGGATCTATGGGCTGCTTTGCTTTCACAATTCTTGTTTTATCCTTGACTACAAACGTTTTAGTGTACATTGTCCATTGTTTCAAACCTTTGTCTTGGATTGGTGTAATTGCCACCCATAATATGCCCAACTCTGTAATCCATTAAATCTGTGCAAGCAATTGCTCAAAGGGCCAAAATCCATGTGTCACGGGCAGTGATGGGATCCTCCCGATTTAACAACTGGTTCGGTGATTTTCCGCGCAAGTGCACAGTTTGAAGAAATCTTCACTTCTGCGTTTCTTCAGAGGAAAAACATAGTGGAGGCGTGGCAATCTGCACTGCCGGGCAAATCAGCTGAGAAGATAAAGGTAGGAAAATAGGGCAGGGGGGCCCATCTGATCGTTGGGGCAAACCGGTTCACTCCCAGCTGATCGTTGGAGATACCGGTTTGTCCGGACCGGTAGAATCCCACCCCTGGTCATGGGGTACTGTGGCCATCTTCTGTTTGCTCTCTCTTTTGCACACACAGCCTTCTCTTTCTCACTTTTCAACCCAGCTTCAGAAAACAGGACCAGAGAGCATCCTGTAAATGCCAGGAAATAAAATAACGTGAATTAAAAAGGGATTTTTGCCTGAGCAAAAAGGAATGCATTTTAATTGCCTATTAATAGAAGGCTCAAAACATTTGACAGTTGACATGCTGGCCAAAGAGGATGAAGCATAGTAGCAGGTCTGTTTCAATCGGGAAGTCAAAGCAGCGTGTCACTTTTACCAGCCTGAAGCAGCTACACCACTTTTACTCCATTCCTTACTCTGGCGCAGAGATCCTTCTCTCCCTTCATAGAAGCCCCTCAGGGGAGATCAGCAGTCCTTAACACTTTTGCAAGTGTCTCCTTCGACACTTCGCTTCCAGCACTAAAGCAGATTGCGTTTTGGCTGACTCTCAGCCAATGCACCTTATGCCCAGTTTGTATAGGTGTACTTATTTTTTCCCCCTCTACTTCAATCAGGTCTGATTCTCAGAGGCAACTTGGATAAAGCCCTGCAGTTTTCTTGGCAAGTTTTTTTCAGAAGTGGTTTGCCATAGCCTCCTTCCCAGGGCTGAGATAAAGTGACTGGGTCAAACTGGCTTTGGGCCAAAGATGAGACTAGAACTCTCAGTCTCCTGGCTTCAAGCCTGATGCTTTAACCACTACACCATACTGGCTCTATAAATTTCCTAATCTTAGCTTTGGATTTGAACTAAGTAACCTCACACCGATGTCTGGTATGATTGGGGCGGGGGGGGGGAGTGCTTTTGAATGTTTTTGACTCCCAATGACTGCTTGGACAAGTCCATGCAGGTTTCTTGAAGATTTCATATATGTTTTGCTTTTGCCTCATTCTTAAAGATGTGAGAGAATGACTAGCCCAGGGTCAACCAGCTGTTTGTTGGGCCTTAGGTGGGACTAGAACTCCCAGTCTCCTGGTTTGTAGCCTGTTTTGAAGGGTTATGATGCAGAAGGAGGAGTGGACTCCTCCATTTTCCCAGAATGCAGAACAGAACCAATGAGGATGGAGATTCCAAGACGTTTCAAGGAGGACACCTACGATATGAAGTGCCACCCATGGCAGAGACTGCCAAATTAAGTAATGAGAAGATCTCTTCACTAGAGATCTTCCAAGAAAGATGGATGGTCATTTGTCAGAGTTGGGTCTTATAGAAACTGCATTGAGCAGAAGAAGGGCGGGGAGAGAGGGTTGAGGGAAGGGAAAACTTAATACTTCTGAGGTCTTTTCCAACCTATAAGTCCAAAACTAGAGGATGTCATATTCCATTTTATATCTACGGAATATCTGTAGACTGATATGATAAGACCTTCATCCTTCAATGAAAACCAAGTCTCCAGATGTCTGCTGCTTCATCTACTAAGCGTAAATTGCCATGTTATCTATACCATAATCCAGTCCTCCATGTATAAGGTCATTCTAAAGAGTTTAGTGTGACGGTCTGCATAGTCAACATGATTTGATTTTATAGGCATTCGTAAGAGAATGTGTAGCAATGTATTATAGTAGTGAACTATTTTGGACTCTGGAAAGATCCAGGTTCTGATCTCTCCTTGAATATGAAGCTGACCAAGAGGGCCAACCTGAAAGTTGAGACTACTTCAAGGGATTGCTGTTTGGGTATAAAATTAGGGCGAGCGCTCTCTACACAAACCACTTTTGAGTTCTCACTGGACAGATGGGATTAAATAAGATGATGATGATGATATAAATGTTACGGAGACTTGAACATGCCATGTTTTAAAAATATAGTACAGGCTGATGAACACAATTGTGTTCCTCTCGTGGGCTCTCATCAATATGCATTGCTTCAAACCTAGATGCTTGTTCAGTTGGAGTTGTTTTGACTGAATTTCAAATACAGAATAGCCTAACTAAGATGGCTCATTAAGAACCCCGTTGCTCACTTAAGATTTTGTGAACTGCAGCACACTCTAGTGATATCAAGAAATTACAGAATTAGAATAGAATTTTTTATTGACCAAGTGTGATTGGACACACAAGGAATTTGTCTTGGTGCATACGCTCTCAGTGTACATAAAAGAAAAGATACATTCATCAAGAATCATAAGGTACAACACTTAATGATTGTCATAGGGTACAAATAAGCAATCAGGAAACAATATCAATATAAATCGTAAGGATACAAGCAAGAAAGTTACAGTCATACAGTCATAAGTGGAAGGAGATGGGTGGTGGGAACAATGAGAAGATTAATAGTAGTAGTGCAGACTTAGTAAACAGTTTGACAGTGTTGAGGGAATTATTTGTTTAGCAGAGTTTTATAAAATAAAACGGTGAGCTCTTTTTTTTACTCAACAATTGGCATGTTGAAATTATGATGAAGTTCTGTTGCGTAAATGAAAGCAATATACTGGATTGCGGTTGTTTAAAATATTGGATACACCTTGGCAGGTAAAAGAACCAGGTGTCTCTTACTTGCAACCTTCCAGGTGTATCCTACTTGCAACCTTCCAAAGAAGAGAATCCAACTTTTGCCCAGGTATTTGTCCTGGTTCCAACATCTATGGAGATTCTCAGTCATCCAGGTCATGGTTGTCCTAAAGGTGCTTTTTCAAGAGGCAACTGGACTTCGTTTGTTTTTCTTTGAAGATGTTTTGCTTCTTATCCAAAGAAGCCTCTTCTGCACAGTATTGCCTCTTGAAAAAGCACATTTGGGACATCCTGGTTCGAACCTGAACAAGGCTCCATCTTAAAGGTCAATGACTGAACGGCTAAATGTCTGTCATATTTTTATTTTAGACTAGAATAGAAAAATGATGAAGTAGAAACCTGTTTGGAAGCTGCAAAACCAACTTTTGTGACCCAAGTAGGTATTATCAGATGCAATCAATTCGAAAACAAACAGGCTTTATTAGAACAGCTGAGAATTAACTCATTCTCAGCATAGTCCAAACTAAATTAAAGCAAATTCTTCAAAACACCATTCCTCAGTTTATCACCGACCTTGGTCTAATTAGGCAAACTGCCAAAGGCTTTTCTTGGAAAAGCTCAGGAGCAGAAAACGCCGACAAGAAATAAATGCAGCAAGACAAGAAACAAATCCATCAAAGTTGTTCTCCGACAAAGAGCCCAAGAGCTGTTGCTGGTCTTTTAAGACTTATGGGAGGGGCCAATCATCTCTTGGCCTTACTCCTGAGTCATCCTTTTTGCTTTAGCTGCTCTTGCCTTCTGGCAGCTCTTCTCATGTGTGCACTAGGAACAGGCTCCTCCTGTTCCTCTGCCTCTCCGCTGTTAGCCTCTGGACGCTCCGAAGTCCGCACATCACTCCCAGATGGCCCTGGCCCCATCTCTGCCTCCGATGCAAAGCCCTCATTCGGGCCTTCCCCAGCCTCCAGGACTGGCCCATGTTCTTTCTCAGCTTCCTCACTGTCTGACACAGCTGCCAGCTCTGCAGGCTGCTGGCGGACCACAACAATGTTGATGAGGGAGAGAGGGATTGGCCCAAGGTTATCCAGCTAGCTTTATGTCTAAAGTGGGACTAGAATTCATGGTCTCGTAGTTCAGCATTTTAACTATTAAACTAAACTGGCTGTCTTTTGTTGCCTTAAAGGTAAAGGTTCCCCTCGCACATATGTGCTAGTTGTTTCCGATTCTAGGGGGCGGTGCTCATCTCTGTTTCAAAGCCGAAGAGCCAGCACTGTCTGAGGACGTCTCCGTGGTCATGTGGCCAGCATGACTCAATGCCAAAGGCGCAGGGAATACTGTTACCTTCCCACCAAAGGTAGTCCCTATTTTTCTACTTGCATTTTTTACGTGCTTTCCAACTGCTAGGTTGGCAGAAGCTGGGAAAAGTAACAGGAGCTCACCCCATTACACGGCACTAGGGATTTGAACCGCTGAACTGCCCACCTTTCGATCAACAAGCTCAGCGTCTTAACCACTGAGCCACCATGTCCCTTTTATTTTATTTTATTTTATTTTGTTTTATTTGTCGCCTTAAGAGATTCTAAATCTACCCTTCCTCTCTTTTTCTTTCTTTCTTTCTTTCTTTCTTTCTTTCTTTCTTTCTTTCTTTCTTTCTTTCTTTCTTTCTTTCTTTCTTTCTTTCATGGATGCCAGATTATGCACCCAATAATGCGAACAGCTTTGGGTGCTTAGGCAAAACAGAACAAAACGTTTTGCCCTCATGCAAATCATTTATTTAAATGCAGGGCGTATTTATTTAATTTTTTTCCCCCTACTCGCAGAGAGTTTTGCAGACGGGAGGACTCTTTCGCTCCAAGAAAACAATTGTTCCTAAGGTTTTCACATTCTGTTCAAACCCATTCATCCTTAATATCACCCCAGGGTTGGGAGAAAACGGTCCATGGCGCTTTTGTTCTCCTGATTTTTCATGCAATGTGATTAGATAAGGGGTTTTGTTTTGGGGTTGGGTGTTTTTTGGGGGTTCTTTTTTGCTAATACACCACTGACTCTTACACACATGGGTTTTAGCCTCATTGTTCAAGGACTAGAGCCGCCACGAAAAAAAACAAAACAAAACCCGAGTTCTGCCAAGTTTCACAATGTGTAAGAAGTCCCTCCAAGGTTTTCAGCGACGTTGCTTCTCTTTCATTGCAATTCCCCTCACATTTTGCTCTGCTATCCGGTACAGTAACTCTATTATCTCGGCTGCATTATTCTCAAGCTGCATCTCTTTCCCCGTTTGTGCCTGTAATCCATTTGGTCGCTCTCGAGGTTGTCACAAGAATCTTTGGATTGAAAGGAAGTCGTGCCAAGGATTCTCTTGAATCTGCTGGCAAGAAGCGAACTCCCCAACTCAAGAACTGGGCTTGTGATCCTGCTAACGGAAGTTGTTTGTTTGTGTGTGTTTTTGTGTGTGTTGCTCTTTAGTGAAGGTTATAATTTGTTGCTTTCATGATGCTGGGTCTGCGGTGCTTGTACTCCACATTATCTCCTCTCCCTGGTGGGTTTTCTACAAAGCATGATGGGAATGTTAGCCTGGAAAAAGAAAATAATTCATACTGGCTGTTGATATTTGCCTGGTGTGCGTGGCGGAGTGCATCACACACAGAGCCGCAAGGAAAGGGAGACATCTACTGTCTGAACAGATAGCAAAGGAACTCTCCTTTTTTTTTTTAAATAAGGTGTTTGGTTTTTTTTAAAGACAAACAAACGTTTAGTACATCATTCATTTCTTCCATGTGACATTTTGGTGTTACCTTCAAAAATTCCTTCTCTTCTGGAGAAAGAAGAAAGGGAAAAGGAGAGGAAGAAGAGGGAGGGAAAGATGAGTAGAGAAGTTTAGAAGAGCTGAGGTGGCGCAGTGGCTAGAGTGCAGTACTGCAGCTAAAAAGTAAAAGTAAAAAAAAAAAAGTTGGCCACGCCCACCCAGACACATTACACACACCCCCACCAAGCCACACCCATGAACCAGTAGTAACAAATTTTACATTTCACCACTGGTTTATCCCCTAAGTATGCCGAGCTAACCAGAATGAAAAAGACATCCTTGCCAGTTTCGGATTTCATGCCAGGTCCAGAATTCAGATGATGGCAGAAGCAGAGCTATACAGGTACTCC
This sequence comes from Masticophis lateralis, assembly GCA_030761175.1. Lineage (NCBI taxonomy): Eukaryota > Metazoa > Chordata > Lepidosauria > Squamata > Colubridae > Masticophis > Masticophis lateralis. The sequence goes on along the minus strand of JAUDYJ010000010.1, from coordinate 9,191,016 downwards.
TCGAGTTATGACCGTAACAGACTCTGCCCATCACAGTCATAATTCATGACCGTTGTAAATCTGGTTTTTTGCAGCCCTTCTCAAGTAAATGCCACCATGGTTAAGCCAAACAATGGGTCCATTCTGGATTGTTATTTACTGGTCCCTGGTGCCCAAAAGGTTGGGCGGGGGGCACTGATCTACAGTATTTTAAATGGTTTCAGAGACATTATAAGGCTGCCTTTAAGGCTTCCACAAGAGAGCGCTCTTTGGTAATAAAAATGACGTTGTCTGAGACATTGTGTCTTCTTTTTCTGCAACAGCTTTTCCAGTGTGACTTGGCTTTCTTCTATTTTTTTCCTTCTTTCCTTCCTTCCTTCCTTCCATCCATCCATCCTTCTCTCTCTCTCTTTTCTTTTCTTTCTCTTTCTTTCTTTCTTTCTTTCTTTCTTTCTTTCTCCAAAGCAATCTGCTTTTGGAGTGAAGTCCCTTCCTTCCTTCCTTCCTTCTTCCCTTTCTTTCTTTCTTTCTTTTTCTTTCTTTCTCTCTCTCTTTCTCCAAAGCAATCAGCTTTTGGAGTGAAGTCTCTTCCTTCCTTCCTTCCTTTCCCCTCTCTTTCTCCTTCTTTCCTTCTTTCTTTCTTTCTTTCTTTCTTTCTTTCTTTCTTTCTTTCTTTCTTTCTTTCTTTCTCTCTGTCTCTCTCTCTCTCTCTCTTTCTCCAAAGCAATCAGCTTTTGGAGTGAAGTCCCTCCCTTCCTTCCTTCCTTCCTTCCTTCCTTCCTTCCTTCCTTCCCCCTCTCTTTCTCCTTCTTTCCTTCCTTCCTTCCTTCCTTCCTTCCTTTTTCCTACCCTCCCTCCTTAGGAAACTATCAGAGAGAAGAGACAGGAGCCCTCAGATTGTCGCTTAATGGTTATACAATAACACTTTATTCTTTCTAGGTTAGAGAAAGAAACTTAAGAAAGGCCCACCCCAATGAATCTAGCAGTTAAAAGGGGCGGCAGGAAGTTTGTACTTTCAGACTGGCAAGAATCTATGAATATAACCTCACAATAAAGTAGATTTTGCTCATCCGGTCTTGTTTCCTGCCTGGTTCACCCAAGAAGACAATACAGAAAAACAACAGTCCACAACTACAGATGTAGTTCATAAAAAATGCATCGCATAAAAATGTCTCTCTGGTGTATCTCAAAGGCAGACATTTGCAACCCCTGAATATATCCGCAGGCAAAAGAAGGGATCATTCTCCACGGATTTGTCCAGAATGACATCAAGGATTACACTCAAAGATGGCACCAGCCACAGCACAGAATATCTCAAAGAAATAATGCAAGATTGGAAGATGTGAAGAGACCTGGCCTAGAGAATCTCCAACAAGAGGAGGTGGCCAAACGGATAACTTCATTCTCAATAAAGAGCTAATCCACTGTCGGGAGTCACCCCGACTCACAAATGGACCCTGAGAGTTCACCCCAATTCTTTCCATTGTACAGGTAGTCCTCCATTTACCAGGGTTCATTCAGTGACCATTTGAAGTTACCGCCACACTGAAAAGGCGATTTACGACTTACAGATTTGTTGATGAGGACATCAAGAATTACATTCAAAAGATGGGGTTCAATGTGGGGAAGTGAACCTCTGCCAGCCCTCCTCCCCCTTCAATATCATGCATTTAATAAAATGAGTGTATGTTTGAAAATATGTAAATAGGTGTAGGGTGTGTGTGTGTGAGAGAGAGAGAGAGAGAGAAAGACACACAGACAAGCTCTGTGTGTGAAAGAGAGACTCCCTATGTGTGTGTGTGTGTGTGCGTGTGTGAGAGACACACAGAGACAGACAGAAAGACAGGTTTGTGTGTGTGAAAGAAGAGATCCCTGTGTATGTGTGTGACACACGCGCGCACACACACACACACACACAGAAACAGACAGACAGGCGTGTGTGTGTGAAAGAGACTCTGTGTGTGTGTGTGTGTGTGTGTGTGGGAGAGAGAGAGAGAGACAGAGAGAGAGAGAGACCAGGGAAAGGAAGATTGTGATTCCAGGTTGTACTGACTTCAATTCCAGCAAGTCAACTAGGAATAGAATAGAATAAATAGGAATAGGAATAGGAATAGGAATAGGAATAGGAATAGGAATAGGAATAGGAATAGAATAGAATAGAATAGAATAGAATAGAATAGAATAGAATAGAATAGAATAGAATAGAATAGAATAGAATAGAATAGAATAGAGCAGAGCAGAGCAGAGCAGAGCAGAGCAGAACAGAACAGAACAGAACAGAATAACAGAGTTGGAAGGGACCTTGGAGGTCTTCTAGTCCAGCCCCCTGCTTAGGCAGGAAACCCTACACCACTTCAGACAAATGGTTACCCAACATCTTAAAAACTTCCAGTGTTGGAGCATTCACAACTTCTGGAGGCCAGTTGTTCCACGGATTAATTGTTCTCACTGTCAGGAAATTCCTCCTGAGTTCTGAGTTGATTCTCTCCTTGATTCTTGTCCTGCCCTCAGGGGCTTTGGGGAACAGCTTGACTCCCTCTTCTTTGTGGCAACGAGCTATGATTCACCTTGCTAGTTATAACGTGGGACTATTATTATTATTATTTCCCAGATGGTTCTTTTCCTATTTCGTTCTTTTTTGCAAACCCCAAACGCCAGCCAGGTTACTGAGACACTTCTGGGCTTCCAGGGACCACCTGAAGGGCGACACCTTATACAAAGCAGGCAACCCCGCCTCCTCCTCCTCCTCTTCCTCTTCCTCCTCCTCCTCCTCTTCCCGGCTGGTCACATGAACCTGGATCGGAATGTGTTTACTTGCCCGTTTGCACCGTGACGCAACCCGGCAAAGATTCTTGCAACCTGTGAGGTCGTGGGCCGGGGAATCAAGCGATGAGCTTTACTCATTGACAGAGTTATCGGGCGCTACGGCTACTCAGCGGATGAGACACGAGATTGCTGCTTTGCGCAAGGCGCCTGCGCGCTTTCGGGAAAGAACCGGACCCAGAAGGCGCAGCTGGGCAAGGAACCCTCCCTGAAGGGGAGCCAGGCTGGCCAAATCTACCTGCAGGAAGCCCTGACGGCGAGGAAGGGAAGTTTAAAGGCCCGGGAGCTCTGGTCCAGCCGCGGCCAAACAAGGCACAATCCGCCCTTTGCGCTCGTTTGCAGGATCTCCGGGCATCGCGGCCTTGCACGGGCGCCGGGATCTACACGGGTCCCCGGCCCGAGGTAGGGAGCACGGAAAGCCAAGCGCGGGGGAGGCGGCTGGAGAAACGGAGCAAGCTGCGGTAAAGGGAAAGAAAGGAGATGGCTCACTCCCCACCCCCCCCCCGCCACCCCACCCAACCGGCGGAGAACTTGAATTCCCAGGCGCTAGTCCCCTCGCTTTATAAGGAACGACTTCGCCAAGAGCCTCTTGTAGTCCTGCCCTTCGGGAGTTGGACTACAGATCCCATGTTCCCTAGTCGTTGGCCCTGGTTGGTAGGGCATAACAAAAATGACTCGTTCTCTTTGTTTTTTCTTTTTAAAGATCTTTTCTTTTTTTAATCTTGGATATTTGGGGCTTTTCTCCCCCCTAGAAAGAATCTTTCGACTGTTGATAGGACGGTTGTGAGACCTGTTAATTTAGAAGAGAAAAAGCCAGAATACTCTGGTGGAGGAGAAGAAAGGGAAAGCGAAAGGGAAAGGAGGGAGGGAGGGATATTTCGTTGTTTAGGCATGTATCATTCTTGTATTCAAGCCCTACACAGATCACAGATAACATTTAAATACAGTTAAATGTGATACACTATTTCACTTGGGTGAAATAGTGTATCACAGGGCAACAATTTTTGAGTCAACAATACAGGCCTCGAATAGTTTTAACTTACAGAATCTGGACATGATTCCTGTGGGATTGAAATTTGGCAAAGTTTGCTGCCCTGCTATATTGAGCCACAGTCTCGTGATTTTCGGTTCCAATATTCCCTACCAAGCTTCCTATTAAGAAAGTCAGTGGGGAAGCCAGCAGGAAGTCAGAAGTCCCTTCCCTTCTCCTTTTGCCCTTGATTATTCTGTTTCTCTGAATTGGCGAGGAAATATCTCTGAAAGGATGACCCAACAGGTAATAGCAATAGCAATAAGCATTTAGGCTTCTATACCGCTTCACGGTGCTTTTACAGCCCTCTCTAAGCGGTTTACAGAGTTAGCTTCTGGCCCCCAACAATCTGGGTCCTCATTTTACCCACCTTGGAAGGATGGTTGACTGAATCAACCTTGAGCCAGTCAGGATCGAACGCTTGGCAGTGGACAGAGTTAGCTTGCAATGCTGCATTCTGACCACTGGAAGGGAAGGGGAGGAGAAGGAGGAAGGAAGGAAGGAAACAATAGCACTTAGACTTATATACCGCTTCACAGTGCTTTACAACCCTCTCTAAGCGGTTTACAGAGTCAGCCTCTTGACCCCAACAATCTGGGTCCTCCTTTTACCCACCTCGGAAGGATGGAAGGATGAGTCCATTTTGAGCCTGGTGAGATTCGAACTGCCAAATTGCAGGCAGCCGGCAGAAAGTAGCCTGCAGTACTGCACTCTAACCACTGCGCCACCACAGCTAATGGAGTTGGTTAGTGATTATTAAGTGTCTCTCTATGTGTGTGTGCATGTATGTGTGTATGAGTGAGAGAGTGAATGAATGAATGAATTATTATGCACACCTACAAATATAAACAAGCAGCTCTAAGCTCTACCTGTGAAGAAGAAAGAAAGAAAGAAAAGAGAGAGAGAGAGAGATATGGATTAAAGTTCTTTTACAATTGTTGCAGGTCCAGATAAGTACAATGCCTATCAATGTCAGAGATGTGATGCAGCTCCTCTGCCATGTTTCTGAAGAGCGAAAAATGAAAGCAGCCTTCAAGCACTCCGGACGAGGTGCCTTGGTGGCTGGAACGACGGCTTTCTTCGGAGGTTTGATGGCAGGCCCACCTGGCCTTGCTGTCGGTAAATTAATACTTTGGATATGGGCATAAGTGCATCTAGGAGCTTTGGATGCACCGAATTGTAGCTTTAAATCTGTCAGGGAAGGTGGGGGTGGGAGATACTGAAGAAGGGGAAGGAGCAGGGGTGAAATCCAGCAGGTTCTGACAGGTTCTGCAGAACTGGTAGCGGAAAATTTGAGCAGTTTGGAGAACCGGCAAATACCACCTCTGGCTGGCCCCAGAGTAGGGTGGGAATGGGGATTTTGCAGTATTCTTCCCCCAGGAATAGGAAGCGAGTGGAGATTTTGCAATATCCTTTCCCTGGAGCAGGGTGGGAATGGGGATTTTTGCAATATCCCTCCCACAGGAGTAGGAAGGAAATGGGGATTTTGCAGTATCCTTCCCCTGGAGTGGGAAAAGAATGGAGATTTTGCAGTATCCTGACCCCTACTATATTCACCAAGCCATGCCCACAAAACCTGTAGTAAAAAAAAAAAGGGATTTCACCACTGGGAAGGAGCCCTGGGTTAATTACATTAATGAATGCATTTATATTCAGTTTAAATTGAACCCACTTTCCAAAGTCAAACCAATCTTTCTTACTGTTCAAGATTATAAAGCGGTGGGGCACAGTCATTGTAAAAAAGTAAAGTTAGAAAATAATACAAATATTTATATGTGTGATATAACTATTTGTATTATTTATGTTGTGGCCCGCCAGCGGAGCTGGTAGCAGACTCAGACAGTGAGGAGGTTGGGGAGGAACATGGGCCAGTCCTGAAGTCTGGGGAAGGCTCTGATGAGGGCTCTGTGTCGCAGGCAGAGATGGGTCCAGGGCTGTCCAACAGTTATCAGCTGCCTTCGGAGTCAGATATCAGTGGGGCAGAAGAACAGCTGGAGCCTTTTCCCAATGTCTGCATGCATGGAGCTGCCAGGAGAAGGGAACAGCTAAGAAACAAGGCACAGGTGGATGGTGAATGGCTCCTCCCATAGGGAATAAAGAGGAGCAAAAGGGGAGTGGAGTTTGCAGGAGACAATTAGTTCAATTCATGAGGTGAAGATCTGTTCCTGACTTCTTGCCAAGTAATTGCTGCTACAGTCTGGCGTTTGGAAGATATCAGCCTGGCAGCTCCCCAAACCTGATAAAGGTCTGTAGTTGTGAAATCTCTTGAAAGACTGCTGGCCGGGACTTTGCTGGAGAGGAATTCCCTTTAACCTAAATAAAAGAGGTTTTATTGGGACGAGGAGTTGGCTTCATGATCTTGGGAGACCTAAGTCAGAACAATTTAATGGTATAAAATATAGACGATATAAAATATAGAACCGGCAAGAATTTAAAGGCTATAAAATGCTACGGGTCAAACTCATTATTTGAAGTATACTTTGTGTATAAAAAATAGAAAAGAGATATTCATTAATATACTAAATAAGGATTTTTCAATCTTAGCAATCATGCTGGCCAGGGAATCCTGCAGTTGAAGTCCACAATCTTCAAGTTCCTACAGTCATAAAAATTTCATTGAACACGGTTTGAAATAGATATATAATAGGACAATGCAACTTAAATATATCCCAGATCCCTTACCTGCATCCAAAACAATGCTGCTTGCCTTTGCAAATAGTCAAATGATTCTACCATTCAATGATAGCTTGCCAGTTGAAGTTGAAAGCTGGTGTTCTGTCCCCGTCTCACACACGCACCCCCACAGATGGCCTGGAGTTAATAAGACACACGACAAAGTCTTTGAAGATAAAGCTAGCCGCAACCCAGTGGCTGGCTGCCAATTCAAACTTTACTCACATAAACAAAGATAAGTCCACAAGCCTTCTGATAAGGCAGAGCTTCAGCAATACAAGAATTAATCCGAATGCAGTCCACTTAAGCAGGCACAGTTTCAGCAACACAAAGTCCATGGATGATTTCTAGTTTTGCTCATCACAAACTGAGCCGGCCACCACACCCACATTTATACCCTATGGGGGGTGGTCCAGTGACTCAGCTAATCTCTGGCATGCCTCTTCCTCTGCTGCGCACGCTTCTCCCTGCGCCGCTGTCGAGGATCCAGCCAGCACTTATCTCCTTCGTCGCTGTCCACCTGTGGCTGCGGGGACAAGCTTGGCTCTGGGCCTATCTCTTGGCCTTTGGTGTCCTCCGGAGGCATTGCCAGAGAGGAGGGTCCTGGAGAGGGAGGCCTTGCCAACTCCTCTCCCTCACTCTCAGAGTCTGCATCTGTCGATAGCCCAGGCTCAGGCAACGGAGCCACAACAGCTGAAGGTTTATCTGTTCTGTTTTTCTAGGAGGTGCCATTGGCGGCTTGCTCGGGGCCTGGATGACCTCGGGACAGTTCAAGCCCATTCCTCAGATTATCCTGGAACTGCCTCCTGTAGAGCAGCAACGGCTTTACGAAAACGTCTGTGCCATTATTCGGAATCTGGACTGGACCGACGTAGCCCAACTGACAGCCTTGGTCATGGCCAACGGTGCCCTTCAAGAGAAATTGCTTGGAGTCCTGACAAGCTATATCACTAACGAACTCCGAGGGGAGATCCAGTATGGAAACTAGATTCAGATGTGTGTTTCAGGGGGTTGTGAGTGCCCTCGACTCCCTTCTGGCCCTTTTCTCTGGCGTTTTAGATCTCTTAAGATCATGGTTTTTATAGGAATAACAAAATGGCAACCGTGCATTTTTCTTTAACCCCAAATAATCTGTTTGGGAAAATGAACAAGGCAAGCTTTGGTTTGCCCATTCTGTTTTTTCTTCTTTTTCTTCCTAATTAGTCCCTATTTCAATAGCCAAGGGTGGATCAGTTTGAGCCTCGATGTTTACCATATTTATTTAAAAATCTATGCCACCCCAAAAACTGGATTTGGAGTGCCTTGCTCAGTAAGTACCTCTCATTCATCAGACCTCCTAAAGCAGCGGCCTCTGTAACAGTGACATCATCAAAGAATGTGCTACCGTTGCATCCTTGCATCGTGGTCAAGGATGTAAGTCATGGCGTTGGCACTAGGATGACGTCACCATTTGCTGCTCTTTGATGTGCATCGTTCTAGATGAATAATGATACACTGCACAGGTATCATCAGCCTTATCCCAGGGTGGGATCTATGACCAATTGTCCTACCCAAATATGTTTTTTGGCTGAGAAAGAGAGAGAGACAGGCTGGTGGTTAACGTATCTTCAGGATGCCAAGTTGGAGAAACCTAATGTAGATCATGGCATTGAAGTTGAACTATGTGGTGTCCTCTTGGCCACATTAGAATGATCAATGTCAAATTACTTGGAATTTCTCAGATGGGGGGGGTTCACTTATCCATGGGGACGTGTTTCTTCTCCTTCTGCCTTAATTTTGAAACGGTGAAGGAGTGAAAAGTTGAAATAGTCCGGAGCCAAAAATGTAGCAGATGATTCACCTTAGGTATTTCTCTTGAAGATAAAATGCAAATAAAGCTGAATTTTAATGTGTGAACTGCCAAGGTTGTATGACCATTATTCCCCTTCCTTTTAGAGATGCTAATCTGGGTTTCCTGAACTTAAGTTGCCTTCAGTTGAGAACGTTCAACAGGAGGAGACAAGGAAAAAGATCTGGGAGTAACAAAGAATATTAAAGGTCCAACATTCAGGTTTTACAGTTTGGTTTTTGTTTTTTTTAAGAAATGAAAATGAAGTTAGTCCTCGACTTACAACAGTTTATTTAGTGACCATTCAAAGTTACAAGGGCACTGAAAAAGTGACTTACGACCATTTTCATTGAATGACCATTGCAGCATCCCCATGGTCACATGATCTAAACTCCGATGCTTGGCAACTGATTTATATTTATGACGGTTGCAGTGTCCCAGAGTCATGTGATCTGCTTTTGCGACCTTCTAACAAGCAAAGTCAATGTTGAGAAGCCAAATTCACTTAACAACCGTGTTACTAATTTAACACCTGTGCCAAGAAAGGCTGTACAGTGGAGCAAAATTCACTTATAGCAACATAAACGTAGGGCTCAATTGTGGTCATAAGTCGAAGACTACCTCTCATAGAAATCGAGCAATGAAAAATTGTCTTCCACACTGTCTCATACAAGAAATTGAGGCATGGGACGACATCTTCCAGAAAGACAGATACGATGGGACAATGTAAACTTTGAAAACTGATTAAGAGGGCATTAGGTGAGGATGGTAGCCTTGTAGATAAGTTTGGCAGTAGGAACAAGGGAATTGCTGTGAAAGGCGGTTTTGAAAAGGACTTCAAGGTTGCAACTAAGGGAGAATGGTAGCGTGTTGTGCAATCAATACCTTTTGTACAATGGAGAGCAAGCATCGTGACCAGGTTGGTAAGTTAATAATTGTGTATCTTTATCTTATTTAAAGTCCATTGTACCAGGAGGTAAGTTGTAAGTCTGCATTCAGTGGGAGAGTGGCCTTCCAAAGGTCTTAAGCATCATTCCTAAAACATAGGAAAAACAGTTGCGGGAATTGGATATGTCGAGTCTAGTGAAAAGAAGGACTAGGAATGACATAACAGTGTTCCAATATTTGAGGGGCTGCCCCAAAGAAGAGAGTTCTCCAAAGCACCTGAAGGCAGAACAAGAAGCAATGGATGAAAATTAAGGAGAGAAGCAGTCTAGAACTGAGGAGAAATTTACTGATGGTGAGGACAACCAGTGGAACAGTTTACCTTCAGAAGTTGGGGGTGGTAAAACACCGGAGGTTTTGAAGAAGAGACTGGATAACCATTTGCCTGAAATGATATGTTCTCCTGCTAAAGCAGAAGGTTGGACTAGATGAGGACCAACCTTAAACAAAGTAGTTAAAATTTATATATCGTTTTTTTTTTTAATCTGCTCTTTCGATACACACCAAGTTTCATTTGCTGACATTTCAAGAGATTTCCTGTAGCCTGTGTAGCGTAGGGGGCTAATGCCTCCTACTAAAGGCAGCAATTAACACCAGCTGCCTGTAATTTCTGTGAGTTCAATCCTAGCCAGGCTCAAGGTTGACTCAGCCTTCCATCCTTTCTAAGGTGGGTAAATTGAGGACCCAGTTTGTGGGGGCAATAAGCTGACTTTGTATAAATATAAATATACAAAAGTATGAAGGCTATTGCTTAACGTACTGTAAGCCGCCCTGAGTCTCCGGAGAAGGGCGGCATATAAATAAAAAAAATAAAATAAAATAAAAAAATAATTCCTGAACCTATTTATATCTTGGTGTAACCTTTGGTATACATACAGCAGCAGTTGTTACTGTAACACATTTATTGCAGCAGAAGAAAACACAACAAAAATCTTATGTTTCTGATTATTTTCCATGACATTTTCAATGACTCTTCATTTAGCGAGAGAACAACGAAACCTTATTCCATGCGTTGACTTTACAATCTTGCCCAACTTCTGTGTTAAAGTCAGGGAGTGAAATTGGATTTTGTTCTGAATAAACATGCATCAGGGTAGGAGAGATTGAAGATTGAATGCTATCGCTTGCGGATACTTTTTTTCTGTTGAGGATTGAGAAAAATCTTTAGTTCTTACTTCTTGGATGGAGTTTGTGAGGGTGGAGGGCAGTGGTGAAATCCTGCCGGTTCTGTCCGGCTTGCACGAACTGGTAGCGGTGGATGGGCATGGTTTGGCGAACCAGTAACAGCGACAGCATGAGGCTCCGCCCATCCGACCAGACATCATTACTTTCTGGTTTTAACCAGGAAGTAACCAGTTTTTGACCCTCTACGTATGCACAGAAGGCTTTGCGCATGCATAGAGGGTCAAAAATCGGATGTGACGATGGCCCGGGCACTTCCAAACTGGTAGGGAAGGTAAGTAGATTTCACCGCGGGGGGGGGGGGGGTACCTAACATGTAAGGCAGAGAGTAGCATTTAGCAATAGCACTTAGACTCATATACCACTTTACAGTGCTTTATAGCCCTCTCTAAGCAGTTTATATAGTCAGTTTATTGCCCCCAACAATCTGGGTCTTCATTTTACCAACCTCGGAAGGATGAGAAGGCTGAGTCAATGTTGAGCTGATCGGGATTGAACTCCTGACGGGCAAAAAGTCCATAATAGGCTTGCAGCTGCCGATACACTTAATGTCAATTTCCCTGATGGAAGTTAATTGATGTCAGGTTTCGAGGTCGTCTCAAATAAATTGCATTTCAAACAAAGTCTTTGATGAAAAAACTTCCATTTATTAAGCATGACATTCTAACCCTGACTTTATCGTAGCCAACAGTGACTTCCTGACCCAAAACCCTCCTTTCCCTTTCCCCACTCCTCTGCACTCATTGGCCAACTTCCAAGTCACTCTACCCCTAATCTACTGCTCAGCTCAAAGGAATTTCCCCCTTCCCATTCCATCTCCTAGGGGATATTATTTCCAGGGAAAATACGTAGGTGAAAAGTCAAATGTCCCTTTCCAGACGCCTCCGCTTCTTATGTCAGCACTAGAGTAAATGCAGCTTGAAGTGCTGACAATTGATCCCATTTCAGTCAAATCTCAAACTTCTTATTTGTAAATTGAATCCCTCCTCAATCAGTTTCAATCCATTGTTCCTTGTCTGGCCTTCAGGTGCTTTGGGAAATAAATTGCCTTCCTCCTTTCTGTGACAGCCCCTCGATTATTGGAATACTCCTATCGTGTACCCCGGTCCTTCTCTTCACTAGATGACCCATGTCCAGTTCTTAGTGTGTTTTAGCCTCCAGGGCCCTAATCATCTTGGTTGCTCTTCTCTGGACTCTAGAGTCTCAACATCTTTTTTATAGTGTGATGACCAAAACTGGATGCAGTATTCTAGGTACGGTCTTACTAAGGCTTTATAGAGCGGTACTAGTACCTGACATGATCTTGATTCTATCCCTCTATTAAGCAATTTAGGATTGCATTGGCTATTTTGGCTGCTGCTGCACTCTGCTGGCTCATATTTAATTGATTGTCCATAAGATTCCAACATGCCTCTCACAGTTATTACTATTAAGCCAGATTTCACCCAGTTTGTACTTGTACCTTTGGTTTTTCTTCCCTAAATTGAATTTCATTAAGTGCTTCTTGATCTCTGAAAAAGACATTTTGCGTAATGGCACCCCTGAAAAGTGCCACATGCACATCCACATGTGCTCCAAATATCGTTTTGCTGTTTGAATCTGGATTTCTGTGGAGTCTAGCATTCTTGCCCACAATGGGATAAGTGTAAACATTAAATTTTTGCACTGAAATGGATCTAGTTATCAAATCCAAATAAATCGTCAACAGGGAACGAAATAAAACTAATGCTAAAGAAACTCAATTGCTCTGTTCTTCAGCACAACCAGTTAAAGTTTACATTAAAGCAGCTTCAACCACAATAATACATGGGCAAAGAATAGATACAAACTAAAGGTAAACCGATTCAAACTTCATTACAGAAAATACAACTTCAACAACAGAGTGGTCAATGCCTGGAATGCTCTACCCAACTCTGTTGTTACATCCTCAAACCCCCACAGCTTCAACCTTAAATTGTCTACGGTGGACCTCACCCCATTCCTAAGAGGTCTGTAAAGGGGCCATGCATAAGCGGACTTGCATGCCTACAGTCCCTGTCCTACTGTCCCCATTTATTTGTACCCATTACCTGTATTCATGTCCATGTTTATACTTATACCTGTTATCTCGTACATGTTTGACAAACTAAATAAACTAAACTACCTCTTCCTAAGAATACCTGCCCATCCCACAAGATCAGATAGGGCGGCACGCTCTAGGGCCCTTCCCTGGAATCTTGAAAGCACATATTACTTTTTTATTTTTTTATTAGTCATATTTCTATGCCGCCCATTCTCTGAGGACTCTGGGCGACTTATCCCAAAGACAGTATACTAAATAGCATCTTGCCCCCAACAATCTGGGTCCTCATTTTACCCACCTTGGAAGGATGGAAGGCTGAGTCAACCTTGAGCCGCTGAACTAGCAGTCAGCTCAAGTAGCTGCAGTACTGTACTCTAACCACTGCACCACCTCGCCACCACATATGTCCTGTGGCTGCCCTTATCTTGAGGGAAGTTCTCCCCAGCCCCATTGATTCAACAAGACCTCACCCTCTTGCCCTTGGAAAAGTCATTAATACTTGGCTTTTACTCTAGTGCTGATGTAGGATTGCATAAAGGCAAGTTTTATTGTTTTATGATTGCTTTATAGTTTTGTTGTTGTTGAAGTCCTGATCCGCCCAGAATTGTTTTATTGATTACTGTTTTATGATTGCTTTACAGTTTTGCTGTCGTTGCTACTGTGAGCTCCCCAGGGTTCTTAAGATGGGTGGCCCTATGAATCTTTACAATTAATCACTTAAATAAACTGCTACAGTTTGTCTCTCAAACGTATTAACACCTCTTACTTGAAACATTAGAGCAGACTTCCCTTCCTCAGCTTTCAGTACACCTCTCCTGCGCGAGCTGCACTGGCTCCCGGTAGTCTTCCGACTGCGCTTCAAGGTTTTGGTTATCACCTTTAAAGCGCTCCATGGCTTAGGACCTGGTTATTTACGGGACCGCCTACTACCACCAATAGCCTCCCACCGGCCAGTACGCTCTCATAGAGAGGGGCTCCTCTGGGTGCCGTCGGCCAAACAATGTCAGCTGGCGGTCCCCAGGGGAAGAGCCTTCTCTGTGGGAGCACCTACCATCTGGAACGACCCCCTCCCCCGGAGATACGGAGGATCCCGGACTTGCGTACCTTCCGTCGCGCACTCAAGACTCATTTGTTCCATCAAGCCGGCCTGACCTAAGTCTTTTCCCCCTTTTAAATGGGAATTTTAATTTGTATTAAATTATTGGGATTTTAAATTTTTCAGCCAAATTATTTAATTTTGTTTTAGTCTATTTTAAATTTTGTATTTATATGTTTTATTTTATGGCTGTACACCGCCCTGAGTCCTTCGGGAGTAGGGCGGTATATAAATTCAATAAAATCAAAAAAAAAAAAAGTCCAATCAGTATAACCACATTTATTGCATAGCGTCCTGTTGTGCCCCTGCAAAGCAAAAGTGAAAGCACCAGACAGGGTAGCCTTTTATTGGGATCCTCTCCCAGTCTCGGCTCCACATTGAGGCTGGCGCTGGAAGGAGTAAGAGCTGAAGGACTAAAAATGAGGGGTAAGCAACTTTGTCTTCTTAGATGAGTTTAGCAGCTTCATTTGGTATATTGAGGATTTTTTTTCTTTTCTTTCCTGAAAGTAGCAACTGCTATGGCAGCTGCCTCTCAATATTCTCAGGAATCAGAGTTAGAAATGTGTGCCTTGGAATCATCCTGCCTTTGAGCTCTGCAGGCAGTTCCTTTACTCTGCTACAGCATGCATTGTTAGCGGTGAGGTGGAATAAGTGACCCTCTGTTTTCTTAGATGAGTTTAACAGCTTCACTCCATGTATTGAGGTCTTTCTTTTCTTTCTTGAAAGTAGCATCTGACAGTGGCCAAACAGATGATGATTTTTGGTTGGTTGGTGAAACTTACACTGAAACTGACAGGTAAGCAGTGCACTGGTTTTCTCCTGGAATGCAAAAAACACAGGGGAGGTTGTGCCTGCACCCCGGACACATTCACAAATACATTCATTTACCTGTGCTGCAATCTGCCTCTGCCCTGAGGGGGCTGGAGGCATCAGAAATCCCCCCACTCACCCTCCCACTGGTAGAATCTGAGCAGGCTTTTTTAAAAAAAAAAAGTTTTTCAGTTTTATTTCTTATAATATAAAATGTACATTTTCTTATACATAATTAATCATACATATACATGTTTTCCTTAAAGAAAGCATTAAAATAAGGCATTTTAATTACATTCGGAGTTGCTCTTCTACCCTTTCTCTCCTCCTTTCGCCACAAACCTTCTTCTTCTTCTCCTCTTTCCCTTCTGTCCCTCCTCTCCTACTTCCTCTTCCTTCCTCTCCTACCTCATCCTATTTCCCCTTCCTTTCCCCCACCCCTCTCTTCTTTCCCCCCTACTCACCTTCTCTCCTACTCCTATCCCCTACCCTTCCTTCCTCTCCTTTTCCCTTTCTTCCATTCCTCTCCCTCCTTCTCCTCTTTCTACCCTCTCCTCCTCTCTCCTTTCTACCTTCTTTGCTGTGGAATATTCTTCTTCTTTGGTATCCGAGCAACTCCTGTATTCTAATAGTATATACTTTCTTTTAATTTCTTTTCAGATTTATTCTATCTATCATCATTATAATTATAATTGTACATTTATTCTTATTATCTTCTTTCTTTTCCCCCCTCCCATCCCCCTTTTTCATTTACTCTGGTGTCAGAGCATTTCTTTTTTATCCTTTCCCTCATTTAACTTTCTATTATCTAAATCATTTATGTATTCTCTTATCTTCATATTTTTTTCTAACCATATATCAAATCTTCCCCATGTCTTGAAATACACTGATTCCTCTTTATCTCTTATTCCTAAAATTAATCTATTGATTTCCGCAGTCTAAAATCTTTTTCATTACTTTACCTTCTGACAGAATTTTTTCTGTCTTCCAATTTTGTGCAGATACAATTCTTGCTGCTGTTATTATATGTATAGTTAAATACACATCTTCTTTACTATATCTCTCTGGGAGAATACCCAATAAAAAAACCTCTGGTTTTAATTCTATAGAGTTATGTAATATTTCTTCCAACCATTTGTGCATTCTAGACCAATATTTTTTTGCTTCTAAACATGACCTCCACATACAATAGTATGATCCCGAGAAATGCAAACATTTCCAACATTTGGCTGATTTATCCTTAACAACTTTGCTAATCTTTCTGGTGGCATATGCCACCTATAAAACATTTTATATAGATTTTATTTATATGCAGTTACCATTGTCAATTTATAATTCCTTTCCCATAGTTATTACCATTTCTCTAATTCTATTGCAGATCCAAAATTTTTCGCCCATGTTATCATTTTCTCTTTTAAGTCTTCATCATCCAATCTGATTTGCAACAAATAATTATATAATCTGGACAGGGTTAAAGGGGGTAAAGACAGCTCTGCCATCCACCATCGTGTCCTGGCAGCAGCGGTCCTTTTGGAGGTCCAGCTGCGGTCAGGCTAGGCCAAATCCACCCTCACTTTCTGCCAGCCCTTCCACACGACTCACGGCGTCCCCATCTCAGGTTGTGACCATGGAAAGCACACACAGCCCTCATTGATCCTCTGCGTATGGCAAACAGGCTACAGTGCTGAAATGACTTGCTCTGTTTTTCTCTTTAAAATCTGTTATATTGGGTGTTTGGGATGCTAGAAATATATTTTTCTTCTCAACTCTTGGCTCGAGGAGGGAGGGAGGGAGGGCAGAAGGGAGGGAGGAAGGAGAGAGGGAGGGAGGGAGGAGGGTGAGAGGAAGAAAGGAGAGAGGGAGGATGGAGGAAGGGAGGAAGGAAGGAAGGAGGGAGGAAGGAAGGAGAGAGGGAGGAAGGAAGGAAGAGAGGGAGGAGGGAGGGAGGGAGGAAGGAAGGAGAGAAGGAGGGGGGAAGGAAGGAGGGGGGAGAAAGAAGGAAGGGAGGGAGGAGGGAGGAAGGAAGGAGAGAGGGAGGGAGGGAGGGAGGAGGGTGAGAGGAAGAAAGGAGAGAGGGAGGATGGAGGAAGGGAGGAAGGAAGGAGAGAAGGAGGGAGGAAGGAGGGAGGGAGAAGGAAGGAAGAGAGGAAGGAAGGAAGGAAGGAAGGAAGGAAGGAAGGAAGGAAGGAAGGAGGGAGCATGGAGGAAGGGAGGAAGGAAGGAGAGAAGGAGGGAGGAAGGAAGGAGAGGGAGAAGGAAGGAAGAGAGGGAGGGAGGAGGGAGGGAGGAAGGAAGGAGAGAGGGAGGAAGGAAGGAAGAGAGGGAGGAGGGAGGGAGGGAGGAAGGAAGGAGAGAAGGAGGGGGGAAGGAAGGAGGGGGGAGAAAGAAGGAAGGGAGGGAGGAGGGAGGAAGGAAGGAGAGAGGGAGGGAGGGAGGAGGGTGAGAGGAAGAAAGGAGAGAGGGAGGATGGAGGAAGGGAGGAAGGAAGGAGAGAAGGAGGGAGGAAGGAGGGAGGGAGAAGGAAGGAAGAGAGGAAGGAAGGAAGGAAGGAAGGAAGGAAGGAGCATGGAGGAAGGGAGGAAGGAAGGAGAGAAGGAGGGAGGAAGGAAGGAGAGAGGGAGAAGGAAGGAAGAGAGGGAGGGAGGAGGGAGGGAGGAAGGAAGGAGAGAGGGAGGAAGGAAGGAAGAGAGGGAGGAGGGAGGGAGGGAGGAAGGAAGGAGAGAAGGAGGGGGGAAGGAAGGAGGGGGGGAGAAAGAAGGAAGGGAGGGAGGAAGGGAGGAAGGAAGGAGAGAGGGAGGAAGGAAGGAAGAAGGGAGGGAGGGAGGAAGGGAGGAAGGTCCAACTGTCCCTAAATACTAAGAAAATGATGAAAGATAGGAATTTAAAATGGAAGAAGAATGTGCCTGGCTGGGTGATGAGTTGGCAAAAATAATCACAAATCCAGTTTGAGTCCAATGTCCCACTGTTTAGGTGTGTGTGTGTGTGTGTGTGTGTGTTCATGTATTACTGTTCTTGTATGAGATAATAGTAAGGCAGGTTGTTGTAAACTCTGTCTGTGAGAGGAAAACAAGATCTGCATTGAGGCTCTTTTATAATTGTTTCAGGAGCGAAGACTTCACTCGGGAAGGTACAATTGACCTCCTCAGTCTAATTTCTGAAGATCATGAACAATTTCCACTGGATGATTGGGGCACTGAAGCAGACTGGTAAGCGGTGCAGCTCATGCACTGGTTTTCTCCTGGAATGCAAAAACAGAGAAGAGGTGGTGCCTGGATGCCAGACACATTCATAAATACCTTTAGTAACACCCGTTATTCTGGATGTTTGGGGCACTAGAATTATATTTTTCTCTGTGAATTCTTGGCTCTAGGCTTCCAAGCTCTTCTGTAGTAGAAAAGGGCAGAATATTCTGGGAAGAGAAATAGAAAGGGAGAAGAGAAGTAAGGAGGGAAGGAGGGAGGGAGGGAGGGAGGAAGGAGGGAGGGAGAAATGAAAGGAGGGAGGGAGGGAGGAAAGGAAGGGAAGGGAAGGGAAGGGAAGGGAAGGGAGGGAGGGAGGAAGGAAGGAAGGAAGGAAGGAAGGAAGGAAGGAAGGAAGGAAGGAAGGAAGGAAGGAAGGAAGGAAGGAAGGAAGGTCCAACTGCCTCTGCATACTAAGAAAATGATGAAAGGTAGGAATTGAAAATGGAAGAAGAATGTGCCTGGCTGGGTGATGACTTGCCAAAACTCACGAGAAATCCAGTTTGAGTCCAACATGTCACTGTTTAGATGTGTTTGTGTGTTCATGTATTACTGTTTTTGTATGAGATAACAGTAAGGCAAGTTGCTTAAATTCTTGTCTGTGAGAGGAAAAACAAGATCTGCATTGGGGCTCTTTTACAATTGTTTCAGGGGTGAAAACGTCACTCGGGAAGGCACAATTGACCTCCTCAGCCATGTTTCTGAAAGGGAAAATATGGTGGCTGCTGTTCCAACATCTGTACTAACGAGAATCCTGGTAGCAACTGGCCTGGTAGCTGTAATACTAGGTAAACTTGTCTTATCTATTGGTAAATTTATGGCTTCAGATATGCGGAAAAGTGCCTTCTGGGAAGTTTTGGGTCCCCCAAATTGTAGGTTTAAATGTGATGGGGGGGGGAATTAATAATGGAGAGGGAGCCATAGGGTTAATGGCATTTGATGAACGTGTTTATATTCAGTTTAAATTGAAACTACTTTCAGATTCAAATCAAACTTTATTATGATCCAAGACCATAAAGGGAAAGCGTACCAACATACCACCCCTTTGTGGATTACTGCCTTGTGGTAGCAAAGGGGCTTGTGCAGCAATGAAGCTATGAGCTATGCCATGCAGGGCCACCCAAGATAGACAGGTCATAGCAGGGAGCTCTGACAGAACATGATCCACTGGAAAAGGAAATTGCAACCCACTCCAGTATCTTTGCCCTGAAAACCCCATGGACAGTAGCAAAAGGCAAAAAGATATGATGCTGGAAGATGAGCCCCTCAGGTCGGAAGGTGTCCAATGTGCTACTGGGGAAGAGCAGAGGGCTAGTACTAGTAGCGCCAGAAAGAGTGAAGCGATTGGGCCAAAGCTGAAAGGACACTCAGCTGTGGATGCATCTGGTGGTGAAAGGAAAGTCCGATGCTGTAAAGATCTATTCTCCATTAGGAACCTGGAATGTAAGATCCATGAATCAAGGCAAGCTGGGCGTGGTCAGACAAACGATGACAAGGCTGAAGATCGACATTTTAGGAATCAGTGAATTAAATGGACAGGAATGGGTGAATTTAATTCAGATGATCAATAGGTATACTACTGTGGGCAAAGATCCCTCAGAAGAAATGGAGTAGTCTTCATAATCAATAAAAGAGTAGGAAAAGCAGTACTGGGATACAACCACAGAATGATCTCAGTTCAAATCCAAGGCAAACCATTCAATATCACAGTCATCCAAGTTTATGCCCCAACCACTGCTGCTGAAGAGGATGAAACTGACCGGTTCTATGAAGCCCTATAGCACCTTATAGAATTAACACCAAAAAATGATGTCCTTATCATCATGGGGGATTGGAATGCTAAAGTAGGAAGCCAAAAGGTAATAACAGACAAGTTCGGCCTTGGAGTACAAAATGAAGCAGGTAACAGGCTGATAGAATTTTGTCAAGAGAATACGATGGTCATAGCAAACACTTTTCAAACATCCCAAGAGATGACTCTACACATGGACATCACCAAACAGTCAACACAGAAATCAGATTGACTATGTGCTCTGCAGCCAAAGATGGAAAAGCTCTTTAAAGCCAGTAAAAACGAGACCAGGAGCTGACTGTGGCTCAGATCATGAGCTTCTTGTTGCAAAATTTAGATTTAAATTGAAGAAAGTAGGGAAAAGCATTAGCCATTCAGGTATGAACTAAATCATATCCCTGATGAATATACAGTAGAGGTGACAAATAGATTTAAGGAATTAGATCTGATAGACAGAGTGCCTGAAGAACTATGGATGGAGGTTTGCAATATTGTACAAGAGGTAGCAACTAAAACCATCCCAAAGGGTAAAAAAAATGCAAGAAAGCAAAATGGCTGTCTGAGGAAGCTTTGCAAATAGCTGAGGAAAGAAGGGAAGCGAAAAGCAAGGAAGGAAGAAAGAGAAAGATACACCCAACTAAATGCAGAATTCCAGAGAACAGCTAGAAGAGATAATAATATCTTCTTAGAATAGAATAGAATAGAATAGAATAGAATAGAATAGAATGGAATGGGATGGGATGGGATGGGATGGGATGGGATGGGACGGGACGGGACGGGACGGGACGGGACGGGACGGGACGGGACGGGACGGGACGGAACAGAATAGAATTTTTATTGGCCAAGTGTGATTGGACACACAAGGAATTTGTCTTCGGTGCATACGCTCTCAGTGTACATAAAAAGACAAAATACATTCGTTAAGAATCATAAGGTACAACACTTAATGATAGTCATAGGGAAACAGTCAATATCAATCGTAAGGATACGAGCAACAAAGTTACAGTCATACAGACATAACTGGGAGGACGTGGGTGGTGGGAACAATGAGAAGATTAATAGTGCAGACTTAGTGAATAGTTTGATACTGTTGAAGGAATTATTTCTTTAGCAGAGGGATGGCGTTCGGGGAAAAACTGTTTGGTGTCTAGTTGTTCTGGTGTGCAGTACACTATAGCGTCGTTTTGAGGGCAGCTGTGAGGTGGAATAAGTGACCCTCTGTTTTCTTAGATGGGATTAACAGCTTCATTCCATGTATTTGTTTCTTTTCTTTCTTGAAAGTAGCAACTGCCTGGAAATTGGAGAAGAAAACTGCCAGCGCCCCAGGTGCTCAGGAGCCTTTGTCTGTCTCTGCAAGGCCTGAAACTGCACCTGAAACACAGGGTAAGCAGGGCAGCTCACACACTGGTTTTCTCCTGGAAGGCAAAAACACAGGGAAGGTTGTGGCTCCGTTACCTGTGTCACTGAGTTCTTGTATTTACCAGCTGAGCTCATATTTCTGAACTGTCAGACTTTCCATAGCTTGCCAAGCTTCTTATCTCTGATCCACTACGCATGTACGCATTCCTTTGTATCTTCTTCTAGAAACTTTCCTTTATTCTCCAGCCAGGGAAGATAGCCTGGCACTTTGCCATAATGTGACTAATTTAGAATACTAAGATTTGTCTTTATTTTCTTTACAATAAATATGAGTTTAATTAGAAAATGCATCTTCGGGTTTATTTTATTTTTCAAAAGTATACACAAAGAAAAGTCACAATCCAAGGCAATTACCCCAAGAAGGTAACGGGGCTAATTGCCACTCTAACAACCTGAGCCTGTGTTATCGGCAGGAGAGGACTCCGAGAGTGAAGGAGAGGAGTTGGCAAGGCCGCCCTCTCCAGGACCCTCCTCTCTGGCAATGCCTTCGGTGTCCTCTGAGGCCAAGAAATAGGCCTGGGGCTAAGCACGTCCACGCAGCCACAGGTGGACAGTAATGAGGAAGATGCATTTTGGCTGGATCCTCGACAGCGTTGCAGAGATAAGCGTGCACAGCAGAGGAAGAGGCATGCCAGGGATTAGGCTGAGTCACTGGACCACATCCCACAGGGTATAAAAGAGGGTGTGGTGGCCGGTTCAGTTTTGTGACGAACAAAAAACTGGAAGTAACTCATCTTCTCTGTGTTGCTGGAACTTTGCCTGCCTTATCGGACTGCATTCGGAATAATCTCTTTGTTTTTGTGAGTAAAAAGATTATTGGCAGCCAGCCACTGGGTTGCTGCCAACTTTGTCATCAAAGACTCTTTTGTGTGTTAGCTTATTAACTCTTGGCCGTCTGTGGGGGTGTTTGTATGAGATGGGGACAGAACAGTGCCTGCATGCTGGACAGATTCACAAAAACCTTCATGCTCCCATGTGCAATCTGCCTCCGCCCTGAAGGGGCTGGCTGGAAGCAGCAGAAATCCCCCCACTCACCCTCCCACCAGTAGAATCTGAAGGGGGTTAAAAGGGGGTAAAGGCAGCTCTGCCCTCCACCATGCGATCCTTCAGGAGGTCCAGCCATGACCAGGCCAGGCCAAATCCACCCACATTTCCCGCCGGCCCTTCCACACTACTCGTCGTCCCTCCATCTCAGGTCATGAGTGTGGAAAACAAGCATAGCCCTCATTGATCGGCCGCAACCGGTCTGGCCAAAGGGGAATGGGGGGGGGGGAGTTCCCAGCTGGCAGGCATCTTGAATTCCAAGGAGCTAGTCCACGCCTCATGTGGTAACTTTGCCAAGTGGCCTTTGCCTGTCCTCCGGGATATGGACTACAGCTCCCATGTTCCCCAGCCATTGGCCATGCTACCTAGCTAGGGCTCAGGGAAGCCAAGAGATGACTGGCTCTGTTTTTGTCTTTAAAATCCATTATCTTGGTTGTGTGGGTGCTAGAAATATTTTTCTCTGTCAACTCTTGGCTTGAGGCTTCCAAGCTCTGCTGTAGTAGAAAAAGGCAGAATATTCTGGGAAGAGAAAGGAGAAGTAGGAGGAGGGAGGGAGGGAGGGAGGGAGGAAGGAAGGAAGTTAGGATGGAAGGAAGGGAGGGAGGAAGGAAGGAAGAGAAAGAAAGAAGGATGGAAGGAAGGAAGGAAGGAAGGAAGGAAGGAAGGAAGGAAGGAAGGAAGGAAGGAAGGAAGGAAGGAAGGAAGGAAGGAAAGAAAGAAAGAAAGAAAGAAATCTTGTTCTTGGAAGTTTGAGGGTCCTACCCGATCCTACAGCAGGCTTTCATGTCTTTTGCACTGAGGAGAGGCTCCGGTCTCTCTACGCAGCTATAAAGCCCAGATCAGTGGAGGGCTGCAGTGACGGTTGTCCTTCTGGAAGTCTGTCCCATCTCCACAAGGAGCTCTGGAGCTAGTCAGAGTGACCATCAGGGTCTTGGTCTCCTCTCATACTAAGGTCTTCCTTCCCTGATTGCTCAGTTTGAGCAGAGGACCAGCCCATGGAAGAGTCCTGGTTTTGCCAAACTTCTTCCATTTGAGAATTATGGAGGCCACTGAGCTCTTAGGAAGGTTCAGTGCAGCAGAAAGTTTACTGCAGCCTCCCCCAGATGTGTTCCTTGCAACCATCCTGTCTCTGAGCTCTGCAGGCAGTTCCTCTGACCTCTGATCTCCTGGCTTTTGCTCTGCTGAAGTATGCATTGTCAGCCGTAGGGCCTTCTATAGTGAGGTGTATGCCTTCCCAAATCATGTCCAATCAATTCAATTGATCACAGGTGGACTCCAATCAAGGTGTAGAAGCAATCAAGAAAAATGGGAGGCGCCTGAATTAAATTTCAAGTGTTGTTATAAGGGCTCTGAGTACTTATGCCAATGTGATATTTCAGTTTTTTTCTTTTTAATACATTTACAGACATTTCTAAAAATGAGTTTTCACTTTGTCATTATAGGGTATTTGGTGTAGATTAATGAGAAAAAAAATGAATTTCCACAATTGTGGATTCAGGTTGCAGCATAACAAAATTGAAAAAATGAAGGGGGTGTGAATATTTTCTGAATGCACAGTAGAAAATAGAAGGCAGAGAAAAAGTGGGAAAATAAAGGGAATGGCATACAAAAGATACATTGATAAACTAAAAAGATGTAAAAGAGGACAGCTAAAAAATATCCCAGAGCCAAGGGCTGCAAAGCTGGATTTTTAGGTGCATTAGAAAAGATGCTGCTGGAGTTTGCAAATAATAGAGTGCTTCTATTGTCCAAGGATGGTTTGCCAGAGAGTTGAAAGATAGACTGTCGGTTCTGTTTTTCTAGGAGCTGGTGCTGATGGCGATGCTGCGGTTGGGGCCAGGAAAAACACTCAAACGATCCTGCCCATTCCTCAGCTTCTCAGGAATTTGTCTTCTGAGCAGAAGGAGTTGCTTCACCAACGTGCTATTCCCTTTATTCGGAATATGGGCTGCAAGAACATGACCGAGCTCAAAAACAAAGTCATGGAGAACAGTAACCATAAAATGATATTTCGTCAAATATTGAAAGACTATGTTACTAATGACCTCGAAGGGGTAGTTAAGCAACACCGAGTGACTTCTATTAGACACGGTGTGTTCAGTGAATTTTAAAGTTAGAATGAGACACCTCTGTTAGGATGGGAGCAAGTGGTGATGTCATCAAGGTGCAAAGATAAAAGTCCCTACATTTGCACCAGGATGACATCACTGTTTGCTGCCCTCTGGCGGATTTGCATCATGCTAGTTGAATAAAGGTAGCCTGAACAGATGTAGCTATCCTTTCCTGGCCTATCCTTAGAAGTTTTGATTTGTGACCAATTGTCCTATCCAGGTACATTCTTGATTCTCTGATATAAATCTAATCATTGTTGGCTATGTAGTAGATAATTCATCTCAGAAATTTTTCCTGAAGAGAAATGCAAATTGAACTGAATTTTAATGTGAACTACCAAGTTTTTAGGACCATTATTCCCCTTCCTTTAGAGATGCCTTCTCAGTTAGAAATCATACACGATTAAAGGTCTATTGTGCAGGATCTGGCTGTTCATTTCAGAAAGGGAATAGATTCCAGCTTTTAGATAAGGTTTCATCAAAGTTTTCAGAGTCTACTCTGAAACATGATAATAATGTGCTTGTAATCATAGAGAACATAAGCCAATCATAAAATAATATCTGTGTGAGATTCATAGCTTTATTGACACATTCCAGCTTTTAGATAAGGTTTTAGATAAGCCAATAAGACAGTAGTATTTGTACTCTGACTAGCAGCTTTACAGTAAATTGATTTTAATTCTAATGAAATGGGTTTTTCTATGTTTCAGTGGTATTTATTTATGTATTAAATTTGTATGCTGCCCATCTTGCCTGGAAGCAACTCTAGGTGGCCAGTATTACCTTCCTAAAAATGTGTTTGCATATCAGTTAGGTGTTAATCCAAATAAAAACACATTGGTTCAAACGAAATATAAAGGCCAGGGGTATAGATCACAATAAGATATAATCTAGTTCATTTTGGGTTATTAAGTAAATTACATTTGGCTTTTCAATTGTTGGAAGAAATGTTCACTGGGGATATCCCTGTACGGATCTAGGACTTTTCGGCTCCAACTCTTGGTGCTGCCTGTTTCTCCACTAGGATTTTGCCTCGGCATTATTACGCTTCGGCATTTTGGGCCATGGCCCCTCCGTCTGAGTCCCTTCACTGTGGCCCATTTGTCGCACTACAGTTCACATTGGGTTTTTGGGCACAGAGGTCAGTTCGAAGCCAGCCAATCGGTACAGGGACTCGGGGGCTTTGGGAGTAGGGTGGGGACTGCGGTTAAGAGGGAGGCTCTCTCAGTTCGGAGACTCTCGAGGCGGCTGAGAGCAGCGCGGGGGAGGGATCCAGCCACAAAAGATGGGGGAGGTGGGCTGTAGAGGTTCCCATGGCATCTCCCTGTGAAAGAGGGGGCTGGGAGGCGGCAAAGGTATTTTGTTAATAGCACTTGGGGCTCTGCCCCCCATCCCGGCCAACAGCCGCTCGCCTGTCCTGTCAGTTCGGAGCCTCCCGAGCAGGGGTAAAATGCTCCCGGTTCGGACCGGATCGCCCGATCTGGTAGCGATGGAGGCAGGTGGTTCAGAGAACCGGTAGCAAAAATCCCTGCCCCCTCCCCATGTGCAACAATCATCAGAGACTTTTTTTTTTACTTTTAAAAGCATTTTTTCTACAACCTCTTCGGCCGAAAAAATGCTTTTAAAAGTAAAAAAAAAAAAGCCTGTGATGATCGCGCGGCTCAGCTGGGATCATCAAAGGCTTTTAAAAGAAAAGAATCCTTTTTTTCTTTTAAATGTCTCTGACGATCCAAGCTGAGTTGCCTGATCATCAGAGGCATTTAAAAAAAAAAGTCTCTGCCGATCAGGCAACTCAGCTGGGATCGTCAGAACCTTTTGAAAGCATTTTTTTACAACCTCTTCGCCAAAGAGGTTATAGAAAAAATGGTTTTAAAAGTAAAAAAAAAAAAAATTGGCCACAGCCACCCAGTCACATTACCCCCACACCAAGCCACGCCCACAGAACAGGTAGTAACAAATTTTAGATTTCACCACTGCTCCCAAGGCTGCGGAGACTAACGGGGTGTGGGAGGAGGCTGTAGAGGACGAGGGATCCAGCCCCAAAAGACAAGGGGAGGGGGCAGTAGTGGGTGAGGGATCCATCAGATGGGGTTCCCAGATGTTATTACAACTAGACATAGATTCAGGCTGGAAGGGATCCTGAAGGTCTTGTAATCCAACTCCTTGCTCTAGCAGGAGACCTTATATCATCTGAGTTATTTTGGTGCCTCTAACAGAGAGGTCTTTTTCTCTTTCTCTGCTCACGTTCCTTTCCCCAAACATCCCTGGGTCAGGGTGGACGGCCTTTCCCTGGAATTCAACGGGGAGCTTGAAAGGAATGTGAGCAGAGAAAGAGAAAAAAGTTAAGTGATCGGAATTAGTGTTGCCCCTCACTCCTCTTCAATTCCAACCGTAAGGTCCAATAATAATACGTTTAAGCTCATAAATGCCAAACAAGAAACTTAAACAGAGGCAACACTGCAGAGAAGGTGTAACTCCTTTTTATACAGTCAGAAACATCATAAAATAACATCCTGGCTTCCTAGTTAGATTTATGTATTCCTGCAAAAAGGATAGAATACTCCTCATTCGCCTTAACAATCTTATCTCTTTCCTTTGGCCATTGGTACCCCTGGTGTGATGGGAACAGATCAAAGCTGAGATATTTATTTATTTATTTATTTATTTATTTATTTATTTATTTATTTATTTATTTATTTATTTATTTATTTATTTATTTATTTATTTATTTATTTATTTATTTATTTATTTATTTATTTATTTATTTATTTATTTATTTATTTATTTATTTATTGGTTCGATTTATATGCCGCCCTTCTCCGGAGACTCAGGGCAGCTTGCAATGCATTAAGCAATAGCCTTCATACTTTTGTATATACCTGCTTAGTAGGGCTTTCAGCCCCCCCAAGCGGTGTTTTTTTTTATACAAAGTCAACTTATTGCTCCCACAATCCAGGTTCTTATTTTACCTACCTCGGAAGAATGGAAGGCTGAGTCAACCTTGAGCCTGGTGAGATTCAAACTTGCAGTAATTGCAGGCGGCTGGTACTAGTTAACAGCACTTTAGTCTGCTGCGCCACCAAGGCTCTTAGAGATAGTTCTTAAGGGGGAGGCTCTGATCAAAGGTGAGACATATGTTTTGACAAATGGCAGGTACTTCACTCCCGGAAACCAAAAAAAGGGAAAAGCAGAGAGGGAACGAAGAGGTGAGGATGGCGGTTAGAAGAGAGCAGGGCTCTTGGGAAAGGTGGGTCTTCAGAAACCAGGAGAAGGAAAAGCATAAAAACAGGCCAGCCATTCCCGCCAGCTGGTTGCAAAAGCCCCACCTGATGGATCCCTCGTCCTCTACAGACCTCCTCCCTCCGCGCTGCTCTTGACTGCCTCGGGAGGCTCCAAACTGACAGGCGAGGGGCTCCTGACCAGGGCGGGGTAGGGATGGGGGCTTCAGAGCCCCAAGCGCTACTAACTAGGGCAGCCTCGGTTGGGGTAGATATGGAGAAACAGGCAACACCAAGAGTTCGAGCTGAAAAGAGCCTGAGTAGCGTAGGGGGCTAATGCCTCCTACAAAGGCAGCATTTAAGATCCAGCTGCCTGCAATTATTGCGAGTTCAATCCTAGCCAGGCTCAAGGTCGACTCAGCCTTCCATCCTTTCTAAGGTAGGTAAATTGAGGACCCAGTGTGTTGGGGGCAATAAGCTGACTTTGTATAAATATACAAAAGTATGAAGGCTATTGCTTAATGCATTGTAAGCTGCCCTGAGTCTCCGGAGAAGGGCGGCATATAAATCAAATTAAAAAAAAAAAAAGTCCCATTCTGGGGATTTGGGGGTTCTCTGAAGTGCACAGAACCTTAGCTAGAGGTTCTCCCGGAGCCCTGCGAACCCCCAGCAGTCCATCCCTGGCTGTCTGCAAGGAATATAAATCTTTCCATGCCCCACTATCCTTTGGCTTTGAAACGGAGATGAGCACCGCTCCCTAGAGTCAGGAACGACTAGCACATATGTGCAAGGGGAACCTTTACCTTTACCTTACTCAGTTTATGAATGAGTACAATCTGTTCCCCAGCTTGGCATCTTCCAAAGGTTTGTTGGGTCGTAGCTTTCAGACATCCCAAGCAGGTGGAATGACGGGCAGGAAGCTCACCGAATTGTACTTAAGTGTAATGGTTAAGAAGAGTCACAAGAGGGCTCTTTTAAGCTGAAATTCTTTACAATAGCTATTTGGCCAAAATACGTAAGTCACTGATGAAGAACTGATAACTTTTGCCCTGTTTTACGACTTTTCTCTCCACGTTTATTAAGTGAATCTCTGCAGTTGTTAAATTAGCAATTCCACTGTTAAGTGAATCTCACTTTCTCATAAATCGTCATAAATATGACCCAGTTGTCAAGCCTCCAAATGGAAATCACATGACCATGGGAAAATTGCAATGGTCATGTGTGTGAAAAATGGTCATAAGTCACTTTTTTTCAGTGCTATCGTAACTTCAGTCACTAGGTGAACTATTTTAAGTTGACTTAAATTTTTTTTTTTAACTTTGGTGCATTTTGTAAAAAATGCACCAAAGTCTAAAATTCACATTCGTTCTTGTGAGCTACAGTAGTGGCCAAAATAGTGGAAACCTTTTGGGAACAGTGTATTTTCTAAAACTGGCACCATAAAATTATATATCAATGGAAAGATAATTTAATCAAGAACATAATGCAATAACTTCTATGAAGGATTTGCGGTTACAGTAATAATTACAGTATAAAGAAGAAAAGTGAAACACGTAGAAAAACTGAGAAATACAAAAATTATTACCATAGAAAAATCAATTGCAAAAATTATCACATTGTCAGTTAATACTTAGTTGGGTAACTTTTAGCATCAATGACGGCCTTACGACGTCTTCCCATGGAGTGAACCAAATCTTTTAGTTCTGCAGCTGTTATCGTGTGAAACCAAGATTGAAAGGATGGCTTCTATTAACCGGGTTTTATTGCTGGGTCGCTTCTGACTAACAAGTTTCTTTAGTCGGCTTCATAGATTTTCAATTGGGCTATTCCCAGGCCATTCCAGCAATAGAATATGATTATCTTGAAACTCCCCTCCCCCCCCAAAAAGTGGTGTTATTAGCCATCAAACCTCAAAAATACACTTTTCCCAAAAGGTTTCCACAATTTTGGCCACTACTGTAGCTTAATTAGCACAAGAAATTCAAAACAATGATTCAGTTTGCACATCTGGGCAGCCGACCTTCTGTAAGATCCACAAGATCAAATCTACTTTTTTCAAAAGACAGAAGAATTGTGGAGAGACAGTCCAGAATGACAATCTCTTCGGGGCCCCGGCAGCTGTCATTCTCTCTTAAACGAAGGGTCATCATTAACTTTAAAAAGATTTTTTTTTTAAAAAAAAAAAAAGTCAGTTAGCCGTTATCTTTCACCCATCGCGAAATTACTTCCGCACAGCTTTAACCCCATTGCTGAATTAATTCATTTTCGGTTTTGCAGGATACATCCAAACCGTGTAAACCCAAAGATGTCTCAAAACTACACAAAAGAAAAAAAAAAAAACCTGTTTTCCTTTCAGCCTTAGCGTGCTGCATAGAGTGTTGCTAGCTGATCTGATTACTGATAAGTTGAGCACATGCCTGCCTCACTTCATCGGTTGCTTCAGCCTTTAAACTCAAGAGCTGATTTCCAATTTTTTTTCTTTTGGTTTTTTGTTCTGCACAAAGCCACATTTTCTACCCAATAATTACCCTTTTTTTCTTTTTCTTTTTTTGGCCTGATGCTCGTCTTAATTGTGCTGCTGTTTTTCTATGATTTGATCGAGTGTGAATAGAGAGAGGGATCCTCAATGCATTTGTCTTTGACGCGGCAAGAGATAGCCACGGGACGTGTCACCCTGTGGCAAGTCTTTTTGACCACTATGGTTTGCCACAGGGTGGTGCATAAAAAAAGTAGCATTGCAAAAAATGTCCCATCTCCACAAAGGATCTCTGGAGCTAGTCAGGGTGACCATCAGTTTCTTAGTTCCCTCTCATACTAAGGTCTTCCTCCCGATTGCTGTTTGACCAGAGGACCAGCTGATGGAAGATTTTTCCAAACATACTCCATTTGAGAATTATGGAGGCCACTGAGCTCTTAGGAACGTTCAGTGCAGCAGAAATTTTACTGTAGCCCCCGCCCCAGATGTGTGCCTTGCAATCATCCTGTCCAGTGGTGAAATCCAATTTTTTTTACTTAAAGGTTCTGTGGGCGTGGCTTGGTGGGCGTGGCAGGGGAAAGTTACTGCAAAATCTACATTCCCACCTCACTCGGGGGCCAGCCAGAGGTGATACTTGCCGGTTCTCCAAACTGCTCAAAATTTCTGCTACCGGTTCTCCAGAACCTGTCAGAACCTGCTGGATTTCACCCCTGATCCTGTCCCTGAGCTCTACAGGCAGGGTGGCCCATAAAAAAAGCAGCATTGCAAAATACAAGATGGCTTGAATGGGGTTTCCAAGAGATATAATGGTACCTTGCATTCAGTAAGAAAATGCCTGATTTTGCAAAAGGGGTGCATGGACCAAGCTTTATGCATTTGCCCTCTACCATCCTAGGAACATCCCAAAGGTGGGGTGGGAGGTTCTTTCAAAAGGCAACTGAACTTTCTTGGGGTTTTTTTTTTTTTACCCCTTTGGAAATCTTTCACTTCTCATCCAAGAATCTTCTTCACTTCTCGGTGGGAGGTAAAGAAGTAAAAAACCCACAACTGTTGTTGATTTCACTGGTGTCGTTGGTCCCATGCTGTTGCAATTGGAACAGGATGTTCTGTTCCTCATTAAAATTTCATTTTTTTTAAATTTATTTATTTTTTTATGGACTGAGTTGGGGAAAAAATATTTCGACATCAGAAAAAGGAAGGATGGTCTGTTTTTAATTAATCTTTAGGATTCTTGGCTTATGATTGAGAACACCTCCCTACAGACAGTTCAAGGAGGCATATGGTAAAGCAGGGTGACAATTATGGGATGGAAGACCCATAATAATTGAAGGGTATCTAGATGGAAAGGCTGCTTTAGGGAATTGGAGCATGCAAGGACCAGCTACGACAAAATTATTTTTTTTTGCTTGCCTTCATGACCTGTGAACTTCAACTCTATCTATCTATCTATCTATCTATCTATCTATCTATCTATCTATCTATCTATCTATCTATCTATCTCTATCTATCTATCTATCTATCTATCTATCTATCTATCTATCTATCTATCTATCTATCTATCTATCTATCCATCCTCTGTCTCTCTCTGCCTAACTGCCTGTTTATATATCCATCCTCTGTCTGTCTGTCTGTGTCTCTATCTATCTATCATCTATCTATCTATCTATCTATCTCTATCTCTTGATCTACATCTATCTATATCTATCTATATCCATCTCTCTCTCCCTCTCTCCCTATCATCTATCTTATAATATCATATATCATATATCTCTTTCTCTCCCCCACTTTTCTCTCTCTGTCTCTGTCTCTCTGATTCCTGAGCATTGATGACTCAGGAATCCTGGGAGTTGAAGTCCACAGGTCATACCGATGCCATAGTTCCGCATTCCTACTCTAGATCAGGGCTGTCAAACTCCCAGGCCCGCAGCCCGGATGCGTCACGCACTGGCCACACCCATGCCCTGTTTAGTGAAGGAAAAAAGTCCTGATACATCATGTGATGCTGCCATGACACCGTGAGTTTGACACCCCTGCTCTAGATGGTCAAAGCTATTGTTTTCCTTTGGCTACTCACATCTGATATTTCTCTGCAATTTGGAAAGATGAAAGTGCTTTCAGCTGAACAGCAAAATTAAGGTCTTTACAAGCAAACTCATACAATAAATATCTCTTTAACACCAAAGTCCATATCTGTGGCATGTAGAGTGTGTGTGTATTTTTTAAAAAATGACAACTCTATTCAGAGAGGTACTATTCTATCAGGAAGTAGCATATGTTAAAAGCATAATTTAGAATACACTCGGCTTATTAAAAATAATTGGCTCTTTCTCATAAATATAATTCAATACTGCCTACAAATCAGTTTTCTGTTCATCCAACTTCTTTTTTTTAGTGTTCTGAGACATCTGCTTTGTGTGATAAAAGATAATTAGTTATCAACATTCTCTGCTCATCACAAACAAGTCACTAGTTGTATTCCTAAAATGCACTAAACTTTGGTTTACTGGTTAAGTTCAACAACACTCCAAGTGAAAAACTCATTCAACAAACCACAGTATCATGGATTGTGTGGACATAACCTAGAAAAGGACCCCAAATATCTAAACCCAGTTCCCCAAGGTTTTTTTTTTTAATTTACTAAAAAGTAAGCAGTCAAAGCAATGTCAGTTTTTAATTCTTCTTGATCTCCTCAAGTTGATTAAAAAAATTAAATAAACAGCTCAGTTTTTAAAATGTAATACTATCGTAAATTTCATTTAGTGCTTCATAAAAAGTACCCTCAATTTTCAAGGCTGAGTGATCTTCTGGAAATTATTCTTTTGATTTCTGGATTGCCAGAACTCATGTTTTGGTTTTTTTTAAAAAAACCTGGATTTCTTCAAGAGACCCAACTCTGGAATATTTTTACATACAGTTCTGTTAAAATTTCCCAGGATGGAAATTCAACATTTGATGAGTATGGATGCTGACTAACTTCAAAATTAAATACAGAGGACTAAATTTTCCAAAAATACACAATATATATATATATATATATATATATATATATATATATATATATATATATATATATATATATATATATATATATATATATATATATAAATCCAATTTGGAGCTTCAAGAAGAATGACTCAGTCTTAAGAGGACTCGATCAAAAGTTTACAAATTGGCTTGAGGATAGTTCTTCTTTGTTATTCCTAAAAACAAAAAACAGATGGAGCGGAGTACGAAGTTAGTTCTCTCCCCGGTCCATGAATGACCCAGTCTTCTCCGTCGTTTTGAAAAGGACGACAGCTTTTAAAGAGAAGAAAGTCCATGGAGCAATCAACTGTGGAAAGATGACCAGCTCATATCTGACGTGTAAAATTCTGTCTCAGCTGGCCACTGTTCCAGTTTGTCTTCATCAGACCTGTCACTCTCATCCCCGCTAGAAACTTCATAGCCAGGCAGGGGAGAACGAAGTGGCTTTGCCTCATCTCCAGATTCCTTCTTTTTGGCCATCAGCTGCTTGTAGCAAAGATTGCAAACCCTCAGCGGTTTGGAAGACAGCCGAGGCATGAGAAAACGCTGGCGGGAACAGTCGCCGCACACCACGAAGCCGCACTTTCGACAGTGGTGTCTTCGGATGAGTGCTGAGAACTTAGTGTGGGTGCAACGCATACAGATATCTGTTGCCTTATCCGGAATCCAAGGGGCTGCATATTCGGTCGGGGGTTGCTGTCCCGTTTTGGACAAAAGGTGTCGAATGCATTCTTCCAGGTGACTGACCCACTCTTTGCGCTCGGTCAGCGAGGCTGCCGAAACCACGAAGGACTTTTTGAAGGTCTTGATCATCCATCGGTTTTTCATCTGCAAGGTGTCCGGGAGAATCTCCAGAGTGACTTCATCCAGGGGGATGATGTGTTGGCAGCTGTATTTCCGTTTGTTGATCACAATGCTGCCGTATACCAGGATGTCATTGAAAAGGAAGAAAATCCGGGGTTTGGCTTTCTTACGGCATTCTTTGGTCAAAATCCCTTCACCCAAAAGGACCCTTCCGGGCACAGCTAAGGGCTGGCCGGAGGTCCCAAAGCAGTTTTCCACCGCCGCAATCCGTTGACTGTTGATCTCCGTATTAGCCAGGTAGTCTACCATCTTGAGAAGTCACCTGCAAGAAAACCCAAAGATTAAATCACAAGACCAGGTACCATTTGTTCTACAGCAGGGGTGTCAAACTCAAGGCCCGCAGGCCAGATCTGACTCACAGGGTGCTTAAATCTGGCCTGTGGGTCTGGCCTGGAAATAGCAAAGGACTGGCTCGTGGTGCCTAACACCACCACCCCGCCCCGTTTTCAGCCTGGACAGCCTCCTGCAACATTCTACCAGCCAAAACAGGGTGTAGGGCAGGGGTGAAATGCTACCGGTTCGTTCCAGTTCGGGTGAACCTGTAGTGATAAAAACTACAGATTTGGGCAAACTGGTAGTAAAAAAAAGAAGCTACCAGTTCGGGTGAACCTGTAGTTTAAAAAGCTACTGGTTCCTCTGAACCAGTATTTCTGAAGATCAGCTGTGCCATGCAGTTTAGCTGTGTTAGAAAGCAGGAAATCCTGCTGTGCTGTGCATGTGTACATGCGCATTGCATGTTTGGTGCGCAATGCGCATGTGAACACAGCGAGCATTTGTCATGCAGCACATGTGCACAGCCAGCAAACTGGTGGCAAACTGGTTCAGATTTCACCACTGGCGTGGGGGGGGGGCTCACGCAGCCCCCTCATGCAACATTTTGGCTGGCAAGGTCTGCAGGAGGCGTCCGTCCCATCTCCCTGATCTGGCCCGCGAAGAAATCCAATTTGACACCCCTGTTCTACAGTGTCATCAAACCATGAAAAATAAACCCATCTATTTTAAAAAGCTGATTTCACCATGGGCAAGATCCAAGATTTCAAAAAGCAACCAGTTTTTACAGTAACACGATACTGAAACTCTTTCCTGAATCATCCCTTGGAGTGTAACTTTTAAGGTTAAGTCAAGAACAGAATCTATACAAGGTGGCCCTCAACTTACCACCATTCGTTTAGTGACCAAAGTTACAATGGCACTGAAAAAAGTGGCTTACGACTGTCTTTCACACTTGCAACCATTGTAGCATCCCCATGATCAGGTGAACAAAAAAGCAATAGCACTTAGACTTAATAACACTCCATAGTAGAGATTATACTACATGAGACTTATACTCGGGAAACAACAACTGAGTAAAGAACTGATGGTGACCTTCTACCGTTGCACCATAGAGAGTATTTTAACTTACTGCACCTCTGTATGGTTTGCCAATTGCACAGTGGCAGGTAAGACAGCGCTCCAGAGGATCGACGTCATTGCCCAGAGGATCATTGGTTGCCCTCTCCACTCCTTGGAAGAGCTTTATACCTCCCGCTGCCTTAAGGAAGTTCAAAACATTCTTAAAGATCCATCGCATCCTGGGCACCCTTTTTTTTTTTTTTTGAACTATTACCATCTGCAAGACGGTACAGGATAATAAAAACAAGGACAAAAAGGCTGAAAAACAGCTTCAATCCCAGGGCAATAACCATATTGAATTCTACGGTATAGTGCAATATCGGGTTTTCAGTTTCAATTATACAGAATGTAAAGGATGTATGTTTGTGTTTTTATTTTTATAGTTATAATGTACACTGAAGACAGCATTTAATTTCGTTGTACCTTGTGCAATGACAATAAAGTAAAGTAAACTAAACTACTACTTTAAAGCCCAGTTTAAGTGATTTGCAGAGTCTGCCTATTGCCCCTAACAATCTGGGTCCTCATTTTACCCACCTCGGAAGGATGGAAGGCTGAGTCAACCTTGAGCCGGTCAGGATCGAACTGCTGACAGTGGAATTCAGAGTTTGCCTGCAATACTGCTTTCTAACCACATGCGCCACTACGGCTTTTCAGTTGGACACTTAGCATCTGGTTCATATTTATGACAGCTGCAGTGACCTGGGGTCATGTGATCACTTTTTGTGACCCTCTGACATGCAAAGTCAGTGGGGAAACCTGATTCACTTAACAACTCACTAACTTCACAGTTGCAGTGATTCATTTAACAACTGTGTCAAGAAAGGTCATAAAATGGGGCAAAACTTAATTTAACAACGTTCTTGTTTAGCAATCTGGATTTTGGGCTCAGTTGTGGTCCTAAGTCTGTATAGAACAAATCTACATATTTGCCTGTATCTTTTGGCGTTTCTCTTCCTAAACTATGGACGGAAAATTACATGTTTTCCTGTGATTCAAGAATGTCCAGCAGAGACAGAAAATTAGCAAAGCGACATTGTTCTACTTTCCTTTGGGTATGAGAGAGTTCCTTGTTTTTAAAAAGCAGGGCTCATTCACAGATTGTCCCTCCCCAATACAAGATTTCTAAAACGGGATCCTCTCCAAAGTATTTTTCCATGTAAGAATCCCCTAAGATGCTCGGCAAACTTCATTAGGCAGTCCAATATGCAAGCTCAAGGGATTTAGATGTCACATTTGAGTTGCTTAAACAAAGCTTAACAGCGCTGGTCTCGAGCAAAACACTCTTAGATATGGAAAAAAAAATATGAGTCATTTCCTCATTAACTAAGGTAAACTGAAGTTCAGAGAGAATGTTCCCATGTTTTCCTTCCAGAGACAAATACAATTGCTAATATAACTGGTCTTTCACAAAGAAACACAAAGGTCATATTGGGGCAGGATTCTTATCTACAATGAGTGTGTAAATAAGCATTATTATTATTTTTATTTGAAAAAAAAAGACTTGTGTGAATGTTACATCTGTAAGTGGTTTAAGGGTATAGAGTGTAATAGGGACATTGTCATCTTAAGAAAGTAAGAAACAGAACAGTAAGGTTTTAACCAAAGAAAAAGCTAACCTACAGCATAATCTCAATCTTGTGGTTCGTTATATCCGGCTCACAACCATATGCCAGCCAGCTTTTACTTTTGTCTTGGAGGGTAGAAATGTATTTGCAGTGGTAAGTCTTGAGTTGCAGCAGATTTGGCATTCAATCGAATTTAGCTCTCCTTACACTTTCTTAATTTTCATCACTTTTCAAGACCCACAATTTGGCAAAAAAAGAGCTGGAACAAATGTAGTCACTTGTACCAGATTAACAGAGTTGGAAGGGGCATTGTAGGTCATCTAGTCCAACCCCTCCCCACTCAAGCAGGAGACACCATTTCTCACAAATGGTAGTCCAATCTCTTCTTGAAAGCCTCCAGTGATGAAATTCCCACAACTTCCGAAGGCAACTTCTGTTCCATGGGTTGATTGCTCCCACTGGCAGAAAAATTCTGCTTATTTCCAGGTTGAATCTCTCATTGTTCAGTTTCCATCCTTGTCCTTGTCTGGCCTTTGGGTGCCTTGGAAAATAGCTTGACCCCCTTCCTCTCCGTGGCAGCCCCTCAAATATTGGAAGACTGCTATCCTGTCTCCCCTGGTCCTTCTCTTCACTAGACTAGCTATGCCCAGTTCTTGCAACTGTTCATTGTATGTCATATCACATGGACATACAAATAGACACACACACACACACACTTCAATACATTTCGCCTGTGATCCCAAGAGCAGAAGGAAGCTATGTCTTAATTCTTGTTTATGTTCTAGGGAGGCTTTCCAACAGTCACATGTTTAGAAGGGTCTTCTAAGATGTGATATCTTAGATCATCTACATCCTTTTTATATCCTAAGGGGATTTTCTGTGATACATTCTGTTTTGGAGGTTGTCTCCAGAATGATCAGTGTTTGAAACAACCCAACACAAGTAAATAGGGAAGACAAGAAGCCTAATTTTGCAACAGCGAAAGAAAAAATAGGTACCGCCCCCATCTTTATTCCTATTTTTCTATTTTTCTCTATAGCCACGCTGACCCTCTGGAACGGATTACCCATTGAGCTCCAGATGGCTCCTGATCTCCGAACTTTTCGTACTGGCTTGAAGACATGGCTCTTTCACTAAATTCCC
Source organism: Masticophis lateralis (assembly GCA_030761175.1). Classification (NCBI taxonomy): domain Eukaryota; kingdom Metazoa; phylum Chordata; class Lepidosauria; order Squamata; family Colubridae; genus Masticophis; species Masticophis lateralis. The sequence goes on along the minus strand of JAUDYJ010000010.1, from coordinate 9,153,298 downwards.
TGACCGGTTAGGGGGTTTTATTTATTTATTTTATTTATTTATTTGTTTAGATTTGTATACCGCCCTTCTCCTTGCGGACTCAGGGCGGTGAACAGCCAAATAAAAATAGTACACAAAAGTTAAACAATTTCTTAAAAAAGCATATAACTTTGGCTAAAAATTAAAACCATTAACCATTAAATATTTAAAATACCCAACCCTATAATACAGATCTTAAAAATTCAGCGGGGTCAGGCTAGACCAGCAAGCTGAAAGAGATGAGTTTTCAGGGCCCGACGAAAAGTCCGGAGGTCAGCAATTGTTCTCAGTTTTGGAGGAAGATCATTCCAGAGGGTAGAGGCTGCCACAGAGAAGGCCCTCCCCCTGGGTGTCGCCAGCCGGCATTGTCTGGCTGACGGCACCCTGAGGAGACCCTCTCTGTGGGAACGCACCGGCCGGTGGGAGGCTATTGGCGGCAGAAGGCGGTCCCGTAAGTACCATGGTCCTAAGCCATGGAGCGCTTTAAAGGTGGTCACCAACACCTTGAAATTTTTAATTTTAAATTTTCAAGTTTTAATTCTTGAGCTTTTAAATTTGAACTGATTTTTAGTATGTTGGTTTTTATCTCTGTTGTTTTAATCCATGTGAGCCGCCCCGAGTCCTACAGGAGAAGGGCGGCATATAAATGTTAATAATAAAAATAAATAAAATTAAATTAAGAGGTCAGCAAAAGGGAGGCCAGATGAAGTACTCGTGAGGAACCACAGGTATCTGTTCTGTCTTAATAATATGCATTTGTTCTAAATTAATCAAGGAGAGAGGCAATGTAGAACCAAGGAAAAATTGTGAGAACAATCAACCAGGGGAACGGCTGGACTTCAGGAGTTATGGGGGCTTCATCACTGGAGGCTTTTAAAAAGAGACTGGACAACCATTTGTCTAAAATGGCTAGCCTTTTTGCCATCACGTGCCAAAGGCGGGGGAGCACGGAGGAGTCGTGTGCACATGTGCCCATACCCATAATTCAATGCACCCCATCCCCCACTCCCCATGTATGCGTGTGTGACCCCCCCCACACACACACACTCCCCTTGCTTTTGGCACGCAATGGCATGGTGGACCCAGTAGGCCCATTTTTCGCCCTCCTCAGAGTCCAAGAAAGCCTCTGGAGGCTGGAAAGAGCCAATTTGCTAACTTCCGGTAGGACAGGAAGTCCCGTTTTTCACACTCCCTGGGCTCCAGAGGCTTTCTAGGAGCCCGGGGAGGGCAGAAACAGGCCTCCCCCTCACCCCAGAGGCCAGAAACAGCCCATTTGCTGGTGAGCCCCGAAGGCTTGAAAATCAGATGCGTGCGCCAGAGCTGAGCAAGGGAACGTTCGCGTGCCCACCAATATGGCTCTGGGTGCCACCTGTGGCACGCGTGCCATAGGTTCACCATCACGGGTATATAGGATCTCTTGCTCGAGCAGGGGGTTGGGCTAGAAGACCTCTGAGGTCCCTTCCAACTCTAATATTCCATATTCTATTCTGTACATATCAATGCCATGCACCTTCCTACCTTCCTTCCTCCCTCCCTCCCTCCCTCCCTCCTCTCTCTTTCTTTCTTTCTCCCTGTAAGGTGGTTGGTCTGAAAGAGAAAGAATGGTTCAAAATTACCCAGCCAGCCTGGTGCCTTAACCACTAGCCCAAACTGGCTTTCAGAACCAGTTTGTCTTTTAGGACTGATGAGTTTCCCTTTGCTCATTTAGAAGAATCATGTTCATTTCAAGAGAAACAAAAAAAAAAAAAACCACAATAAAGCTTGCCAAACTTTTCCCCCCACACCTCCTGCTCTTTCCTTTACAGCTCTAATGATTTTTTTACACACTCCAGCAAGATGGAAAAAAAATAAAAACCGGCAGCACCTCTAACCTCTTGGCTCATTTGAAGTGGGAACTTGTCCTTGTAAAAGGCAGCCAAGCTTTCATGATTCTCACAGACCACTTTTTCTGATGGGTTTTTTTCCAAGAGGCTTCCAGCAATGTGAAGGTTTCCGTCCCATAAAAGGGACCGATTCAAGGGATTGAGAAATTATACCGTTCTCTTGGATCTTGGAGTCCTAGTGGACAACCATTTAAATAGGAGCCAGCAGTGTGCAGCAGCTGCCAAAAAAGCCAACAAGTTCTGGGCTGCATCAACAGAGGGATATAATGCCTTGGTAAGGTCACACTTGGAATACTGCATCCAGTTTTGGTCGCCACGATGTAAAATGGATGCAGAGACTCTAGAAAGAGTGCAGAGAAGAGCAACAAAGATGATTAGAGGCTTGGAGGCTAAAACATATGAAGAACGGTTGCAGGAACTGGGTATGTCTAGTTTAATGAAGAGAAGGACTAGGGGAGACATGTTAACAGTGTTCCGATATCTCAGGGGCTGCCCCAAAGAAGAGAGAGTCAAGCTATTCTCCAAAGCACCTGAGGGTAGAAGAAGAAGCAATGGGTGGAAACTAATCAGGGAGAGAAGAAACTTAGAGCTAAGGAGGGATTTCCTGACAGTGAGAGCAATTAATCCGTGGAACAACTTGCCTTCAGAAGTTGTGAATGCTCCAACACTGGAAGTTTTTAAGAAGAGGTTGGATAACCATTTGTCTGAAGTGGTGTAGGGTTTCCTGCCTAAGCAGGGGGTTGGACGAGAAGACCTCCAAGGTCCCTTCGAACTCTGTTATTCTATTCTATTCTTCTGCGGAACACTCCAACGTAAGCAGTTCAAACAGCTTTTCTCACCGCAAAGCCTTCCAGATGGGTGGGTTTTCGGTCCCGCTCAGCAGAAGCAATTGTAGAAAACTCCAGTCCCAAACATGAAATAAAGACACCATGTTCGAAAAAGGCTACTTGGGAGAATTTTCTCAAGAAAATCAACCCTGGCTGTTCTTTGGAAGGACGGATACTGAAGCTGAAGCTCAAATACTCTGGCCACCTGATGAGAGGAGAGGAGAGTTCTCCTACGAAAAGACCCTGATGTTGGGAAAGATGGAAGGTGAAAGGAGAAGAGGGATTAATTTAATTTTAAAGTTAGGTTGAGTTCTGATTTAATTTTCGTTCTGTCTTCATCCTCGTTTGGGAGCGCAGCTAGAAGTGGCTCTGGCCTCCTGCAATGGTTGAACACTCCCAAATTAATGATTATAATTCCATTCACCTAAAAGAAGTGGGCAAAAGATTACATTGAAAAGTCATCCTGATGGAATAATTGATAAGAGGAGGTTGCCCTGAAACCTGCAAAAATTATTTCATGACAAATGCACACATATACAAAAATGAGGCAATATTTTTTTTAGCAAGAGGATATACTGAGGCAATTTAGAAAAGAAAAACAGAAAGGAAGCAAAAAAGAAAGGAAGAAGGAAGGAAGGAAGAAAGGAAGAGAAAAAGAAAGAAAGGAAGGAGGGAAGAAGGAAAAAGAAAAGAAAGAGGAAGAGGAAGGAAGGAAGGAAGGAAGAAGGAAGGGAGGGAGGGAGGAAGAAAGGAAGAGAAAAAGAAAGAAAAAAGAAGGAAGGAGGGAAGGAGGGAAGGAGGGAAGAAGGAAGAGAAAGAGAAAGAAAAGGAAGAAAAGAAAGAAAAGAAAGAAAGCAGAAGGAAGGAAGAAGGAAGGAAGAAAGAGAAAGAGAGAAAGGAAGAGGAAGGAAGGAAGGAAGAAAAAGAAAGGAGGAAGGAAGGAAGGAAAGAAAGAAAAAGAGAGGGAGGGAGGGAGGGAGGGAGGAAGAAAGGAAGGAAGGAAGGAAGGAAGGAAGGAAGGAAGGAAGGAAGGAAGGAAGGAAGGAAGGAAGGAAGGAAATTTTGTAAAAAGGATTTAGGAGCCATAGCAGACAATTATTTTATTCACCTTCTGGAAATCATTTGCAGGAACTGACTTAAAACATTCCAGCTCTTCAATTACAGGCAGGCAATTATTCTCCTCACCACACAATGCTTTTTAAAGACTTCAACCTTCATTTACATTTCTGGAAAGTATACTTTAAAACAAGAGAGCGCCCTTTCCTTGGCTTGAACCGCTGCAGAGATCTTGAAGTGCTAAAAGAGACTCTTTCACAACAGAGTCCTACATTTTCTTTCTTCGGAATAACGCTTCCCCTCTTCAGCTGGGCTTCCTTCCCAGAGTCTGCAGAATTGTGGCTTTCGTCAGATGGATCGGCTGAGCAAAATTCAAGGAACTATTGTTATCGCTTCAGCCAATCCAAAGCGTGGTTTGAAACGTTTTTCTAAGAAAGATTTTCTTTTGCAATAACTAGTCTCTTTGAGTTTGAAGAGCCAACCAACGCTGCAAAAAACCCCCCACAAAACCCCAAAACCCAGAGCCCCTTCAAAACTGAGTGCTTTGAAAGTAAAAGAGAATATTTTTTTTTTTGCAGAAGAAAAATTGAAGTCACACGTTTGCACATGAGTTGCATTGTGGTTTATATGGCTATGGCTTAGTACAGCTTTTCCCACTGTATACATCCTTTGTCTCTGGTAATTTCAACTTCCATCTTTTCTGCTCAAGGGATGTGGTGGCACAGTGGCTAAGATGTTGAGCTTGTCGATCGAAAGGTCGGCAGTTCAGCGGTTCGAATCCCTAGTGCCGCTTAACAGGGGTGAGCTCCCGTTAGTTGTCCCAACTTCTGCCAACCTAGCAGTTCGAAAGCACTTTTAAAAAATGCAAGTAGAAAAATAGGGACCACCTTTGGTGGGAAGGGAACAGCGTTCTGTGCGGCTTTGGCGTTGAGTCATGCCAGCCACGACCATGGAGATGTCTTTGGACAGCGCTGGCTCTTCGGCTTTGAAACGGAGATGAGCATTGCCCCCTAGAGTCGGGAACGACTAGCACATATGTGCGAGGGGAACCTTTACCTTTATCTTCCTTCCATCCAGCATATCTATGGCTAAGAATTACAGTAGACGAATTATACAAATTTCAGGCTAAGGAAGCTTTTTAGAAGGTCCCAGGCCTTATTGCTTATTCAACAAACCAAGGTTAAAGTATATCATCATCATGCAATACAGGTAGTCCTCGATTTACAACAGTTCACTTAGTGACTATTCAAAGTTATAACGGTGCTGGAAAAAGTGACATATGACCATTTTTGTTTTTTTACAGTTACAACTTTTCCAGCATTCCCCAACTCACAGGATTCCCCAGTCACCAGGCAAGGCTTACTCTGTAATACAGATAGTCCTCGACTTACAACATCCATTTAGTGACCGTTCAAAGTTACGACAGCCCTGAAAAAAAGTGATTTACAACCGCTTTTTCATAGTTATGACCATCGTAGCATCCCCACAATCATGTGATCAAAATTCAAACACTTGGCAAGTGGTTCATACTTATGACCGTTGCTGTGTCCCAAGGTCATGTTTTGGGACCTTCTGGCAAGCAAGGTCAGTGGGGGAGCCAGATTCGCTTAACCACCGGGTTAGTAACTTAACACCCGCAAGTGATTCACTTACCCACCGAAAAGTCATAAAAAGGGGCAAAAGTCACTTAACAAACATCTCACTCGACAACAGAATTTGGAGGGTCAATTGTGGTCATAAGTCGAAGACTCTCTGAACAATGTATTGAATCCAGTGCTGGGGTAAGCGGTGTATATTTAGAAGCTTGAAATATCTCTTGTCGGGCACAAAGGATGAGGACTCTTCATTAAATGGCAGCTCAGAAGATTTAGTCAAGCTTATTACACAAAAAATCTAGTTTGACTCTAATGATAGCTCGGCAAGCCGTTGGAATTTGAATGTGCATTTTTCCCCTTTGTTTGAATATTATGTATTCTTTCAGGTCTCGTTCACAGGCTGACCTTTGGATGAATGAACCCAGTGTGTTGAAATGGAAATCTGAAGGATGGCTTTGTGTAAATTGGGCTTGGATTATTATTTTGTTCCGCGGGAGCTGCAAACTTGCAACTCCTTATCAGCAGATAAGCCTCCTCCCAATCTCAAGAAGATATAAACAGAAAGAAAGAAAAAAAAAAAATCTTGTAGCTCCTTATCCAAAGGGCGAGATAGCTAGGTGAAATGGTGACCGTATCTGTTCACAAAACAAATAAAAACCAAGTTATTTCTTTTACGGTAAAGGTAAAGGTTCCCCTTGTACACATGTGCTAGTCATTCCCGATTCTAGGGGGCGGTGCTCATCTCCGTTTCAAAGCCGAAGAGCCAGCGCTGTCCAAAGACATCTCCATGGTCATGTGGCCGGCATGACTCAACGCCAAAGGCGCACGGAACGCTGTTCCCTTCCCACCAAAGGTGGTCCCTATTTTTCTACTTGCATTTTTTATGTGCTTTCGAACTGCTAGGTTGGCAGAAGCTGGGACAAGTAACGGGAGCTCACTCTGTTACATAGCATTAGGGATTCCAACCGCTGAACAGCCGATCGACAAGCTCAGCGTCTTAGCTACTGGGCCACCATGTCCCTAATTTTTATATGTATCTTACTGTTAAACATATCTATATTTAAGATAAACGTATTTATCTTATTGCTGCTTAAAAGGGCCCACATCATTTGAAAGAATTGTGTGCAGATATATTTTGCAAGGAAGAGTAGATATAAATGGTGGCCTTCTCTGCTAAAATAATCTGACTTCTTATGTCAGATTATTTTACAGGTAGTCCTCGATTTACGACCACAATTGCGCCCAAAATTTATGTTGCTAAGTGAGAAATTTGTTACGTGACTTTTACGACTTTTCGTGCCACATTTCTTAAATGAATCACTGCACTTGTTAAGTTAGTGATATGGTTGTTAAGTGAATCTGGCTTCTCCCATTGCCTTCAAAGTGTGATCACAGCACCATGGGACACCGCAATTCAGAGAAGAGTTCTCCATCTGTGCCAATTTCCACAACCACAGTGTCTCTGCCGAAACTCTTTTATCTGTTTTAGGTCCTGGTTTGCTCCAAAACTGTCCCGGTTGTCTTCGATCCAATAAAAACCTGGAAACTTGCTGTAAAAAGGAAATAAACCTCAAAAACTCCAAAGAGGCCTGAGCTTTGTGCAAGGCACACAGCAACAAATTGTGTATTTTAATGCCTCTGTCCCATGGTCCTAAAGGAGCCAAAGAGGATGCCATGTCTCAGTGGCTAAGACGCTGAGCTTGTCGATCGAAAGGTCGGCAGTTCAGCGGTTCGAATCCCTAATGCTACGTAACAGAGTGAGCTCCCATTATTTGTCCCAGCTTCTGCCAACCTAGCAGTTCGAAAGCAGTAAAAAATGCAAGTAGAAAAATAGGGACCACTTTTGGTGGGAAGGTAACAGCGTTTCGTGCACCTTTGGCATTGAATCATGCCGGCCACATGACCACGGAGACGTCTTCAGACAGCGCTGGCTCTTCGGCTTTGAAACGGAGATGAGCACCACTCCCTAGAGTCAGGAATGATTAGCACATATGTGCGAGGGGAACTTTTACCTTTACCTAAAGGAGCCATAGGAGAACAGCCCGAGGACTCTTCTCGGTTGTCTTGAAAACCCAAGCTTGAAGCATACCCCATGCAAGATGCCAACTCAGAAATAAAGGCTAGAACAAATCCTTAGTTGTTTTGCCTAACTTAATATCATCTTAAGGGTGGTTTTTATTAGCTCAGAAATCAGAGGATGAGTCAAGAAACAAAGCCCGGGCTTCTCTGCGTGTCACTTGGGCAGAATGACTAAGAGTATCTATGACTCCACCTTCCCTGGGGAAGTCGGTGGGGTGGGGTGGGGTGGGGTGGGGAATCCCTTTCTCTCTGCTCTGCCATTCTACTGGCTTCTGAAGAAACTTCATGAGCCAAGCGGCACTGAGATGGAATTGCTAGAATAAAGGTCCAGAACAGGGAGTGTCAAACTTGATTTCATTGAGGGCCACATCAGGATTTGTGTTTGACTTTGGGGGGTGAAGGGGGGGTGTAGACAGGGTGGGTGTGGCCAGCTCGACATCACTGTGGCGGCCCGTGCACTCTGCCAGTGAAAACAGGGTCCCGAGCTCCGTTTTCGGCTGCGATGGCCTCCTGCAATCAGTGAAAACAAAGCTTGGAACGGCTGCCCACGGCCCTTGCTTTTTGCTGGCAGAGGCACCACAGGACAGTCCTTCACTGTTTCGAGGGTGGCCCCGTGGGCCAGATCTAAGCACCCCACAAGCCGGATCCAGCACTCAGGCCTTGAGTTTGACACCCCTGGTCTAGAACTCATTTAAAAAGCCACTTACTTCTCCGGAACTTTCTCCTCCAATCGATGGGAGCTGCTGGGTTATCTGCCAAAGGTTAGCCTCTACAGATTAATTTGTGACTCATCAGAGATAAAACTGCAAAGAAGGAGAACGCTTGCAAAATCTCCTTTTTTGAGTGGCCCCCAACTCCTTTCTGCGGAGGCCTAGCTATTTGTGTCAAATTGTGCCATTATTTTAAAATAATAGGAAAAAGTAGAGGGGGAAAAAAAATAGAAGTTTGTAACTCTAAATTGGGCAGAAAAGGTAGGGATTCTTATTCTCGCAGCTAAGACTTGCAGGGTATTGGATTTTAACCCTCTGAGTATGAAAAACCCATTCCTCTGTCCATCTTCCCTCAGCTGACACTTTTTTTTTTCCATTTCATAGTCAATTCAACCATTGTATGCCTTTCTCGTCCCACTCTCTTGTTGCTGGCGCCTCTCTGCCAACGGAAGAATGCGACTCACAAAGCAAGCTCTCTACTTCACAATATCTGTGTACCACTAACACTCTTGCATCTGTTTGATTGTTTGTAACCTTCAACTGGGTGAACTGATGCATTTTAAGGCAACCATTTTTGAATCGATTTACCTCAAATGAACTAACTTAAAGAATGCACCCAAAGACCAAAAACCCATGGTTTCCATGGAATTCAAATGTGGCAAAGTTTTGGCCACTTTAAATGCTGCTGCATTGCTGTGGTCAGCCAGTCAATATTTCCAATGTTCCTTGCCAGTTTCCTACAAGGAATGTCACTGGGCAAGCCAGGGGGAAGTCGGAAGTCAGTCCTGTTATTGCTGCTTTTTTTTTTTTTTTTTTGCCCAGCTGTGTTAATTTTTTTAAAAAAATTTGATTTATATGCCGCCCTTCTCCAGAGACTCAGGGCGGCTTACAATGCGTTAAGCAATAGCCTTCATACTTTTGTATATTTATATTTATACAAAGTCAGCTTATTGCTCCCAACAAACTGGGTCCTCAATTTTACCCACCTTATAAAGGATGGAAGGCTGAGTCGACCTTGAGCCTGGCTGGGATTGAACTCGCAAGTAATTGCAGACAGCTGAATCTTAAATGCTGCCTTTGTAGGAGGCATTACCCCCCTACGCTACTCAGGCTCCTGTTGTTTCTCCGTTTAGGAAAATTATTTAGGTATTCAGAGATACCTATCTCTGAAACAACAACCCAATGGGTCATGGGTTGTCTAGAACCCATTAAATCAGAGGTCTTCAAACTTGAGAGCTTTAAGACTTGTGGACGTCAACTCCCAGAATTCCTCAGCCAGAACCTGTCCAAATTGGTTGAATCCCACCCCTGGAAATGACCGTGGCAATCTGCTGAAGACTTTGACCCCCCCTCAACCCAAAACAATGCATACATGGGTTGGTGGTAGAGGTAGTGTTTTCAAAGAAATGGGTGTAAGGAACCATGGAGATGGTTTTGGGAAATAGCTCCGTGGTAGGAAGATCAGGGTTATTTTATTGGGATTTTTGTCCAATGATGTATTTCTTTTACATAGGCTGAAGCTAAGCTTAGTATAAGTATGGGGTCTGTTAGAAATTATCTTCATCCCAAATGGGCAACCATTTCTCTAGAGTAGAGGTCCTCAAACTTGGGAGCTTTAAGACTTGTGGACTTCAACTCCCAGAATTCTGAGAATTGAAGTCCACAAGTCTTAAAGCTCCCAAGTTTGAAGACCTCTGCATTAAATTAACCCTCAATCTCAACAGAGTGGCTGCCAAAACCTTTATTACTTGTTATGTTCCTTCCTATTTTGTTGGTGATGCTCTAGTCTCTGCCTTTAAAACAGTTATTTGGGCACTTGGATATGACGGAGTTTGGTGGGAAGATCTGAGTCTTCATGTGACTCAGGCTGTTGTGAAAGGCAGAGAAGTCCAGCTGGGTAAAAAGTTGGCTCTGCAGTTGAGATCAAGTTGAAATCACTTTCTGTGACAGGGACTTTCATCAGAAGTCTCCTTCGAGATCAACATCACTGATTTCTGAGGAGGCACTGGGTGCAACCCATGTTTTTTGCTTTGGGTCTACCGATCGATTAGATCTTAGAATCTCTAACATGATCATTTTCAGCCTGGTATTTTCCAAGCTTTTTAATAACAGCACCCCAACTTCCAAATTCCCTTGGAAAGGACAGGCAGCTTTCATGCTAAACTTGAAATGCACTATTAAGAATATTCTGGATTGCCAAGCCCAGGCTCTATATACACCATTAAATTTCCTTCTCTAACTGAATGGCAAATTTTAACTTTCCTTTAATGTACAGCTGGGCTCCAATGCTTGTTTTAAGACACCGTGTCTCAGCCTCTGTAAGTTTAAAATGCATGGACATCAACTCCCAGAATTCCCCAGTCACCAAACAAGGCTCGCTCTATAATACAGATAGTCCTCGATTTACAATCAGTTCATTTAGTGACCGTTCAACGTTACAATGGCACTGAAAAAAAGTGACCGAGCACCATGTTTCAAAGGTACAATCTCTGCAGCATCCCCACAAATCATGTGATCAAAATTCAAATGCTCGGCAACGGGTTTATGCTTATGACCGTTGATGTGTCCCAGGATCATGGGATCCCCTTTTAGCGACCTTCTGACAAGCAAAGCCAATAGGGAAGCCAGATTCATTTAACAACTGAGTTAGTAACTTATCAGCTGCAGTGATTCACTTAACAAGAAAGGTCGTAAAACGGGGCAAAACTCACTTAACAAATGTCTCATTTAACATTAGAAATTTGGGCTTCAATTGTGGTCGTAAATCGAGGACTAGCTGTACATTATAAAATCAGATGAAAGCCTTTAAACCAGGGGTGAAATCCAACAGGTTCTGACGGGTTCTGGCGAACTGGTAGTGGAAATTTTGAGCAGTTCGGAAAACCGATAGCGGAAATTTTGAGCAGTTCAGAGAATCGGCAAATACCAGCTCTAGCTGGCCCCACTGTGGGGTGGGAATAGAGATTTCGCAATATCGTTCCCCCAGGAGTGGGTAGGGAATAGGGATTTTGCAGTATCCTTCCCCTGGAGTGGGGTAGGAATGGAGATTTTGCAGTACCCCTGCCATGCTCACCAAGCCACACCACGCCCAACAAGCCACACCCAGAGAACCGGTAATAAAATATTTGGATTTCACCATTGATTTAAACTATACAGAATTCCTATACAGAATGGCCATTTTGTGATTCTTCATAGTCAAAGACTATTTCTTGGGCACTGTTCATCCCTCACAGATGTCTTATCACATCTGTATGAACATACATGTGCACTATGTCTCTGGAGATTCTCAATCACCCAGATCACGAGTGTCCGATAGGTGCTTTTTTCAAAAGGCAACTGGGACTTCTTGTTTTTTTCCCGAAGACATTTCGCTTTTCATCTAAGAAGCTTTCTTTGGTTCTTGACTGCTGGAGGAGCATCCATTCAGTCAGAACCGAAGAAACTTCTTTGGGTGAGTAGCGATATGTCTTCAAGGGAAAAAAAACCAAAGTCCGGTTGCCTTTTGAAAAAAAGCACCTTTGGGATATACGTATACACAGTGCCACCTCAGGTAGCCCCCATCCCAGTTATTTCTGTACTTTTTCAAAGAAAACGAGGGAAATCTTGCAACAGGTCAGTCAGTAGCTACCCATAAGAATTCTATCTGATGTAGTTGGAACTTTATGTAGGGGTGGGGGGCGGGAGAAAGGGATGGGACTGGACTGCATTGTATTTAAATCCCTTTTTCTCATTTTCCCCCAAGTCCAACTTCTTCAGCGGTGGTGCAAAGTTTAAAACCCCGTTTAACCCGTGCGCCTCTTCGTTTCTGAAAGCAGCCCGCGGGGCGGAGATCGGCGGACGAGCCAAACCCAATTCCCAACCTACCTTCTTGTGACTTCCTTGGCTCCGCTCCAATCCGAGGCGGCCTCGGCCGCTCTCTCGATCCCTGAGATTCCAAGGGTCCAGTTCAAAGATCCCCTCGCTCCAATCCGCTGGAAGGAAGCCAGAAGAGAGAGGCGGAGTCGTTGCAACCTCTGAGACCTGGACGTGCTAACTAAAGAGATCCACTGGAACCCGGCTGAAAACCAGATCCAATGAAGTCCCCAGCGGCTTATTTCAGAGTAGATCCCAATAGAGATGCAAGATCAAATGCCTACTTTTTTACCAAAAAAAAGAAGAAGAAGAAGAAGAAGAAGAATTCTTTTCCTTCTGGATTCGCGATCTCTGCGAGCTCCGCGGCGAGAAGACCAGAGGACTAAAAAAAAGTTAGAAGGGAGAAAGTATCTTTGGAACGCTCGAACTCTCCAACATTCCACGCCCTCCCTTTGATGTGGGGAGGGGGGGGCTTTGGGCAACCAATCAGAGCGGCGCCTGGAAAGCCAGATCATCCGGTTCTGGAACGCTCAGGCTCGGCGTTCCAACGCTTTAACCACGCCCCCCCCCACCCCACAAGCAGGAGAGGACAACCGTGAAAGAAAGGAAGAAAACGATAGGAACCAATCAGAAAAGGGACAATCGGAGCCTGGTGATTCATTTATTTTTTTTATTTGAGGTGGGGCGGGGCGGGGGCGGGTGAGAAACAAAAAGAAGGAGGAGGAGGAAAAGATGCACGGTGCGGTCGGGGCAGAGATGTGACAGCAAAGTACGGGAGACGTTGCGAAGCCCACGTAGTAGAAGAAAAGATTTCCGGTGGGAAGAATCTGGGATGCGGAGAAACTTAGGCATTTAAAAAAGAAAGAAAGAAAGAAAGAAAGAAAGAAAGAAAGAAAGAAAGAAAGAAAGAAAGAAAGAAAGAAAGAAAGAAAGAAAGAAAGAATCGGAACATAAAATACAAGCTTGTAGATGACCCTTACTCTGTCAAAGACCTTGGAGTACTCATCTCCAATGATCTAAGTGCCAAAGCCCACTGTAACAGCATTGCCAAAAAGGCATTAAGAGTATCTTGCGTAGCTTCTTCTCTGGTATTATTGTACTGCTAGCTAGAGCATACAAAACATTTGCTAGACCAATTCTTGAATACAGCTCATCTGTCTGGAACCCGCACTGCATATCGGACATTAATACAGTTGAGCGAGTCCAGAGGTATTTCACGAGAAGAGTCCTCCACTCCTCTGCTTGCAACAGAATCCCTTATGCCACCAGGCTTGAAATTTTGGCCTTGGACAACCTGGAACTATACCTCCTACTGTCTGACCTAAGCATAGTACACAAAATTGTCTGCTACAATGTCCTACCTGTCAATGGCTACTTCAGCTTCAACCCCAATAATACACGAGCACACAATAAATACAAACTCAAGGTAAACCGCTCCAAACTCGATTGCAGAAAATACGACTTCAGCAGCAGAGTGGTCAATGCCTGGAATGCTCTCCTTGACTCTAAGGTTTCTTCCCAAAACCCCCAAAACTTTAACCTTAGACTGTCTACTGTTGACCTCACCCCATTCCTAAGAGGTCTGTAAGGAGAGAGCATAAGCGCACCAACGTGCCTACCATCCCTGTCCTAATGTCCCCATTTATTCGTATCCATTTTATGTATTCATAATCATTTTTATACTTATATCTGTAATCTTATATGTGTTTGACAAACAAACAAACAAATAATAAGAAAAGATTTCCAGTGGGAAGAATCTGAAGCAGAGAAACTTAGGGGGAAGTTCAGTCAAGTGACCAAAAAAATAAGGTGTGAATGGATCTCCTAAAAGAAGAGAAGATTGGAGTCCCTTCCAAAGATTGTAGTTGTCCCATCCTGTGTTTAGAATAAGGGATGTCCTTAATTTGATCTCAACTGACTGAGAAGATGTCCTTGATAACTTCAAGCAATCATTAACTTTCACAGGGAGGAGGGCGAGAATCTAGTAGACCAAGAACCAGAAGTAGTGTCCTCTCCACCTCTTCTCTTTTTCCTGACAGTCAGAACAATTACTCAGTGGAACAACCCGCCTCCAGAAGTTGTGGGTGGAGGGTTTGTTTATTTAGCGTATGACTGGTCACACACAGTATTAAAACACTTCATTCACTACAGCCCAGGGGCCGTAGTTTGAGGACCCCTGATTTAGTGCAATTTAAACGATGCAAATAATTTTTCTGTGGTCCACCAAAAATTTTTCACGGACCACCAGTGGTCCACGGACCACTAGTTGGTGACCACTGCCATTTCAGGCCAAGGTATGGTTGGACAGTTGGACAGTCATCCGCTGAGAGCTTTCAAAAGCTTTGTGGCTTTTCCATCCCTACCCCGCTGATGAAATGCATTTCTATAATGTAAATCTCCGACACTGTCACAGTGTCAAAATCAATTTCCAAGCCAGCCTGTTTGCAAGCAATATTTCAACCTGGTTTCATTTTTCTTCATCTGAGCCACTTATTGTGCGTTTGTTGACTTTAGCCTTACTATGGAAGAGAGCACCTTTCTCTTTCGAATTCTTATTCTTCTCTTGCACCTGTTTTATTTAAAAATCCATCTTTTATGCCCTTCTTTTTTTTTTTCTTCTCTTTTTATTGTACAAAGGAAATCCTGACAAAATGATTAGATATTTCAAACACACAAGCTTAGGTAGATTAGCCAGTGCAAATATTAGAACTGGGAAAAAAAAATATTGCCAGGAACAAGTGTGCGATCTTGATAAGTTAATTTAAAAAGTTGTAACGGTGTTCGCCATGATAGGCACAAATCTTCACTGGAGTACATAGAAAAAAAAAATTCCCTTGATTAAAAAGTAAGGGAACTTTAGGCTTGTGATTAAGAGACTGCCAAAATCACATGGCATGAATAGCTGCTTTATAGTATCCAAATTGCACAGCGCACCAAATACAGTTATTCCCTTCCTGAAACCTTGCAGATGGAACGCAACGTCCAAAATTGTAGGTTTTTGTCTCCCTAATTTTTACGATTATGCCCAATATTATTAGAAGTATTCTCATTAATAGCAATAGTACTTAGACTTATATACCACTTCATCTATTGCCCCCAACAATCTGGGCCCTTATTTTATCAACCTTGGAAGGATGGAAGGCTGAGTCAACCTTGACCGGATGAGGATTGAACTGCTGGCTGTCGGCAGAGTTAGCCTACAATACTGCATTCTAACCACTATGCCACCACAGCCCTTCCTTCCTTCCTTCCTTCCTTCCTTCCTTCCTTCCTTCCTTCCTTCCTTCCTTCCTTCCTTCCTTCGCAATAGCACTTAGACTTATATACCACTTCACAGTGCTTTATAGCCCTGCCCATCTGGCTCCTCATTTGACCCACTTCGGAAGGACAGAAGGCTGAGTCAACCTTGAAATCCTCCATTCTCCCCCATGCTAAACCCCCATGACTGAACGATGCCTCCTCCTTTCCTGTCCTCTGGGTGTCCCAGCAGCGAGCAGATGATGGGGGAACGCTTTCCTGTTTAACCCTAAGCAAGAAAGAATTGGGCCTGTGGTTCCCGCAGATTTGCATTTCGGTGCACTCCACGCGGCAATGGTTTTATGGAACCCTGGGAGAAAAAAGGAGGAGAAAACTGCTGGAGAATTTGTTTTTAATTAAGCCATCAGGCTTGATGGGCTCTCCCTGCCATCCAGTAAAATCACCCCTAGCGAAGGTTAGGAAAGGCATTTGGTTCTGATGAGCGGCTTCAAATCACCCCCAGATTGTGATACGATGATGGCTCCCTGGAGCTCCCATTTTCCTTAGATTTGTCTTATGGCGAGAAAGGAAGAACAGCAAGAAGACAAGGATCTCTTGGAGGGATGAGGAAAAAGGAAAGCAGTAGCTGAGGCTAGGGACACAGGCAGGCGACGCAGTGCCTGGGGATGGGCACCATTTTTTAAGAAATATAAGAAAAAGAAACAACTGGGAGGGGAGAGAAGTAAGCATGGATCAAAGGAACAGCTTCCAATTTCTTTTCTCTTTTTGAGTAGGAAGGAAAGCCAGGGCTGCCTGTTTAGTTTGGGGGAAAAAAAAAGTCAAAAATAAACTTGAGATCCTAAAATCAAGCACAATTCGTTTAAGATAGATAGAACAGAATTCTTTATTGGCCAAGTGTGATTGGACACACAAGGAATTTGTCTTTGGTGCATACGCTCTCAGTGTACATAAAAAGACAAGATACATTCGTCAAGAATCATAAGGTACAACACTTAGTGATAGTCATAGGGTAGAAATAAGCAATTGAATCATATTAGGAAACAATCAATATAAATGGTAAGGATACAGCAATAAGTTACAGTCATACAGTCATAAGTGGGAGAGATGGATGATAGGAACGATGAGAAGATTAATAGAAATAGTAATGCAGACTTAGTAAATAGTTTGACAGTGTTGAGGGAATTATTTGTTTATCAGAGTGATAGTGTTCGGGGAAAAAAACTGTCCTAGTGTCTAGTTGTTCTGGTGTGCAGTGCTCTATAGTGTTGTTTTGAGGGTAGGAGTTGAAACGATGATATCGCTTAGTATCAAACATTTCGTTGTATGTCAAGGACGGCGAGATCCACCATTGGGAAGTTATCTTCTGATTTTGAATCCAGATCTCCCTCTTTAATGCTTCTACCCATCTGTTCTCGTCCTACCCTTGAGTGCTAATGAGGAAGAAATCTCCACCTTCTTCCTTAGAGACATCTCTTCAACAATTGGAAGATGACCGTTGGGTTGCTCCTCAACCTTCCCTTTCTTTAGGCTAAGCGTTACCCATGTTCTTCAACCCTTCTTCAGATGACACTTAGCCTCCAAGCCAGACCTTGGCAGCTTTGAGATGTGTGGATTTGCTGGCTGGAGAATTCAGGAAGTTGGAAATCCACCCATCTTAAGGTTGCCAAGATTGAGAAAGACACTGCTCTAAGCTCTTCGCTGTCTTGACTATTCCCTTTCTTTTTTTCCCAGAGTATTGGCAGTTATACACTTATGCATTAGGCTTCTAGGTGCTTACAAGTCCAAGGACTTTCCATTTTGTCCCAGATTGTTGAGGGTAAGATGCTGACTCTGTAAAACCACTTAGCGAGGGCTGTAAAAGCAATATGAAGCAGTATATAAGTCTAAATGCTATTGCTATTTGGCCAGAACTAATCAGAATGAGTAGGACATGGTGGGTCAGGGTGTAGGACGCAGTGGCTCAGTGGCTTAAGATGCTGAGCTTGTCGATTGAAAGGTTGGCAGTTCAGCGGTTTGAATCCCTAGTTCCGCGTAACGGGGTGAGCTCCCATTATTTGTCCCAGCTTCTGTCAACCTAGCAGTTCAAAAGCACTAAAAAATGCAAGTAGAAAAATAGGGACCACCTTTGGTGGGAAGGTAACAGCATTCCATGCCCGTTTGGCGTTCAATCATGCCGGCCACATGACCATGGAGACGTCTTCGGACAGTGCTGGCTCTTCGGCTTTGAAACAGAGATGAGCACCACCCCCTAGAGTCGGGAACAACTAGCACATATGTGCGAGGGGAACCTTTACCTTTTACCTTTAAGCAGAATGAAAGCGGAGGCATGAGAGATGCAGACTTTTAAAGAAAAAAATTATTCCAAAGGTTTCTCCTTATGCAATGAGCCTGTTTCTTTGAGAGATTCCAGGAGACGCGGCCAACGACACAGGAATAGATGTATTTCTCTTTTTATCATCCCAGGTTCTTCTAGGATTATTTGGGTGACTTGTTTAATTATATGTAAAATTGCCTTATAATATCGTTCTGGAACTGGCAGATGAGGTTCAGAGGATGTACGGAAGCGACTTTGAAAGTATGCTCTGCCCCCTTGTGGGAGGAATAGGAACATCCCAGTTTTCAGAAAACGATTGGGCAGGAGACAGGGAAAATCTCGAGACGGTTTTATTATTGGAATCTTGAGATTTGGAGAGAATCTAACTCAACGGACGCCTGTATCGGTAATAAGCGCTGTACACTATATAAACCAGACTCAAGCTTCATTTTTATTCCTAATAACTGTAGTGGTGTTTTTACTTTTTTTAAAAAGAAAGCAGGAATATTTCTTGTTTTGTGAGTTAGATTCCGTGTGACCCAGAGAACTGAAATACGAATGACATAAATTTACTCAGCTTATGATTGGTTGGTTATAGTTAAAAAGCATCTTGTTGGGAGTACTTATGCCCTGGTTCCAAAGTTCTGACAGACACATGACCGCATGTCAGGCATTCGGCACCTGGCTGGCATTTATGGCTGTTCGTAGTCTGTCCCGCGGTCACATGGTTGGCAATGATCTTGATGGTTCTTTGATTGGCAGTTCAGCCAAACAAGCTTATAGTAAAACAACAGCTGATTCGAACAGCCATCAAGTCTGCTCTCGCCAATGCTAACAAGGCAATCCACTTTTATTTATTTATTTATTTTATTTTTATTTGATTTATATGCTGCCCTTCTCCAGAGACTCAGGGCGGCTTACAGTGCGTTAAGCAATAGCCTTCATACTTTTGTATATATTTATGCAAAGTCATCTTATTGCCCCCACAAACTGGGTCCTCAATTTACCCACCTTAGAAAGGATGGAAGGCTGAGTCGACCTTGAGCCTGGCTAGGATTGAACTCGCAGAATTACAGGCAGCTGGATGTTAATTGCTGCCTTTAGTAGGAGGCATTAGCCCCCTACGCTACTCAGCTTTTTGGCTTTGAAACGGAGATGAGTACTGCCCCCTAGAGTCGGGAACGACTAGCACATATGCGCGAGGGAAATTGTTACCTTTACCTTGCTTCTTGCCGCTTTATCAAAATATTCTGCCTGAGCCTTTCTCACAGATTCAGCCTTGCTGAAAGCACTCCATTTGCCAAGGCGGCTTCCCCCTCATTAGCGCAGGGCTGCAATCAAACTCTTTAATTCCTGGAATAAAATAACTGCGGAATATGTTATGGAGACCGTTAAACCTTCCATCTGCATTATCTAGGATGGCTCCTTACCTTTTATTCAACGGGTAAGCGCCGTGCCAGCTTCCCTATAAAACCCCCTCCGATGGCTACTGTGGCAGCGGGTAGATGGTCCTTTGAGTAAAATAACCCTCCGTGAGAGAGGCATAATGATCATTTACATTAATTAGGCAGGCACCTAATGGAGTGTTCAAAAAGCAGCAACAGCATTGGAATTTTTCCGCGAGTGGTTCCAGCTATCCGGCTTGAACATTTCCAAGGCCATCATTTTTTGAAACAAGCCAGTAAACGGCCAATGTGACTAGCCAGGCAAGTAACAAGGAAGCGATGAGAAGAGGACCCTGGTTTTTTTCTCTCCTGCTTGACACGATGGGAGCTTGCTGTGGTCTCTCTGGAGGCTGAATTAATTTCCTCCCAATTCCAGGGGTTCGCTGCTGGGGGTTCACAGGGGTTCAGGAGAACCTCTAGCTAAGATTCTGTGCAGTTCGGAGACCCCCAAATTTATATTTATTTGTTTGTTTGTTTGTTTGTTTGTTTGATTTATATGCCGCCCTTCTCCGGAGACTCAGGGTGGCTTACAATGCGTTAAGCAATAGCCTTCATACTTTTGTATATACCTGCTTAGTATATACAAATCCCACTCCTGGCTGGCCCTGCCCTCCCCTCCCCACCCCTCCCAGGAGTTCCCAAGCGGCCTGTTTTGCATGCAGGTAAGTGCAGGTTGCGCACAGAGGCTCGGGGAGGGGGGAAAAACGGGCCTACTGGAAGTTCGAGAAGGCCTGTTTCCAGCCTCCAGAGGGCCTCCGGAGCCTGGGGAGGCTGTTTTCACCCTCCCGGGGGCTCGAGGAAAGCCTCCGGAGCCCGGGGAGGGCAAAAACGCCCCCCCCACCAATGTGCAGGAGGCCGACTAGGCCACAACCACCATGGCCACTCCCACCCAGCAACCGGGCAGAAAAACCCTTTTCTAAAATTCTATTCTATTCTATTCTATTCTATTCTATTCTATTCTATTCTATTCTATTCTATTCTATTCTATTCTATTCTATTCTATTCTATTCTATTCTATTCTATTCCTATTCTCCTCTCCTCTATTCTATTCTATTCTATTCTACTCTACTCTACTCTACTCTACTCTATTCTATCCCATGCCATGCCATGCCATGCCATGCCATGCCATGCCATGCCATTATTCTGTTCTGTTCTATTCTATTCTATTCTATTCTATTCTATTCTATTCTATTCTATTCTATTCTATTCTATTCTATTCTATTCTATACTATACTATACTATACTATACTATACTATACTATACTATATACTATACTATACTATTACTGTATGCCTTGCCAGTTGCTTATATGGTGAACTGGGAAGAGACTGTAAGATTATCCGCTCAATAGCTACAAAGGAAACCCGATGCTATTGTGACATCCAGCCAAGGGATCACGTGAAGTGTCAATCCCATTTTAGAAAGCCTTGGTAAGGCCATACTTGGAATACCACATCCAGTTTTGGTGGCCACAATGTAAAAAAGATGTGGAGACTCTAGAAAGAGTGCAGAGAAGAGCAGCAAAGAGCAGCATCTTAAGAAGTTAGTGAAATCCTGCAACATACGTAATTATTGTTAAAATAATATCCTTGAAGGATAAGTTTCAGAATGCGCATGTTGGGCTTAAATCAAGTTGCATCTCCACATCTCACTTTGTGCGCCCTTCACAGTCCAAAGAAACAGTCCTCACTTTAATTTGGATAGCATCTTCACTAACGATGTTGATTTAAGACATCCATTAAAAAGGCCCATAATGTTAATTAACTGGACTCTCCCAATAAAGTTCTATTAGCCCTTCCTATTAAATTAATATGGTAGGCATTTAACAGATGTCCTAATTAGATGTTACATCATGGAATGAAGTAAATCAGAGTCAAGTCATTGTTCAAGGGGAAGTTTGTGCTGTACATATAGGATATTATAACCAATATGGATCTATTTTTATTTCCTGCCTTTATTATTTTTATAGATAACACAAGGCAGAAAACATATCTAATGCTCTTTCCTTCTCCTATTTTCCCCACAACGATTCTGTGAGGTGGCTTGGGGTGAAGAGAGAGACTGGCCAAAGATTACTCAGTCAGCTTTCATGTCTAAGGCAAGACTAGAACTCACCATCTCCGGGATTGGCCCAAGGACACCCAGCTGACTTCCATGCCTAAGGTGGGACTAGCACTCACCGACTCTTGGTGATTGGCCCAAAGTGTAGGAGATGACCAGGCTGAACCCGAGGGAGGGGTCAAACACACCATCAGAATTTAAGTTCCTTAAACTCAGCAGACTAAAGCATTGTGATTAACTCCAGCTGTCTGCAATTACTGTAAGTTCGAATCTCACCAGGCTCAAGGTTGACTCAGCCTTCCATCCTTTCTAAGGTAGATAAATTGAGGACCCAGTTGTGGGGGCAATAAGCTGACTTTGTATAAAATATATACAAAAGTATGAAGGCTATTGCTTAACACATTGTAAGCCGCCCTGAGTCTCTGGAGAAGGGTGGCATATAAATCAAATTAAAAGAGAGAGAGAGAGAGAGAGAGAGAGAGAGAAATCTAAGTCCAACCTTGAGTTTCATTGACTCCTATCTACTGCCAACTCATTAGTACCATTAGTATTCAGGTTCTTGTAGGGAATCTGAACTCAATGCATATATTCATTTGAACTGCCTGGATTTCCTGATTTCCCACACTTGATATCTAGCTGCCTTTCATGCCTAATGTGGGGCTAGAACTCACAGGTTCCTGGTTTAGGTAGGTAGGTAGGTAGGTAGGTAGAGCAATAGCACTTAGATTTATATACCGCTTCACAGTGCTTTGCAGCCCTCTCTAAGTGGTTTACAGAGTCAGCCTATTGCCCCCAACAATCTGGCTCCTCATTTTACCCACCTCGGAAGGATGGAAGGCTGAGTCAACCTTGAGCCTGGTGAGATTCGATCTATCGAACTGCTGGCAGCCGGTGATCAGCAGAAGTAGCCTGCAGTACTGCACTCAAACCACTGCACCACTGCGGCTAGATAGATAAGATGGATGGATGGATGGATGGGGGCAGATGGGCACATAGACAATGACAGACAGAGAGACGGACGGATGGATGGGTGCGAGGAGGTGGGCAGGCACACAGACAATGATAAATAAGATAAAAATTGTGAACAGCAGCATCAATTTACCCATTGAGGAAAACTGAACATTAGTGCACTGAGATTGTAGTAGCCAGACTACTGATTACATTGGCTTGAGACATTCTGGTTACAAAAATAGGAACTTTGGTGTTAGCAGGACAAAAGAGCATGCCAAACTAATTTGAGAGGAATGTTCTCAGAATTCTCAAAGGGACCACTGGTCCTTCCTGCTGAGCCGTTCCCACCCATTTTCCATCGGTCTGTTTCTTCAGTCCATCTGACTCACCGTTTCTAACCCTGGGAAGAGCCAAGAGTTGGGGGACGGAAGGCGATTTCTTACCCTAAATTCTCATCTTTTAAGTTTGGAGCTTCCACGGGGAGAAATCTTATCCTTCCTTTGGCCCAAGATGCATCTTAAGTCATCAGGGGGAAAAAAGAACAATAGAAAAAAAAATCTGGCCTTTAGTTTAGTTTACTGTGTTATGCCCGGAGAGACATCTGTGGAGGATATGCCGTAATAAAATACAAAGCATTGTGGAGCAAGGAGCAAGGAGCCTTGGTGGTGCAATGGACTGAAGTGCTGTTAAAGTAGCACTTAGCTGCCAGCTGCCTGCAATTACTGCGAGTTCGAATGTCACCAGGCTCAAGGTTGACTCAGCCTTCCATTCTTCCGAGGTAGGTAAAATAAGGACTCGGATTGTGGGGGCGATAAACTGACTTTGTATAAAAAAGAACACCACTTGGGGGGGCCAAAAGCCCTACTAAGCAGGTATATACAAAAGTATGAAGGCTATTGCTTAACGCATTGTAAGCCGCCCTGAGTCTCTGGAGAAGGGCGGCATATAAATCGAACCAATACATAATAAATAAATAAATTGTGGAGATTGGGGGGATGGGACAAAAAAGCATAACTCCTGATTAGGTGGCTCAGTGGCTAAGACACTGAGCTTGTTGATCAGAAAGGTTGGCAGTTTGCCGGTTCGAATCCCTAGTACAGGTCTCATGAGTGAGCAGGGGGTTGGACTATATGACCTCCAAGGTCCCTTCCAACTCTGTTATTGTGTAATAAATGGTAGATCAAGTTCATCTTTCCTCTCCCTTATTTGGCCACAAAATATTTTAAGGCGGGAGGCTTTGAAAAGGAACGTTTTTAACGCACGAAGCGCTCTGACGGCCAAGAAATTCTTGTGTTCAGCCGTATCTTTTTTTTAAAATAATCCTACCCCGTTGAATGCCCTGGTATTTTCTTTCGTTTCAATGTCACTGTGCATCCTGTGCATTTTTTGTCTTTTTTTTAAAAAAAAAACAATTCGGTTCAGTTAATCTTTGAAACGCACATGGCCTCTCGAGAATTATGCTGGCAAAGAGGAACACGCCCTTCCTTTCCTTGACATGGGGGAAAGCAAACAATAGAAAGGAGCTCTGGGCATCCCAGGCTGCTTCATAAACGCCTCTCGAGAGGTTGGGTTTTTATTTTTCATACCGATTTGATGACAGGCACTGAATTTTATAAGGCTCCCCGTTACGTGCCGGAGATGTTCTAACCTTAGAAAACAGTCCAATTTACATAATCTTTCTTTTTTCCCCCCGCTCCCTTTGGGATAGCCCTCAAATACGTTCCGTAGTAAACAGCTAGCTTACCATGAAACAATGAAAAAGGCGTTCTTTTTTTCTTCCAGATATTGGCAAAATGGAGAACAGAAACATTTTTTTTTCCTTTCTAGGATAAGCTTCCAAAAATTCAGATCAATAAAAATAATTTGTCCGGGATTGCATACTAGTTAAGAGAGACGGCAACAAGCACTATTGAATCTTGCTATTAAAGCAAGTAGCAAGCTACTTGCTACATACTTATTTTGTCTGTCTATCTAATCTCAAACTTCAAGATGGGCGACCTGTAAATTGAATGAAAATTAAACAAAAATTCATCCGTATCTATCTATCCATCCGTTTCTGTATCTACTTGTCTATTCATCTATCCCTCCCTATTATTAAATTTGATGCCCATCGCGTTTCAAAGTGACTCCATCCGTCAATCTCAAATTGCAAGGTGAGCAACATGTAAATTTAGCAAAAATTGAATGAATAAAAAATCCATCCATCCATATCATTTCTGCCTGTCTGTCTGTCTATCTAACTATCTCTATCTATGTATCTCTCTCTCTCTCTATCAGTATCTATTGTTATTTATCTGTCCGTCTGTCTATCTGTATCTCTGTGTATCTATCTATCTATCATTATCTATCTATCTATCCATCCATCCATCTATCTACTTATCTATCTATCTCTATCATTATCTATCTATCTATCTATCTATCTATCTATCTATCTATCTATCTATCTATCTATCTATCTCTGTCTGTATCTATCTATCTATCTATCTATCTCTATCTATCTATCATCTATCTATCTATCTATCTATCTATCTATCTATCTATCTATCTATCATCTATCTCTGTTTGTATCTATCTGTGTTTATATCTATCTATCTATCTATCTATCTATCTATCTATCTATCATCTATCTATCTATCTGTGTTTGTATCTATCTGTATCTATCTCTATCATTATCTATCATTATCGATCTATCTTATCTATCATTGTCTGTCTGTCTGTCTCTATCTATCTACATCTATCTATCTATCTATCTATCTATCTATCTATCTATCTATCTATCATCTATCTCTGTCTGTATCTATCTGTGTTTATATCTATCTATCTATCTATCTATCTATCTATCTATCTATCTGTATCATTATCTATCTATCTATCTCTATCATCATCTATCTCTATCATTATCTGTCTGTCTGTATCTATCTATCCATCTATCTGTATCTATCTATCTATCTCTATCATTATCTATCTATCTTCTATCTATCTATCTATCTATCTATCTATCTATCTATCTATCTATCTCTATCTATCATTATCTATCTATCATTATCTATCTATCATTATCTATCTATCTATCTATCTATCTATCTATCTATCTATCTATCTATCTATCTATCTATCTCCATCCATCCATCCATCCATCCATATCATCTATCAAGAGCAGTCTCAATGTAACGGGGACAATTGTGCAAAGATTGAGAATGCCATTAATCCAACATAGTTAGACCAGCTGTTGTATGGTCTAACTGTTGAATGGTCTAACTAGAAACCAGATGGCACTGTGTAATGCTTACCACTGAAACCTGACCCAACTGTGTATAATGCTTACTATAAACCAGAAATAGCCAACTCTGAGCCCATTGCTGCTTTGGAATTTTTTTAAAAAAAAAATTCAAAGATTTTTCATTCCATAGTACAAACAAGACCATTTTCAATAACATAATACAAAACCCGACATGGCATAAGCATAGAAATGGGAACTATATGTGTAAATTGGGGAATTGCAGTCTCAAAACTGCCAGTCTTTGCCAGCCAAAATCAACACAAGCAAGAACCCACTTTGGGTTCGTGAAGCTATAGAGGCAATCATCCTCGCTCCTGCTGCTGTTGCTTCTTGTGCTCATTTTCTTCTTAGAAGAAAAAAGATGGTGGTGGACTCTCAGAAACCCTTGGGAACCAACGTTTCCAATTTTGCAGACCAAAAGAAGCAAAGTCACAGGTCCATGGTCCCTTGCCCCTTGAACTTTTTCGCAGAACGCTCGCTCGCTCGGAACTGGATCCTTCTTCCGTAGATGTAAGACACAAACCCATCCATTTCGATGCTGAAGATGTTGTTCCGCTTTGGAATCACTGGAAGGAGTCCAGAAAAATGAACCTTTTTGGTTAAATGGTTTAACACAGCGCACAGGTCATACAAGGAACGAACAGAGAAATTCTCTTGTCTCAAAAAGTTAGAATCAAGAAGTAGATATACACCAAGGATGGGAAAGAAAATGGAGAAGGGATATAGCAGTGATGGTGAACCTTTTCGGCACTGAGTGCCCAAACCGGAACATGTGTGCATGTGTGTGCATGTATGTGCATCTGCAGCCATTTTTTGGGCCATTTTAAGGATGTTTTTCAGGCCATTTTCAGCACCCATGAAGACCAGCTGGCCAGTGCATATGTGCACTCCAGAAAGTAGAAAAGAAGTTGGCAATGGCACAAAAAACAAAACAAAACAAACAAAACACCGCTGGGGGGAGGGGGCAAAAGCCCTACTAAGCAGGTATATACAAAAAA
Source organism: Masticophis lateralis (assembly GCA_030761175.1). Lineage (NCBI taxonomy): Eukaryota > Metazoa > Chordata > Lepidosauria > Squamata > Colubridae > Masticophis > Masticophis lateralis. The sequence continues at coordinate 9,126,970 of JAUDYJ010000010.1, read as the reverse complement.
GTATGAAGGCTGTTGCTTAACATATTATAAGCCGCCCTGAGTCTCCGGAGAAGGGCGGCATATAAATCGAACCAATAAATGAGCCTGAGTAGCGTAGGGGAGTAATGCCTCCTACAAAGGCAGCATTTAAGATCCAGCTGTTGCAATTACTTGCGAGTTCAATCCCAGGCAGGCTCAAGGTCGACTCAGCCTTCCATCCTTTATAAGGTGGGTAAATTGAGGACCCAGTTTGTTGGGGGCAATAAACTGACTTTGTATAAATATAAATATACAAAAGGATGAAGGCTATTGCTTAACGCACTGTAAGCCGCCCTGAGTCTCCGGAGAAGGGCGGCATATAAATCAAATTTAAAAGAAAAATAAAAAAAAAATTAAATAAATAAACATGCCCACAGAGAGGGCTCTGTGTACCACCTCTGGCACTCATGCCACAGGTTCGCCCTCACGGGGGTATAGCAAGGAAGAGAATGTTAATATTCCAGTTGGAGAGGGGTCTCATTTGCAAGAGAGATTTCAGGGTCTTTATTGCCATTCTAATGAAATAAATTCTACCTAGCATCAGATGGTGAGGGTGTTTATCTTTTAAACAAACTGAACGAAAGGTTACGGAACTAAAAAGCCACAAAGTATAGGGTTTGTTTGTTTTTTTTAAAAAAAAGCAGCTTGGAATGTATAGAATTCTGCTGATGTTACAAGAACTCCTTCAGCTGTTGCAGCCAGGAACACAAAAATACAGAAGTGCAATTTAGAGGAGGAGGAGGAGAGAAAAAAAGAGAAAGAAAAGAAAAACTCCAGACGGGCAAAGAAAATTCAGCAACACTCTGAGCTCAAGTTTAAAGGGAGCGGCTTCAGCGGGTATGTGCACTTACGAAAAATACAATTCTAATATTACTGTAATTAATACAACGTTAATACTAATATTCAAACCCATTTCAAATGTAATTCAGTTTTGCTAGAATTTTATCTTGGTTACATTGCCCATTTGGCCACAACTTCTGGAAATCAGGGTTGGGTGGGGGGAGCTTTCAAAGTTTGAGAGCTTTGTGCTCGTCTTGGTTTAAGTTCTTGACATACCAACCTGTTTTACAAATGTTTTAAAGCAGGGTTTCCCAACCTTGTGAACTTTTGAGCAGTGTGGACTTCAACTCCCAGAATTCCTCACGCTGCCTGAGGAATTCTGGGAGTTGAAGTCCACATATCTTAAAAGTTTCACGAAGTCGAGAAACACCATTTTAAGGGACCAGCTCTTCGGTTAAACGGAACCCTCTATACCCGTGATGGCGAAACTATGGCATATCGGTGGACATGCGAGTGTTGCCCTAGCTTGGCTCCAGCACACATATGCCAAAGGGGCCTGGGGGGGGGGGGGGAAGGAGGAAAGAAGGCCATTTTTGCCCTCCCCAGGCTCCTAGAAAGCCCCTGGAGCCTGGGGAGAACGAAAAGCGGGCGTACCAGGCCCACCGTGCCGTCACATGCCAAAAGCGGGGGGAGCGTGGAGAGGTTGGCGCATTGAATTATGGTGTGGGCACTCATGCGTGCGACACCCGCCCCCCCCACGTTTTTGGCACGCGATGGCAAAAAGATTAGCCATCACTGCTCTATACTGATCGAGTCAAGTTTGCCTACCTTTCAGCCTGTCTTCTTTTGTGACAATTTTGAACACGTACTTCGTTTCCTGGGCAACGATGCCCATGATGCCAACATAGGAGGGACATCTGGATTTGGTCACTGAAAGAAAGAAAGAAAAAAAAGAGAAGGTCCTAACACTCAAACTGGACCATCCGTTGAAAAGAGCTCCCTGTTGCAATTGCTGAGAGTCCCATTATAAGAGTGTGCCTATGTGCACGGGGGAAAAAAAAAATGAATCATAGCTTTGAAAGGTGTCTTCTGCGTGGCTGGGTCCAAATTCCTGTTCAGCACAGAGACCCCCTATTAAAGTAATTTCTATTAAGGTCAATGGGACTGCTTTTCCTTGAGGGTATCTGCTCCATGAGATCAGACAGGGAGGACACAATCCAGGTCACTTCCTGCAAATGTTATCTTGGGGTAGGGCACCTGTCACGGTTCCAACGGATGCACTAATTAAATCACGAGCTTTGAGTCAAGCTTCAAAAGAAATCCAGATATTTCTTAGGCGCTTCTTGTCGGCACATTCCCAAGTGAAGTCAGCTCTGACCCCACGTAATTTATGCCCCAATCATGACCCTGTTTTCCCCTTCCCCCCCAGGGTGTGTCATCAATCACATTTGCCAATGGAGTAATTTCGCGGGTTGTAGAGATCACTCCCCTCTGGCCGCTGTGGGTAACCCTGGGAGACAGCCTTGAGAGAGATAAATCTGGAATGTGCATTTATCTTTGGCTGCCGTGCTGTTTCATCGGTTTCCCATCTCCCCCTTGCCTATGGCAACTCGAGAGCAGGCCAGGGATGCTTTGCGAGTTGACAGCACCTTTCTGTAGCGGTCCCTGCTCTGGGAAACACTCTTCCCCTTGAAATCTAGTTAAATCCTTTTAGATTTCTGGAAAGCCATTGAGAATTGGCATTTTCTCTGGGATAACAAGACTGCAGCCTGGAGAACTGCATAAAAGGAGGGATTGGGTTTTTCCTGGATTAGGGATGGTTTTTATTTCTGTTGTTATTACTGTCATTGTGCCTCCCCAGATGGGCAGCCGTATTAATCTTTTAAAATAAATAAAAATATATCAATCCCATGGCTAGCCAGCCACTATCCAATGAAAGAGAACCGCTATTTCTTCTGGTAAAAGGATATATGGCCATATTGCTCGAGTGATGCGGTGGCCTAGAGGTGGAACTCTCGCCTCACCATCAGGAGGCTGTCAGTTCGATCCTAGGTAGAGGCAGCTATTTCTCTCTTTCGGCACAATGAGAATATATCTACTGAACAAAACTCCGCACTGGCGACAGGAAGGGCATCCGACCAGTAAACTCTCAGCTCCATTCCGTTGCCCAGACTCCACCCTGCAAGGGATTATGGGGTCATTAAAAGAAGATGATATATGGCCAAATTGCGCTCACTGTTAGGAAAATTTTCCTGGCATTCAAGGGGACTCTCTCTTCCTGTAACTTAAGATGTTGGTTTCTGGGAATACAGTAATGGAGAACAGGTTTCTCTTTAGCCTGGAATACCCTTTGAGATACCAGAAAACAAACTTTTGCCCCTTCAACCTTTCTCAAGGTTCAACCCAACCTTTGTCCTCCTCACCCTTGTAAAACCTAGCTTCTAAGATACCGGCAAGATGTGTAATATTATCCCCATTGTGGAGGAAAAAAAAACAAAACAGTAAGAACTTTTCACTCTCCTCAGGGATCCTCAATGAAGTTGATATACAGGTCAGACAAAAAAAAAATTCTTCCTATGGTGTGCAAGTAAATTCAAACAAAATCCACTATGTAAAGTTAAGGGGAGGGAAATGTGATTTAAATTTTTTGGGGGGAGGGGGTATAGTGTAAGTTTCAATTTTTTTTTAAAAAAAAGGCACAGGAATACCTGTCATGAGTGCTCCGTGGAAATCGGCTTTAAGCAACTTGGTTTGAATCATCTGTGGCTGTCTGCAAAATGCATGTAGAAATAGATTAAACAAAAGGAAGGTAAGATTACAAGATGTAATTTTGGAGTTACATTACACTGCTCATCACAAACAATTATCGTATTTTTCAGAGTATAAGATGCGCTGGACTATAAAACGCACCTACCTTTTTTGGGGAGCAAAACAAGAAAAAAAAATCTGCCTCTGCCTCCCAGCAATTGCCTCCTTGCAGCAAATAGCAAACAGCCAGTTTCAGTTTCAGCACAGCCTGATTAGCACAAGAAAAAAAATCTGCCTCTGCCTCCCAGTAATTTGCCTCCTTGCAGCAAATGGGGCGTGAGGTAATATAGGCAATGGCAATCCCTGCAGCCTGAAACAGCTGATGGTCGGGAGGCTGATCCAACCGACAATCAGCTGCTTGTGCTAATCAGGTTGTGCTGAAGCTGAAACAGGCTGTTTGCTGTTTGCTGCAAGGAGGCAAATTGCTGGGAGACAGAGGCCAAAGGGTGGGGGCCGGCGAGGCTTCATTCGGCGCATAAGACGCACCCAAATTTTCACCTTCTTTTGGGGGTCTGTGTTTTATAATCTGAAAAATAGGGTAAACAAGATGCAATTTTCACTTGAAAATATGGCAATGATCACAATAGTGATTAGATACAGAGCATAAACCCAACTCAGTGACCAAATAAAACAAACTTCCAGTGCCTGGCTTTGCAAAACTATTTGAAGTCAGATTCTAAATGAAGAGGTTCCGGATTTAAATATTCTTCTATATAATATAGTTAAACACACAAACCTGTGATTCAACTCTTCCCCATCAGCTAGGTGAGATCTGACTTAAGGATGCATTCACAAAGACCAGGGTTTTTTTAAAAATGTGCAAAAAGCAAGATTCCCAGCAAGACGGCCTTTGCTCAAATACAGCCAGTTCTGTAGTGACTCTAGGAACTTGTATGTATGTGTCTGTGTTTAAAAAAAAGATGTTCAATGACCATCTTTTCAAACTTTAAAAAAGTTTAAAAACCTCATTATAAACTTTTCCTTTCTCAAGCTCTGAAACGGAGCAATTCTAGAATGCCAATTCCATTTGGTCTTATTGAAAGTTTTTTTTTTCCACTGGAAAAGAAATCCCCCCACTAAACATGCAAACAGTTTGCAAAAATAAATAAATAAATAAAATGAATGAATGAATGAATGAAAAGAACTGAACTTACGCATCGGGTTTCAATCCGTTGCAGAGTTCTCTAATGTACTGTTTCCAAAGCTCGTGCAATGGGATAAATATCTCGTATCTGCAGAATAAGCAAAAAAAAGCAAGGACCGTATGTGACAATTGTCCAGGGCTTCTGTAAAATATTTCATTGGAATGGAATTTGTTCCTGGTTTAACTAACAATAGTCCTTGACTTATAACCGAGTTACAATGGCACTGCAAAAAGTGACTTGTGACTGATCACTTATGACTATTGTAGCATCCCACCAGCCCCATAATCAAAATTGGTAATGGTGGCTTTTAATTTTCCTTTGAAAATGTAGGCTGCTTGACACCTTAGACCAGGGGTCTGCAACCTTGAACACTCGGAAGAGCCATTTGGACCTGTTTCCCACAGAAAAAAAAAAACCACCGGGAGCCACAAAACCCTTCCCATCTATTTCTTGAGCGGCCACAAAACTAGCATACGTAGTTGAATTAAACATTCAGTTTTCTTCTGAAACTTTTCTTTTCTTGGATTTATGCATGGTTGGCCTACCGGGGTTTGAAAAGCTCAATAAATTGTGTACCAGTGGGTGTTGCACATTGGCAGTTGTGATGCATATTTTGAGTGACAGGGAGCCGCAGCAGAGGGGTGAAAGAGCCACATGCGGCTCCAGAGCCGCAGGTTGCTGACCCCTTCCTTAGACCTATTCTAACTCTATGGCAATTGAGCTACTGTGTTTCCCCGAAAATAAGACCCCGTCTTATATTTTTTTTGAACCCTGAAATAAGCGCTTGGCCTTATTGCCATGTGCTCAAAAGCCTGATTGGGCTTATTATTAGGGGATGTCTTATTTTGGGGGAAACAGGGTAATTATCTGCTAATGTTGCTTCTGGACTCCTTTTCTTTTTCTATTGGCCCTAACTTGCTCCCTGCAGTGTTGACTTTTGGGGGGAGGGGAGGCTCAATCCACAGCGATAGGCTTCCAGCCTCTTCTTCCTTTCTAAACTCAGCCAAGTGCAGGCCCTTAAACTACACTTCAAACCTCTTTAAATCTTTTTAAACAAAGCAAAAACAGTCACAGCTTTAAAAGAAGGCAGCTTAAAGTAATATTTTTTTTTTAAAAAAATAACCTACTGCCCTCTTGTGGTGAACTATCATTCCAGAAAATAACCCCAAAAATGAGCCATCACAGATTAGGGATTTGCGAGAAAACAGCTATATATGGGGACGGATTATAGGGATCCCCAAGAAAGATGTGCAATATTTGGATACAAAGAGGTCAAAAGGAGTTTAAGCACCTGCAAAGGCCCAATCATGTACTTGGGTGCACTTTTTTCACTCTCGCGACCTTGGGAGACAGGAGGAAAAGCCACAGGGAGGAAAACAGTTGGATAAGAGGCAGCTTACCCAGCAGAAGGAGCAGGGGATAGAACAGAACAGAACAGAACAGAACAGAACAGAACAGAACAGAATAGAATAGAATTCTTTATTGTCCAAGTGTGATTGGACTCACAAGGAATTTGTCTTTGGTGCATATGTTCTCAGTGTACATAAAAAGACAAGATACGTTCATCAAGAATCATAAGGTACAACACTCAATGATAGTCATAGGGTACAAATAAGCAATAAGGAAACAATCAATATCAATATAAATCATAAGGATCCAAACAAAAAAGTTACAGTCATGCAGTCATAAGTGGGAGGAGATGGGTGGTGGGAACGATGAGAAGATTAATATAGTGCAGACTTAGTAACTAGTTTGACAATGTTGAGGGGATTATTTGTTTAGCAGAGTGATGGCGTTCGGGAAAGTTGTGTCTAGTTGTTCTGGTGTGCAGTGCTCTATAGCGTCGTTTTGAGGGTAGGAGTTGAAACAGTTTATGTCCAGGATGCGAGGGGTCTGTAAATATTTTCACAGCCCTCTTTTTGACTCGGGCAGTATACAGGGCAAGCATCTCAGAAGGAAACTTCCATATTTTCTCGGACTGTAAAGGTGGGGAAAACAGAGGTACTTTCAAACCTGCAAGATTCTGTTAATGGGACCTTACGATAAAGTAGATCTAGTTCATCAGAGCGTGCTTCCGGTAAATCTGGACTACCTGGTAAATCTGACGTCAATCTTGGAAATCTGAAAATACATTTTTCCCAGTCGCCTTTACAGTCTAAGAATCTAGGGACTATATGACTGTAACTTTGTAGCTTGTATCCTTATGATTTATATTGATATTGTTTCCTAGTATGATTCGATTGCTTATTTGTACCCTATGAATATCATTAAGTGCTGTACCTTATGATTCTCGACGAATGTATCTTGTCTTTTTATGTACACTGAGAGCGTATGCACTAAAGACAAATTCCTTGTCTTTTGGCCAATAAAGAAATTTTTTCTCTTTTCTTTCTTTCTTTCTCTTTCTTTCTTTTCTTTCTTTTTTCTTCTTTCTTTCATTCTATCTATCTATCTAATCTATTTATCTATTGCTCTATCTACCTACCTATGTATCGCTATCTCTCTCTAATCTACTGATCGATCACTGTATCTATCTATTGATTGCTATATCTATCTGCCTGTCTGTCTGTCTGTCTATTTACCTACCTACCTACCTACCTACCGTTATCTATCTTTCTCTCTCGGATCCCGTCTGACATTTGCCATGCCTGTTTCTTTTCTGTGGGCTCAGCTACTTCTTATCTGACCACTTTCCTGCCTGTAGCTGTTCTTCCTGTCTCCCAAGGTAACCACCTATCATTACAGCCAATCCCGGCTCTTGCAATCCCAGAGGGCATCAAATCACCCAAACAATCAAATCAATCACTCCAACAGAATCGCAGGAGAGCCAGCTTGGCTTTCTCACCTCTGCTGTTCTGGAGCAATCTCAAAGAGACGCATTTCTCGCCTCTGTTTGGCTGATAACCCTTTCCTCCGTTTGACCTTCTGCCGGGTCCTCCTTGGTTGTGGGTGCTGAAGGACGACCACTTTGTGCTTTAAGTGTTTCTCAATGTCCTCCTCGTTCTTCCCGGGCATGCTGCGTTTCAGAAAGGCCTTAACAAAGGCTTCCGCCTTGTTGGATGCTTGTGGCTAAGAAAGAGAAAGGAAAGAAGCATCTTGAACAAAGCTCAAATTCTATTTTGGGGATTAGGTTATTCTTTACCCCCCACCCCATTGAAATATTTTATGTATTAGATTTGTTTAAGGCTGCTAACTCCAAGAAGACTCCAGACTGAATAATAGATCCAATATTATCATTTTTTTTTCTATTAATGACCTGTAAATCCCTTGCATCGGAGTGGAATGGGGGGGGGGGAGGGGAGAACTAAAGGGAGCTAGAGCATTTACTGGCCGGATGCCCTTCCTGTTGCCTATGCAGAGTTTAGAGCAGACAATAACTCATTGCATCCAGAGAGGGAAATATCTGCCGCTGCCTAGGATCGAGCCTCTTGATTGTGAGACGAGCGCTCCACCAATAGGCCACCGTGTTGCTCAGGTCCCAATATTATCAATCTTGAAACCATATTGATTGCCTGGACTCATTAGCAACCCTAATGATTAAAACTGAGCATGGGTTCCACAGCCACCCTAACCCGAGTCCACAGTAAAAATTACACACAGTTGTCCTTCACCATTGCATTTGCAGGAGATTTTAGGTGAGGGAACGAGATGAGAAGAAATAAACATTTTTTACGTGCTTTCGAACTGCTAGGTTGGCAGAAGCTGGGACAAGTCACGGGAGCTCACCCCCGTTACGCGGCACTAGGGATTCGAACTGCTGAACCTCCAAACTTTCGATCGATAAGCTCAGCATCTTAGCCACGGAGCCACCACGTCCCCTGATTAATAAATACCATAAGATAAAAATACCTGAAGGTCCACGAGTTTTGCTGTCGACTCGGGCAGCTTCTTATATAATACTTCTGGAAAATAAAATATAGTGTTTACTTTAAAAACAAAGCAAAGTATATTGTTTCAGGGATACGTCCATCTTTCTCCAGGGGATGTTTGAAGTTATGAAACAACAGAGATCTAAACCATGTTGCTATAAAGACAGAACGATTAGTGAAGATGAGATTTTGCTCTTATGGCATATGACATCCAACAAGCCCAACCCAGGTTGTATTGGATGCCGGACTTTTCAAGATGAGGCACGCCTGCGAAAGCAACTCAGAGTATGTATTTTGTTACAAGGCCTAAGCTGATTGTTTTTGTACAAAGATACTTCTTGCCACACATTCATTTTTTGTTTCTGTAGGTTGCAACACAAAACAACAAATACATCTTCAAAAAAGGCTAAACAAACAAAAATGGCCACTTTATGGTTTGAGTTGAAAAGTTACTCCGTAAAAAGTAACTTGTAAAATTGTAGCAAAAAAAAAAAAAAAAAAAATCAATTGGGAAAATGACTATTGCTGATCTACTGCCTTCTCTCCAGGGGTGAAATCCAGCAGGTTCTGACAGGTTCTGCAGAATTGGCAATGGAAATGTTGAGCAGTTTGGAGAACCAGCAAATCCCACCTCTGGCTGGCCCCAGAGTGGGTTGGGAATGGAGATTTTGCAATACCCTTCCCCCCAGGAGTGGGGAGGGAATGGGGATTTTGCAGTATCCTTCCCCTGCCATGCCCACCAAGCCACACCATGCCCACCAAGCCACGCCCACAGAACCGGTAGTAAAAGAATTTGGATTTCACCACTGCTTTCTCTTTTTACACTTCTAGCAATATTCTTAATACTCTTCTAGCAATATTCTAGCATCCAGGGGGTGATAATTTTATTCACAGTAATCTCCAATAGCCTCATCTTTCTTTCTTTCTTTTTTTCCTTCCTTCCTTCCTTCCTCTCTCCTTTCTTTCTTTTCTTTTTTCTTTTCTTTTTCTCTCTCTTCTCTCTCTTTCTTTCCTTTCTCTCTCTCTCTCTCTCTCTGACTTTTCATAATTACGATTGTTGCAGCATCCCCATGAAAATTTGATCCAAATTCAGATGCTCGGCAACTGGTTCATACTTATGACCGTTGCTGTGTCCCAAGGACACGTGATCTCCTTTTGCAACCTTTGGACAAGCAAAATCAATAAGGGAAGCGAGATTCACTTAACAACCTGGTCACTAACTTATCAACTGCAATGATTCACTTTAACAACTCTGGCAAGAAAAGTCACAAAAGCGGGCAAAACTCCCTTAACAACAGTCTGAACTCAACCACAAGAAGTTTTGGGCTCCATTGGGGTCATAAATTGAGGACTACCTGTACAAAAACAGGACAAAAACGGTTTGCCAGTTCTTTCTTTTGACCAGCCCTGGCAGGGATGAAATCCAAAGTTTTTCCCTATCGGTTCTCTGGGCGTGGCTTGGTGGGTATGGCAGGGGAAGGATACTGCAAAATCTCCACTCCCTCCCCACTCCTGGGGGAAAGATGTTGCAAAATCTCCATTCCCTCCCCACTCCTGGGGGAAGGATACTGCAAAATCCCCATTCCCTCCCCACTCCTGGGGGAAGGATACTGCAAAATCCTCATTCCCTCTCCATTCCTGGGGGAAGGATGTTGCAAAATCTCCATTCTCACCCTACTCTGGGGCCAGCCGGAGGTGGTATTTGCCGGTTCTCCAAACTACTCAAAATTTCCACTACCGGTTCTCCAGAACCTGTCAGAACCTGCTGGATTTCACCCCTGAGCCCTGGGCTTTCCAGGTGGTGCCCCATCCCTGTGCTAACAAGATCTGTTTCTCCAGCCTCAGGCGGTGCCCTCTTCCAGACCAAACACGTGCCTGGAGATTCCCAATTCTCCCTTCCCACTTAATTAGCCCCTGGAAAGAATCTGGTTCCAAAAATTACATTTGCAAAGCCAATTGTGTAGAATTAAGACTCCTTAAATAAGGGGCAACCCCCCCTCCCCCAAATCCCCCCAACCCAATCCTGGCTCAACCCTGTAAAAGGGATCATCTTTGCATCCCTTGCTAGAAACGAGGCTCCACTTCCCCAAAAAGGCGCTTCCTAAACCCAAACCGGAGTCACTTCGGATTAAGGGCTACCTTAATTAATTAATTCGGATTAAGGGCTACCCTCTGAGCACGCGGGCACCGAAAGGAACAGGCCACGAATTCAGGCTCCCGCAAAGACTTACTCTCCATCTCCGGCAAAATTTATCCTAAAACGCGAAAAGCCGCAACGAGGCTGAAGAGCCACCCTCCCCTGTCCTCTTCAAGAAGTAAAATGAAAAGCGCATGCGTGGCCGCCGCTCTCCGATAGGCTTAGAGGGGAAGAGAGGCGGAGGCAAGAAAACCGCCAATAAGAACGAAGTGCGGAGCGAGTGAATTATACAGTACGTTGAGGTAGAAAGTGGGACTTTCGGGCTGTGTTCAGGGATTCTGGGAGTTGAAGTCCGCAAGTTATAGAAGGGCTATGGTTCCCTGTGTTCTAAAGGCACAAACGCGCATGCGTAAATGATGCTGATTCCCTCCTCTCGCTAATTCCCTCACGCCGCGCTTCATTCTTAGTGGCGGTTTTCTTGCCTCCGCCTCTCTTCCTTTCTAAGCCTATCGGAGAGCGGCAGCCACGCATGCGCTTTTCATTTTACTTCGTGAAGAGGACAGGAGCAGGTGGCTCTTCAGCCTCGTTGCGGCTTTTCGCGTTTTAGGATAAATTTTGCCGGAGATGGAGAGTAAGTCTTTCGAAAGCCTGAATTTGGGACCTCTCCCTCTCTATGCCAGTGTGCTGGCTCAGGAATTCTGGGAGTTGAAATCCACAAGTCATCCCCACCTCAGCTTTACCATAGAAGCCCTAAGGGAGTATTTCTCAACGTTGGCTAGCTGGGGAATTCTGGGAATTGAAGTCCAGGCGTCTTAAAAGTGGGCATGGTTGTCTGCAGCCCTGGTTTTTCGTGGCAGAGACGGCATTGCCTTTTAATCTTTGTTGTTTGTTGTTCATCTAGGATTGTTTCCTAGTATGATTCGATTGCTTATTTGTACCCTTTGACTATCATTAAGTGTTGTACTTTATGGTTCTTGATGAATGTATCTTGTCTTTTTATGGACACTGAGAGCATATGCACCAAAGACAAATCCCTTGTGTGTCCAATTACACTTGGCCAATAAAGAATTCTTTCTTTCTTTCTTTCTTTCTTTCTTTCTTTCTTTCTTTCTTTCTTTCTTTCTTTCTTTCTTTCTTTCTTTCTTTCTTTCTTTCTTTCCTTCCTTCCTTCCTTCCTTCCTTCCTTCCTTCCTTCCTTCCTTCTTTCATCTATATATCACCTATCTATCTTCTATCTATCTTCTATCATCTATCATCAGTCTATATCATCTATCTTTATATCTATCTCTATCATCTATCTATCTATCTATCTATCTATCTATCTATCTATCTATCTATCTATCATCTATCTTCTATCATTTATCATCTATATCATCTATCTATCATCTATCTATCTATCATCTATCTATCATCTATATCTATCAATCTATATCATCTATCAATCTATATCATCTATCTATCTATCTATCTATCTATCTATCTATCATCTATCTTCTATCATTTATCATCTATATCATCTATCTATCTATCATCTATCTATCTATCATCTATCTATCATCTATATCTATCAATCTATATCATCTATCAATCTATATCATCTATCATCTATCAATCTATCAATCTATCATCTATGTCATCTATATCATCTATCTATCTATCTATCTATCTATCTATCTATCTATCTATCTATCTATCTATCTATCTCTTCTCTTCTCTCCCTCTCTCCCTCCCTCCCCCCCCCCTCTCTTAGCCTTGGGGGTCTAAATTTTGGGCTCAATTGTAATGGTAAGTTGAGGAATTACCTGTAGTTCATTTTTATTATTTTCAGCAAAGAGTCCATTAAAAGTTTCCCATTAAAGTACCTGTTGATTTATATTTAATCAAGGGAATCAGTTTGTCATTGTCAGATTCTGCACCTGGACAGATTCCATCTGTCTTCTCCAGCCTTCCTAGAAAAGGGTACGTTTTGTTCGATTGCTTCTACATCCAGAATGAAGTATTGGTTAATGTTCTCCAAACTCACCCATGGAAAAGACCAGGTTTTATTGTCATACGAGAGGTCAATCCATCCCTCTCGCCCCCCCCCCCCAATCTTCTGCAATCTATTTATTCCCTTTCCTTTTAATTCAGTCTAACCCCTTGAATGGCTGCCTCCGTTAAGAACACCAGCATTTTTCATGAATGGAAAATCAAGATAAGTGAGATTGGTCTTTGGAGTCATATGAGTGCTCCTTTATTGGATTTATGTCATAATTTGTGAAGCATTTAAGGCATTAGCAGTCAAATCAGTATTGGCAATACCAGGCTGTAAATCCAATGATCCAGACTAAATTGGTGCCTCGGGGAAGCCAATCTCTTCCAGCAATTTCACATCTTCATTCTTTTCCAGATGAGCTAGAATTTATCATGGGATGAAGGATGCTTAAATGTCCTCTTCTCTTTCCCTGAGGATTATTCCACGCGAGAGGTGAAGCACAGTCAGAAATAAATGCGAAGTCTTTATTGTCACTCAAACAAGCATCACGTATTGGATAGTGGTAGGCGAACTCATAGCTTGTATCTGCCAAGAAAATCTCATTTGAACATTCTTGCTTTCTTGATGGACGCAAGAGTAAAAAAAAATACTGTGGGCCACGTCCTCACAGTTTATTTTATTTTTATTTATTTATTTTTGTCAAGCATGTATAGTTGCCAACTTCATTCCTAATTTCTCTTTCATAAGTGGTCACCATCCTATGAGTTGTTAAAAGAGGGAGCGCTAAAGACAGTTAACTGATGTTGAGGTTTTTTTAAAAATATAAATAAAAAGGTGTTTTTTTTTCAATTACAAAGATAAACATTCCATCTTTCCTTAAGCAGTGTGCCATCTGGGTACAAGCATCTCTTTGCAACTTCTTCCATCATTTGCAACATCATTCCAGTTTGTGGGGGCAATAAGCTGACTTTGTATAAAAATTATCAAAAGTATGAAGGCTATTGCTTAATGCATTGTAAGCCACCCTGAGTCTCCGGAGAAGGGCGGCATATAAATCTAATTAAAATAAAATAAATAAATAAAATAAAATAAATAAATCATTCACATTCACATTAACATTCTTTCTCTAAACTTAATGTTATAGTATATTAAACAATTAAACATTGTAAAGCTCTTCATTTTCTTCTTAATATCTTCTAGCGATAATATCATATTAACATCAAACATCATTATTCCCATCATACATGTACCAGCGGTGAAATCAAATTTTTTTTATTACCGGTTCTGTGGGCATAGCTTGGTGGGCATGATGTGGCTTGGTGGGTTTGGCAGGGGAAGGATACTGCAAAATCTCCATTCCCACCCCGCTCCAGGGGAAAGTTACTGCAAAATCCCCATTTCCTCCCGATCAGCTGGGACTTGGGAGGCAGAGAATAGATGGGGGCGGGGCCAGTCAGAGGTGGTATTTACAGGTTCTCCGAACTGCTCAAAATTTCCGCTACTGATTCTCCAGAACTTGCTGGATTTCACCCCTGACATGTACTCACAATGTTCATCTTATTTCTACTGTATCTCTATCTTCGTGTATTTTCTATTTATTCTTTAGCCTTCTTCATTTCCAAACTTCTTTTTTATTCTCCAGCCATTGATAAAATACTGCCCAGTTGAGTTTTTCTTAAAGGTTTTGCTTTTTTTGAGAGAGGAATAACAGAATAAGAGTTGGAAGGGACCTCAGAGGTCTCCTAATCCAACCCCATGCTGAAGCAGGAAAACTAGTCTGAGACCATTCCAGACAAATGGCTGTCCAGTCTCTTCTTTAAAACTTCCAGTGGTGGAGAACCCAAAACTTCTGAAAGCAAGTCATTCCACTGATCAATTGTCCTAATTGTCAGGAAATTTCTCCTTAGTTTTAGGTTGGATCTGTCTATGATTAGCTTCCACCCATAGTTCCTTGTCCTGCCTTCACGTCCTTTGGAGAATAGGTTGACCTCCTTTATTTCGTGGCAGCCCCTGAGATATTGGAACACTGCCATTATGTCACCCCTAGTCCTTTTCACTAAAGTAGACATACCCAATTTCTGCCACCGTTCTTCCTATGTTTCAGCCTTCATCTTTGTTGCTCTTTCCACTCTTTCTAGAGTCTCAACATCTTTTATATGTTGGAAAAAAAGGAAACCAAAACAAAGGATCAAGCATAGGGTGTGGTTGCATGGTTCTCTCTGCAGCCAGAAAGTAGTGATGAAAGTGGTGGCAAATCATCATAGCAACTTCCTTTCAAAAGAATGGAAGATGCCAATGAAAGCCTTACATGGCATAAAGGAAAAGAGAAAAGGTTCCCCTCGCATATATGTACTAGCTGTTCCCAATTCTAGGGGGCAGTGCTCATCTCCGTTTCAAAGCTGAAGAGCCAGCTCTGTCCGAAGATGTCTCCGTGGTCATGTGGCCAGCATGACTAAATGCCAAAGACGCATGAAATCCTGTTACCTTCCCACCAAAGGTGGTCCCTATTTTTCTACTTGCATTTTTACGTGCTTTTGAACTGCTGGGTTGGCAGAAGCTGGGACAAGTAATGGGAGCTCACTCCGTTACGCGGCACTAGGGATTTGAACCGCTGAATTGTTGACCTTTCGATTGACAAGTTCAGAGACTTGTGGTGTGACTGGAAAAATCTGGAACTGAACACACTCAAAACCGTAGAAATGGTGGTAGACTTTAGGAGAAACCCTTCCATACTTCCACCTCTCACAATACTAGACAACACAATATTAACAGTAGAGACCTTCAAATTTCTAGGTCCTACCATATCGCAAGATCTAAAATGGACAGCTAACATCAAAAACGTCATCAAAAAAGCACAACAAAGAAAGTTTTCTCTCTGCCAACTCAGAAAACTCAAACTGCCCAAGGAGCTGGTGATCCAGTTCTACAGAGGAATTGTTGAGTCTGTCATCTGCACCTCTATAACTCTGTGGTTTGGTTCTGCAACCCAACAAGACAGACACGGACTTCAGAGGATAATTAGAACTGCAGAAAAAACAATGGCTACCAACCTGCCTTTCATTGAGGACCTGAATACTGCACGAGTCAAAAAGAGGGCTGTGAAAATATTTACAGACACACACACCCCTCGCATCCTGGACATAAACTGTTTCAACTCCTACAACGCTATAGAGCACTGCACACCAGAACAACTAGACACAAGAACAGATTTTTCCTGAACACCATCACTCTGCTAAATGAATAATTCCTTCAACATTGTCAAACTATAACTATTTAAACTGCATTACTATTAATCTTCTCATTGTTCCTATCACCCATCTCCTCCCACTTATGACTGTATGACTGTAATTTTGTTGCTTGGATCCTTATGATTTATATTGATATTGATTGTTTCCTTATTGCTTATTTGTACCCTATGACTATCATTGAGTGTTGTACCTTATGATTCTTGATGAACGTATCTTGTCTTTTTATGTACGCCGAGAGTGTATGCACCAAAGACAAATTCCTTGTGTGTCCAATCACACTTGGCCAATAAAAAAATTCTATTCTATTCTATTTTTAGCCACTGAGCCACCGCGTCCCCTTTACATGGCCTAGGACCAAGCTATCTACAGAACCATCTTCCTTCTGTTACAGTCACGTGTCTCACTAGGCCAGGCGAGGAAAGTATGTTGCAGATCCTGTCAATTAAAAATACTCCCGACTGGTGGGAGTCCAGGAAGAGAGCCTTCTCTGCCGTTGCTCCTACCACGTGGAATAGTCTCCCCTTGGACGTGAGCCACTCTCCTGGCCTTCCGAAAAGGAGTTAAAAACCTGGATCTGCGGACTCGCGTGGGGAGCGTAGAGGAACATCCAACCGTGGGAGTGTCCTCCCTTCACCTTTTAATTAATTTTAGCAGTGTTTCATCACCATTGTCACTTTCTATTTTTTTTTTTCAACGTTTATGTACTCTTTTTATATTTTAATCCTTTGTTTTATACTGCCCACTGTTCATTAGTGGATTTCACTTACCTTCGCTACTGGTTCAGAAATGTGAGCACGTCCGTGTGTACACGCTTGCTTTGCTTTCACGCGGCGCTTCTGCATATGTGCAGAAGGTCCGTGATGACATCCAGGTAAGTGGGAGGAACCTCCCGCTATCACCGCTGCTACCAGTTTGTCCGAACTGGGGCAAACTGGTAGAAACCCACCACTGCCTCAGTCCCTGTCTGAGGGAGAGGGGCACATCAGAGATGCGAACAATAAATAAAATAAAGCAAAATAAAGTAGGAAAATAAAATAATAAATGAAATAAAATGAAATAAATTAATACAAATTAAAATAAAATCTCGAATTCATGCAGAGCGTTCATGGTTTAAAGGGGGCCAGAACTGAGCTAGGCAAAGCCCAATATTCTATCTCTAGTGGATTAAATACAGTAATAAAATCAAGATTCCATTTATAACAAGATGATAAGCGAAACAGCAACAAACCACCCCATCTGTTACAAATACCGTATATAAAGCCTTCGTGGAAAAAGAAAATTGATTTTGTGGAGTGGTTCTAAACTATTGATTTTTAACTGAGGGCTGAATATCAGTGTTTATGGCTACGTACTTTGAATTTGTCATAGCAATGCAGGTAAGCGTGTCTACAAAAGCCACAAATGTTTTATTCCATGCAACATAAAGCCTACAAAAGGAGGCAGGGTTTTTGCCATTTTAAGGATGTCACTTTTCCACCTTCAGAATTGAAAATTGGACTAAAATGGTGTGATACAGGCGTTTTGCCTCTTTTTCTGTCCATATTTCTGTTTCTCATTTCTCATTTGTCTTTAAGCAAAGCCTGGCGCTCGTGGGTTTTAATTTGTAGTGCAACCATTGAGTTTTTGCACTAGAGGGCAGAGTGTGATAAGTTTTGGAAGTTGAACAAATAATTGGACACCGCCCAAACGGAAATGCATTGGTTATAGGTTACTTTAAAACTTCTGCAAAAATCCAGGAACCAAGGGTGGAGATGGGAAGGGAAGGTATGATTTAAAGCACACAGAAGACAGAAACTGATGCATTTCTAAGCGGTCTGATTGATAACAATTTGCTTTAAAAAAATCAGAATGCTAGTATCTTGTATTTCATAATTCATGACTTTCGGACCACGTAGCAGAAATAATGGTCTTCAATTGTTTAGGGTTTTCAGTTGGATTGAGGCTGGCTTATTTTTTTATTATGTGTCTGTTCAAAAGATGAAGGGAAGGGAAGGGGAGTGAAGGGAAGGGAAAGGGATAAATGGATGAAGAAGGGAAGAGAAGGAAGTAAAGACGCAAAGTAAGGGAAAAAAGAGAAATAATGAAGAAGGGATGGGAAAGAGGCACATGGATGAAGAAGGGAAGAGAAAAAATATTAAAGATGATAATAGGAACTCAACTCTACAAATTTAAAATGTACTGAGTTTCAGTAAAGAACCTCAACTGTACAAATCATACCTGATTGTAGTTACTAAGAAGCTCCTTAGGACTTCACCATAATCTATGCTGAAAGAGCCACAACCACGAACCAGATTTAAAAAAGTGTAGAAATAGTGTTAAAATATGTCCAAGAAAACCCTCCTATTTAGATATTCATGCCATCAAACCATACCAGAGTTGGTTAAGCTACCTTACTGTATCTTGAACACCAAATGAGACACTTTCCCACCTTCTTTTAATAAATCCTTTACCACCGTAATCCTCTAATCTGGTAACGATCCTAAAAGCTGTGTAAACTACTACAGACTCATCTGTCATGGATACAGACTCACAAAGCAGTCCTAACAAAAGAGACTGCAGGCTATAATCTTTATATCCTTATCTTTATATATCCACTTACAATCCATTGGATTTCAGATTTTTTCATGGACAAGGCTATTTTTCAGTATTCGAGCCTTCTTCAGACAGAATTTGGGTGGTCCCTACTACACATCAAACTTCAAAGGAAGTTTGGAAATTCTCCAGGACTGCATGAGATTTCAGAATTGTAGTGCTGTTGTTTTCTTCAGATTCCAAGTGAGTTTGTTTTTTTTAAACGGTTGAGTAAGAACAAGCCTTGTTATAATGGAGCTATATTTTCACAAAGAAGGGCTTTGCTAGTTATTTAAATGTTTTTGTATTTATAGAAGTATTGGCAGACAAAAAGGCAGTTTGTGTGACTTGTTCTACAACATGCTTGTCTTTGCTGACACTGAAAAGTCTGCCTTTTGCATTAGACAAACCAAGCAATGCATTAGCTCTTCCTTCCTTCCTTCCTTCCTTCCTTCCTTCCTTCCTTCCTTCCTTCCTTCCTTCCTTCCTTCCTTCCTTCCTTCTCCACTCTCATTCTCACTCTCACTCTTTTGCTGTCTTTGTTTTTCTCTCTTTCTCCTTCCCTCCCTCCTTTCTGTCTTTCTATCTTTCTGTCTTTCTGTCTGTCTGTCTGTCTGTCTGTCTGTCTTATCAGTTTCATATGGCCATCAAACCAGTGGAACTCTGGGTGGCCACATAATTTTTATAAAATAAATATAGGAGATATACAGCATTTAGAGTGTATCCTTCTTTTGGGAAGTTCAAGTGATAGACATTGAAAATCTTTCCTAATCTTAACCTCAAAATAGTAATTCTGAGGAATAGATTCAATTCTAGTTGAAAGAGTCTTCTTATTCTAAAGTCATCTTGTGTGATTTGTATAGAGATTGGAACCTGGGTTTCCCCAATTTCTCCAGGCCAAAGACGAATACTAATACTAACAAAGACAATAAGAATCATACATCAAGCAATTTTCCTAACAATAATTGCAACATTTGATTTCTGGGCTGGGCTAAATTATTCACCAATTATTGGATGTCGATTTCTCTATTCTCCCTTGAATATTGCAAGTTCAAGAACAGCAAAGCAATTCACTTAATCCCTAAAGTCTTTGGGTTGACCTTATAAATCATTCTAATTATTGAAGCTAAATAGACTGTAGAAAGAGATCAGTTGAAATTATGGCATTTAATATTGCAATGCTGTACGTTCATTAAGGAAGAGAATTATATTAGCCAACTCTGAGGTTCAGTGCAGAGGAAGAAGAGAGCAATTTAATAGAATGCTTTTAGTAAGGAATTATATTTTGCGTTTTTTTTTTTTTTTTTAACAAATCCAGATAAGGGCTTCTGTTGTGCAAACAATGGATGCTTTGGAATATATAAAACCAAAGAAAATACAAGAGTTTTGAAGTCTTATATGTATGTGCATGTAAGTTTTGTTGGCTCTTGTATATGGCCCTCCAGTTGTTGAAGTTGTTGAAGTTAACTCCCCTATGGCTACACATAACATGACTTTTAGTAAAGAACGATGGGAGTTATTGCCCAATAACATCTGGAGGGTGATTTATACCTACCCCCAATCTGGAAAGTTGAGTCTTAATAACTCCAAGAATGCCACCTCTATTATTTCTTAGCCAAAAAGAAACTTGGTACAGCAAACTAGCTATTGTCCATTGAATGGCTATTTCTTTCCAAATGCCCTCAGTTTCATAAATATGCACATATTCATTAATTAGCACTTGTAAATTTTGGTAATAATCACAATTTCAGTTCTGAAAAGTTTAAATTAACACATCTGGAAGCTGTGTCTGCAACTTCATCTTAACATTTTCACAGGTGCTCTCTTCTTTCCAGGAATATATTAGAAATACGTTAATAAATTAGAAAACCACTAATAAATTAGAGGCCAGTTCCGAAGGGGTGGGATTAGTTCCAGTTCCATACAATATTTGGCTCAATATATTTTTGTTCTGACATCGCTTAATTCCATAAATAAAAGGATCAGTATCAAAGACAGTTCCAGGACTTGACAGAGTCTATGAAAAAAGTCTTTGTAAAAAAAGTTTATGCAAAACTTCTCCCAAAGGTGCATTTCAAAAGGCAACTGGACTTACTTTCTTTCAAAAGAATATAAAAGCTTTCATTCCTCATCATTCAGTCAGAACCAAAGAAGCTTCTTGGATGAGAAGCGAAACATTTTCAAAGAAAAAACAAAAGTCCAGTTGCCTTTCGTTAAAAAGCATATTTGGGACAACCGTGACTTGATGATTAAGAATCTCCATAGACATTCATCCAAAACTTGGTAGTCATCAAAACATACGCATCATAAGATCCGTGGTGACGCAGAGATTAGAATGCAGTAGTGCAGGTTGACTGTGCTCACTGCCAGAAGTTCGATCCCAACCACCTCAAGGTTGACTCAGCCTTTCATCATTCCGAAATTGGTAAAATGAGGACCTAGATCAGGGGTCTTCAATCTTGGCAACTTGAAGACTTGTGGGCTTCAACTCCCCTGACCTAGATTGTTGGGGTCAACATGCTGACTTTGTAAACTGCTTAAGGGCTGTAGATGGAGCGGTATATAAGTCTAAGGGCTATTGCTATAATGGTATAATTCAAGAGTCGCTTTTATTGTTTATACAAAAGCTGCTTTTATTGTGACAACTGCATCTTTTTCAAAGGTATCTTCAGAGCTAAAATGCTGCAAACAAGGCTTCACCTGATTTTTAGTGACGGTATTCTCGCTTCTAATCAATTTTGGCACCTTTCTCTTCCTGGTCTGCTGAACCCAAGAAACATTTGTAAACCTGGCAAATACATTCAAATGTCAACCTAGCTGCCAAGGATTTTTGACTGTCAAGCGGTTTAAGTCTCTCTTCAATCGAGGAATGTTTCACCTTCTTAATCCCTAAACAAAATTTCTTTGGGGCAGGAAAAAAAAAGCGAAAGTCCATATTATACCCGAGCTGTGATTTTTCCCCCCAGAAATGGACAGCATCCCTGCCCTCCTGTTTCTTGGGCCACATATTGAAAGTTGAGGTTGCTGGTGTGGCCAGTCATTTGATAGCAAGCATAATGCATGTTGCAAGGACAGTTTAAATCTGCTTTTAGATCCCTTTGCATTACCCACTTCATTGGACTCCAATTATGGGGGAATGAAAGGTGTTAAGTGATTTACCGGTGGGAATCACTCATGGCTGCATCACAGTTAATGATTAAGTCAAATGAATTGCAAGGAAAGCTAAACACTGCCAGTGGATTGCTCTTGAGGGATGAAGGGGTGTAGGGTTCAAACTTACTACTGACCTAAGAATATCCAGTTGCTGTGGAAAAAATGGTGTTTGGGTCTTCTCCTTCTCCTTCTCCTTCTCCTTCTCCTTCTCCTTCTCCTTCTCCTTCTCCTTCTCCTTCTCCTTCTCCTTCTCCTTCTCCTTCTGCTTCTCCTCCTCCTCCTCCTCCTCCTCCTTCTCCTTCCTCCTCCTCCTCTTCCTCCTCCTTCTCCTCCTCCTTCTCCAACTCCTCCTCCTCCTCCTCATCCCCCTTCCCTGTTTATGCACACCTTCTATAAGGATTAGTTTTTTTCATAACTCTGCTGCGGAGGTGAGCAGATGGCAAGCTTATGAAATCCACCTCTTCCCCCCACCCCTCCACTCATGCTTCTGCGACTACAGCCTGCTGAAAAAAAATTCTACGGTTTGAATGGAAATACGTTGAGCCTAGGAATTAGTTTTCAGGGCTATTTGCAGTTTTTCTGTAGTTACTTCCACGCCGTATAATTTATAGGGGGGTGGGTGGGGGTATGGACAGGAGGAAGGCCGGCAGAAAAGAATCATGTTGTTATTGCAATTTCTATAGAATTAGGAGTCTGAAATAATTTCCAGTCTACAGCAGATTATTTAGCCAGAAAATCCAGATTTATCTTCTTCCCCTGCCTGGCCTACTGAAGAAATCCTATTATCACGGATTATTATCTTGTCTGTGCCGTGAATGGTCTAAGGCGGCCTACAGTCCCTTCTGTTCAACATTTCTCATGTGCTAACCTTCCCCCGTTTAGCTATGTTGGGTTTCAGCCAGTGGTAAAATCCAATTCTTTTTTTACTACTGATTCTGCGGGCACGGCTTGGTAGGCATGATATGGCTTGGTGGGAGTGGCTTGGTGGGCGTGGCAGGGGAAGGATACTGCCAAATCTCCATTCCCTCCTCACCCCTGGGGGAAAGATACTGCCAAAACTCCATTTCCACCCCACTCTGGGGCCAGCCAGAGGCGATATTTGCTGGTTCTCTGAACAACTCAAAATTTCCGTTGCCGGTTCTCCAGAACCTGTCAGAACCTGCTGGATCTCACCCCCATCAGCCCCCCATCAGCCCCACACCTAGGTGGAAACTGAACTCCATCCTACCTGAAGGTCACCGAGAGGGAATTTTTTCCCCCTCCCCACCAACATGATGCAGGTGTACCAGAAGGCTATAATCTCAGCCAGGGAACGTTCCATTTCAGGGAACGAAATCATTTCAAATATCAAGTTTTATTGCATTCCTTCCCTCCCTTCCCGCACACAGCTGTCTCGTGGGAAGGTACGTCGAGGTGAGCAGCTCCTGAGCGTTCGGTGGCATGACTTAAATGGCATTTGGGGTTGCTTGCAGCAAATCTTTTCTCTCCTCCCTGCCTTTCTGCAAAAGCCAGCGGCAGTGGCGGTGGCAGCCGCACACGGGTGCCAATTCGAGCGAGACGCGGAGTGTGGAACACTTGGCCTTTTCACGGCAGTGCGCTTCTGCTTGGGGTCTCCGCCGTGCCGCACTGCAGTGATGAAGTTTTAAATTAACCCTGGGTAATGATCCCAAAACTTGCTTGGAATCACCCATGCGCATTTACGATCGTGTTGACAAACCCGGTCTCTGCAGAAGAGGAGACAAATGGAATATGTTTTCCTTGGATGAAAGTTTTGAGTTTTATGGGGGTTTGGAACCCAACTGTTGATCTTTTTAATTTGTTTTTTTTTAAAAAAAAATGGATGAAGAGAGGCACCAAAGTCTTCGGATTTGCAACGTCTGATGTTTTGTGGGGGCGGGGGGGGGGGACCTAGAATTGCTGCCAAGGATGGCTATGAAGGCTACAGTTCTACTGATGCATTTTTCCTTGTTCGAATACCGATTTTTAAGAAAATTAAAATTCAGGAAAATTTAAGGAAGTTAAAATTCACCTCCCCAAGGTTGTCCTTGCTTAACGACTGTTTGAAGTCATGACAGTCTTTCCCCAGAGCTAATTATGACTGGGTTTTTTTTTTGAAGATCTGATGGCTACATCTGGCCCTTGAAGTCATGTGATTACATTTTGAAAGGTTATTATGCCATCCGTCTTGCAAACTCGCAGAATTCTGTCTTTTCGCCTTGAATATGCATACATTCGAATTAGACTGTGATGTTTCTCTGTGTTGTATGTGTATGAGTATGTGGGAATATGCATAATGATGATATTTCGAGAGCTGAAGGCAATGGAATTTCATTTTAATGTAGGCTGATTAGTGTACATTTAAAGTGACAATAAAGATTCTATTCTGTTCTGTTCTAATTCCTATTCCTTCTTCTCTTCTCTTCTCTTCTCTTCTCTTCTCTTCTCTTCTCTTCTCTTCTCTTCTCTTCTCTTCCCTTCCCTTCCCTTCCCTTCCCTTCCCTTCCCTTCCCTTCCCTTCCCTTCCCTTCCCTTCCCTTCCCTTCCCTTCCCTTCCCCTGTGAGATTCATCTTTTTACTTAGCACCACAGGGTGCATGGCAGCATCACGGCTTCTACTGGCCATCTATAACTATTTATCTATTATCTGTCCTCTTCCACAGGGGTGCTATTCAGCAGGTTCTGACAGGTTGCGGAGAACCACAGAACCAGTAGTAAAAACAAAAATTGAATTCCATCACTGCTCTTCCATCCTCATGTTCTCCAGCCATACATTGGTGACCTTGTAGGACATTTCCTTGGAGCTGGTCTTGTACATTTTTCCCCCCTCCTTTAGGCCAAACAACCAGCATGATTTGCCCGGGACGTCTGTCTCATTTACCTCCTTCTTGTTTTTTTTTTCTTCCTGTGAAGACAATATTCGGACGTCTTTTCAGATTTGGGGTTTCCACCCTCTTGTTTTGGCTCACCTGACTCAGGTGACCTACACGGAAACAGTCGTGCTCTCAACAGCGGAAATTGAAAGGGAAATGTCCTTTTGCTTCTTCAACTCATGTTTCCTTTGGCATTCGAACATGTCCTGTCTCTCCAGGAAGCTCCTGGCTTCTTTGTTTTCCAACAGAGTGATCAATAGTCACTACCAGCACTGCTTGTTCTGGATCATTGCCTGGTATAGTTATTACTCTGTCTGACTTTAAATTGAGACAAACACACCATGGGCAGAATCTGCTAAGCGCTCTTTGTCTGCCATTCGCCATATAATCTGAAGGGAAATGTTGGCGTAAGCGAACGGCTTCCATTGCTTAATTTGCGGGCGACGAGGCAGAATCAAGACTTAAATTTGCTACTGAATGGAGAAAATGCCTTAAAGGCCCAAATACCTGTGAAAATTCGGAAGTAGGGTTATCAAGTTTATGGTTGCGATGTATCTTATCATCTGCTCAGTCAGCAGGCAGTCAAGCGGCCTCTCGAATGCCTAATGGGATTCAGCCGGTTCTGAACGAACCGGTAGTGGCGACTGTGGGAGGCTCCGGCCACCCACCTGGATGTAATGCGCGAGCACTGAGCATGCATGTGCTCACATTTGCGAACCCATAGGAACTGAATCCCACCTCTGTGCCTAATGCAACAATAAAATATAAAAATAATGAAATAATGAGTGTTGATATGTTATAATACAGATAGTCCTCAACTGACAACGTCCAAAGTTACAAAGGCACTGAAAAAAAGTGACCATTTTTGATCATTTTTCACACTCCATGATCATCTGTTGGAAGAAATATCCACCTGGTTCAATTTCAGAAAGACAATGGAAACGTGGAGGCTGATTAGGTTTATTGAGACTGATTAGGTTTATTGAGGAACAGAACCACGAAGCACATGGAGTTGAGAGTGGGGGGTATTTATACCTTCTCTTGTGCTTTGCACTTGAGCTTCCTGTTCCTGTGCAAGAACATGTATCCTATTGGCTGTTGTCGGACTCCCATGGGGCCAATGTACAAATCCTAGGAGTTTATCTGAGCTAAGTTTGGTTGAAGTTTGCAACTGAGATGATACAATGAAAGAGCTTGTGTTCTGAAAGGGTGTTGGGCAATTCCTATTGTGGCTTAATGCAGGGGTCCTCAAACTTTTTAAACAGGGGGCCAATTCACGGTCCCTCAGGCTGTGTGGGGCCCCGGACCAGCTGGGTGAGCGTGGCTAGATGGTCATGTGACTGGGTGGGCATGGCCAATTTAGCAGTCCAAAAAATACACACAAATTAAACTTTAATTTGTTATGTTCCTGACGGGGGAAAGCAGATTAGTGAAGGGATGTGGTTGCCTTGTGTATGAGGGACTTCTGTTTGTGTGTGTGTGTGTGTGTGTGTGTGTGTGTGTGTCTCCCCCTCGCCCCCCTCTCTCTGGAGGCTGGGGAGGTTAAAAACTGGCCTGTTTTTGGCCTCCAGAGGTCTCTGCACGTCCCATTTTTGGCCTCCCCAGCCTCCAGAAGGCAGGTGGAGGCTGGCGGGTCGGTGGGGCAATGTGGGCGAGGCAGCCTTGTGGTCCAGTGCGGGCCAGATTAATGGCTTCGGTGGGCCGTATCCGGCTTATGGGCCGTAGTTTGAGGACCCCTGGCTAATGGATTTGTCCTGGTTTGGATCTTGAGTGAGGGCTAATCCTATCACTCTGCCTTTGTTTCAAATATCCTGTCTTGAATAGATTTCTGCCTGACAGTATTTGCCTGTAGTATTTTACCTATGGCTAGAGTTACCTAGATACTTGGCTTCTTTCAATAAGCTCATTATCTCTTAAGGGCTGACATCTGCTGAAAGATCGGTGGCTGCTTTCCAAGAGCAAGTTTCTCCATTTCTCATCCAGGGAAAGATAATATTCTGCCTTTTTAGTATTTCTCAAAATATTTCATTCTTCTCGGAGAGGGATGGGTGCTAACTTTCTACACATGCGTTCAAAATTCAGATGCTTGGCCACTGACTCGTATTTTTGATGGTTGCAGTGTCCGGGGTTACGTGATTCCCTTTTGCGATCTTCTGACAAGCAAAGTCAATGGGGAATCCGGATTTTTTTTTTTTAAAAAAAATTGATTTATATGCCGCCCTTCTCCGGAGACTCAGGGCGGCTTACAATGCGTTAAGCAATAGCCTTCATACTTTTGTATATTTTATACAAAGTCAGCTTATTGGCCCCACACACTGTGTCCTCAATTTACCTACCTTAGAAAGGATGGAAGGCTGAGTCAACCTTGAGCCTGGTGAGATTCGAACTTACAGTAATTGCAGACAGCTGGAGTTAATGACAATGCACAATGCATTAGTCTGCTGAGCTATCCAGGCTCATCATCATTCACTTAACCACCGTGTTACTGATTGAACAACGGTGGCAGGAAAGGTTGCAAAACGGAGCAGAATTCGCATAACGAACGTCTCACTTAGCAACAGAAATTTTGGGCTCCGTTGTGGTTGTAAGTTTGAGGGCTACCTGTATAAAGGTGTAATTATTCCTGGCCTTCTGGGAAGGTGTGAAAACATGGCTCTGCGGCCTTGCGTGGAACATGTGGAGAGGCATGCAGCCCTGAGGCTGGCTGGCATCCTGAAAGCTTCTCTTTGTCTTCTAATTAATTTTTAACATTGTTTTCATCATCTCTGCCTCTTTTTAATTTTTAACTTTTACAGATTGTTTAAAAAGAAACCTGGGCTCTCCTAGGATGACCATAAATAGTCCACTGCTGGGAAAGACTCCTGGCATGTTTTTATGTTTTCATATTTTATTGAACACCCCCAGAGCTGCTCTTGTGAGGGCTGTGGCAGGTTTCAAAAATGTGATAAATAAATCAATGATAATAACCCTTTCTAAAATTGCACCAGTACTAGAAATGATTGTGCACGATCCTTGATGCTCTCTGAGCTTGGTGATTTTCTTGCAGAGGTTTCATTACCCAACTAGGGAGCGTCATCAGTGCTAGCACCTAACTACTGATGATATTATCTAGTTTGGTAATGAAATGTCTTCAAAAGAACAGCCAAGCTCAGAGGGCAACAAGGACTCCACAAGTCAACCCTGAGCTACAAATATTATCTTCTAGAAAAATGTGTAGCAAGCTCTTTTCTTTATTGTTATCTTTCTAGACAGTTGTCAACCCTGAAGTGAGCCTGGCTGAAGTCACCTTGGAGGCTCCAGGGTTGCCACACAGCAGTGGGAGGGGGGGAGATAGTTAGATGGGATTTCATAGCCATAATAATAAAGTTTTCCTGTGGGAACCAAGGACGGTCTCACAAATGGCTGGCTAGAGGAGGAGCGAAGTAACTAAGTAACCGGCCAGCAACTGGATTGGATAGTGTAACCAGTGACTTGGGGGGGAGGAGGAAAGGGAAAACGCTTACTTTTTAATTAGATAAAAGCCGCTGGAAACCTCAGAGTCGGCTTTCACCAATTTGTGCCAATATGATGTGAAAAACTGTTCTTTTGTGGAACTTGAGTGCCTTGGACTTTGGGGTCTACGTCTGAGCAAACACGCATAGAATTGTACTCAGAGTTTCCCTGAATTTACTAGGAGAGTGTCAACTGCAAAGTACTTAAATTTGCTAGAGACATCCTCATTACTTTTTACCTGGCTGTGAAAGCTCTTACAATTTTAAACGAGCGCTTGCACTTGTGAATTAATATTCTCCCAGTTAAGCTCCACTAATCTGTCTTGGCTAGATGCATTAATTAAGACATTGACTTTTTTTTGATCCCATCATATTTTTCAGTTCCTCTTTTTTAATGAAATAATAAATCGCGGGAGACTTGCAATAGTAACTACTTGAATTTCTGTGATAGCGAATAATGAACTTTGCCAAATCTCTCATTAAAACAGCCACATGGGGGTGCGGGTGGGGGGGAGGGGACATATAATCCTGAAAAGGAGAAAAGGCTGCTTTAATGAGTTGATGTACTGTAGTTAGTTGGGCTTTTAAAGAAGCCGTGCTTCTTTTAAAAATAAAATAAAATAAAAGAAGCTTTTAAATTCATATTTTTTTTCTGCTTTTGATATGTTCAAAGGTTACGCATCTTCAGCTTCTGTTTTAGTTTAAATGCAAAGTTTTATTTTTTTTTTAATGAACGTGTGGATGGGATCATATACATTCTAAAATAATAAAATAAAATAAGCTTTCTGTATTTTCAATGAAAGGCTACAAAAAGCTCAGCCAAAGCATGATGTCATGACCTTTTAATAATAGCATTAATCATCACAGTAAGTAGTCGAAATTTTCTTGGCAATAGTAGAGAAACGGTTCAACTGTTGGCTTCTTCTTGGAGAATTTTCAAATCCAGGCCAGCGTCCTAATATTTATTTGTTTGTTTGTTTGTTTGTTTGTTTGTTTGTTAGATTTATATGCCGCCCTTCTCCAAGGGCTCAGGGTGGCTTACAATGCATTAAGCAATAGCCTTCATACTTTTGTATATACCTGCTTAGTAGGGCTTTCGGGCCCCCCCAAGCGGTGTTCTTTTTTATACAAAGTCAGTTTATTGCCCCCACAATCCGGGTCCTCATTTTACCTACCTCAGAAGGATGGAAGTCTGAGTCAACCTTGAGCCTGGTGAGATTTGAACTCGCAGTAATTGCAGGCAGCCGGTCTTACTTAACAACACTTTAGTCTGCTGCGCCACCAAGGCTCTTCAATATGGGTGGCCTCTCATCTAAATACCAACCAGATACGATCTTCTTAGCTTCTCAGAGGTTGGCCCACCTTTGCCATTTTCTGAAACGTGTCCTTAATACGTATCTTTTTTTCGTTAAGAAAGTTACTGCATGTGTTCTCTAATGAAACACTGGGATAAATCAGTGGTGGGATTCAAATTTTTTTTTACTATTGGTTCTGTGGTCATGGCTCGGTGGGCGTGGCATAGCTTGGTGGACATGGCAGGGAAAGGATACTGCAAAATCCCCATTTCCTCCAGATCAGCCCCTAGTCCTTCTTTTCTCTAGTCTAACCATACCCAAAGCCTCCAATCCTTCTTCATGTGTTTTACACTCCAGGCCTTTCAATGTCTTAGTTGCTCTTCTCTGCACTTTTTCCAAAGTCTCAACATCTTTTTTTGTAATCTGGTGACCAAAACTGGATGTAGTATGCCAGGATGTGGTCTTATTAAAGATTTATGAAGTGGTAATAATATTTCATGTGATTTCGATTCTATGTCTCCGTTTCAACCATCCTGAAGATTCCAATTTTGGAGAAGATTGAGTAGTAGATAGTCGACCTAGAGCCGTTAATCCAGACATTCGACTTCGTCACATAATTCCATTTTCAACACATGTGTCAATGTTAGACCAAGCAGTCCATCTCATCCTCACTTATCTCGTAGGGTTGTTACATGATTTAAATCTAGGATTTGTAAAAATTAATATTACTATCATTGATTAGTGGCGGCTCTCCAAAGCTTCAGGTAGAATGACCTTACCTAATTCATGGGATCCAATTCTTTTAACTAGACATGCTCAGAGATGACCAAGGGTAGAAACCTTCCCTGCTTCCACTTTTTCAGATCACTTCAGCTTTTTCCTTGTACTTTTTTTTGACACCACAGTTATATTCTCCACATTACTGTTGAATTCTGATGTGATTATTGTTGATTTTTTTTCACGCATGCACAAACAAACACACATCCCCTCATTGCCTTGGATTTGTACCTCCATGTCCTTCTGGTCTACTAATATGATTAAAAGCTTAGCGGGGCATGAGGATAGGAGTGGGATAGAGCCCCTCCCCCCAATTATTACATATGGTTTTCCAGCACACACACAGAACCTTTTAATTGATGTCAATTCCTTACGCAGATAATTGATTCTGTGACTAATATGTAGAATGTAAATGCAGAGAGAAAACAGAAAGTCAAGGACAATTTATTCAGATCTAGCCATGTGATTCTTTTCAGAAAATGTGGATCAAATCAGCATTCATCCAGAACCTGTAATTTGAAAAGGGTAGATTGGATTGAGAGGACTAAGGGCCTCGGGAGACCGTCTGGTTGCTAGAAATAAACAAACTACAACCTCCCCCCCTCCCCAAATCTTTCCTGTTAAGATTTTAAGGACATAGCAAAAAGTATGCTTTCATATCAATCCTCACCTTTTGGCTGAAGTATAGTCATGCAATAAATAGTCATTTGTTGCATGGGGAGCATAGAGTTCTGATGTGACTTTCCAGGTTCTATATGTGCCCCATATGGATAGGATAGGATCTTGGAGGTCTTCTAGTCCAACTGCCTGCTCAACTACAAGATCCTATACCTGTGATGGCAAACCTATGGCACACTTAGCCATATAGGTGGGCACGTGACCTCAGCTCCAGCGTGTATGTGCGCGCCGGCCAGCTGATTTTTGGGCCTTCTGGGCCCACTGGAAGTAGGGAAACAGGTTGTTTCCTGCCTTCCGAGGGCCTCAAGGGGTGGTGGGGAAGGCCCATTTTTTCTCTCTCCCCAGCCTCCAGATCCTTTCTAGGAGCCTGGGGAGGGTAAAAATGGCCTCCCCCTCCCGGAGGCCCTCCGGAAGCCAGAAATGGCCCCTTTGCCTGGGGAGAGAGAAAAATGGGCCCACCATACCATCACGTGCCAGAAGCGGGGGGGGGGAGGGAGTGGGGGGTGGTGGTCGTGAGCGCATGCACGGGGTGCATAGAATTATGGTTGTGGGCATGCATGCACGCGACACCCCCCCCACGTTCCTGCCACGCGATGGCAAAAAGGTTAACCATCACTGCCCTATACTATCTCAGACAAGTGGCTGTCCAGTCTCTTCTTAAAAATCTCCGGTGATTAAAAATCTCCAGTGATGGATAATCTTCCATTGGTTAATTGTTCCCAGTGTTAGGAAGTTTCTCCTTAATTCCAGGTTGCTTCTCTCCTTGATTAGTTTCCATCCATTATTTCTTGTCCTGCCCTCTGGTGTTTTGGAAAGTCAGTTGACCCCCCACCCTTCTTTGTGGCAGCCTGTCAAATATTGGAATATTGCTATCATGTCACCCTAGTCCTTCTTTTCTCTACTCTCACCATACCCAAACCCTGCAATCCTTCTTCATGTGTTTTACACTCCAGGCCTTTAAACATCTTAGTTGCTCTTCTCTGCACTTTTTCTAAAGTCTCAACTTCTTTTTTTGTAATATGGTGACTAAAACTGGAAGCCATTATTCCAGGTACGGCCTTACTAAGGTTTTATTCAAGGGTTCAGCTCACAGCGCGAATCAGATGGGGCTTACTTTGTGAGTCTAAACAGAATGTCTTTTGTGGGAGCCAGTCTCACAGTTGCTGTCATCTCCAAATCACTTTGGTTTTAGCCACAATCCAAGAGCTGAAGCATTGTGGGTTAGTAGCCTTCACAATTCCTCAATCAAAGGCATTGTCAAGGAATATTAGAAGGATTCAGAAGTGGTTTATACCAGGGATTCTTTCTTTGGTTTCAAACAACTTGTTCAAAGAGCACTCAGCATTTTAAGGACTTGTCAAGGGCTGGGAGTACTGGGTGTCTTTAACAAAAGCATAAAAACCATGTTTTTGAAACTGAAACCACTCTATCAGCTGGGTGAGATCTGTTCATTCAGTCTTCACAATGCAGCAATCAAATGGGGAATAGTTGCATCCCTTGTAAATGTATTAGCTACGGGCAAATATGAAAGGATGTCCAAGATAATTTGGAATAGAAAATGTGAATAGCAAGCTATTGCACAGCTCAGAAACTAGTTGTTATGGGCAAGAAACACTTCTTGCGAGATATCATCTATTTCTGTAATGATCAATCCAGACATTGAGCCAAATTCCTGCCCTATTATTGAGTTATATTCAGTATGCAATCTTAGGAGCTCTCCATGGTCCTGACACACAATCACTGATTTATTACACTCTGCCCAAGAACAAGCTACTGGGTGTGGTTTTTTTCCCCTATAAAAAGAGGAAAAATCCTTTAACAATTTTTGTTCTTCTAGAAAACCAATATCATGGTGAAAAGATGGCTTAGTTAAAAACAACCCCTTATTTCAAAATCTCCATTTTTTTATTATTCAACTGTTATTCAGCAATATACAATACAGTTTATAAACAAATGTCTTACCTTGTTTCCAATCTTTTATTTTTTTTTCTATTTAAAAATAAATATTATTGACAGTGAATATCCATCACGGTAAGATGTGCCTTTTTTTAAAATCAATGTTTTCAAAAAGAAATAATTTAAAAAGAGGAGAGTGGAGAGGGAGGCAATAATAATAATAATAATAATAATAATAATAATAATAATAATAATCCTAACCACAAGTATCTATTAAAAAAAGAACTTTTCTTCAGAAGAGCTTTGCCCCTTTCTGTTCAACAGTTCGTGCAAAATTAATTACCAGAGGAAAGATTTTTTTTAAAAAAAGAAAACAGTTGCAAAAGAAAAAGAGAAAATTATAGCTACCTTGTGTGAAATAGGGCATTGATGCCACAGGATCGTAAAACTAAATTTATCATGTCAGGTGACAAGCCTTTCATGTAATGTCCCCAAAAATATGCTTTACCCTTCCCCTGTAGGATGTGTCATGCTTCCTTCCCAGTCTTTCTCTGTCCATCTTTTAAGATTGTAGTTCTTGTTGAGGGTTGTTGCCTTCTTCATTTTGTTCTAATCGTGGTCTCATCCATTTGGCTGAGGATTATTGGATAAAGAAGTCCATCAGTGGTTTAATAACAAGTGTACAAGCTTATGCAGCATGAAGAGGAGCGTACAGAAGAATGAGTGAGTAGCATAAATAGGTTCTGTACCTGGGGAAAAGAGAACGAAGGAAAAGGAAAATGTCAGAGGAGGGAAGGAGAGAAAAACGAAGTTTAATTGGGCACAAGTTTGGAAATTATTGGCATAGTGTTTAGGACAGAATTATTGGTCAATTACCTTGTTGTGGATTGGAAGAGAACGACATGAAAACGATAAGAGATATAGATAGAAAAAGAGATAACAGAACAACAGAGCTGGAAGGGACTGTTGAGGTCTTCTAGTCGAACCTCCTGCTCAGACAGGAGACCTTATCCCAGTTCAGACAAACGGTTGTCCAATCTCTTCTTAAAAACCCCAAGTGATGGAGCGCCCACAACTTCTACAAACTAGCTGTTCCACTGGTTAGTTGTTCCCACCATCAGGAAATTTTTCTTTAATTCTAGGTTAGATTTCTCCTTGATTAGTTTCAACGCATTGCATCAAAGCCTGCCTTCAGCTGCTTTGGAGATTTCTCCTTGATTACTTTCAACACATTGCATCTTAGCTTGCCTTCAGCTGCTTTGGAGATTAGATTGACCCCCTCTTCTTTGTGATATCCCCTTAGATATCAGAAGACTGCTATCATGTGACCTCTTATCTTTCTTTTCCTTAAAGTAGACATGTCAAATTCCTGCAACAGGTCCTTATATGTTTTGGCTTCCAGTCCCTTAATCATAGATAGGTAGATATAGAGAGAAATAAAGATAGAGGTAAGAGATCGAGAGGGATAAAGATGGTAGAGATAGATATCTATGGAGATTCTCAGTCATCCAGGTCATGGTTGTCCCAAAGGTGCTTTTTCAAGAGGCAACTGGACTTTCTTGTTTTTCTTTGAAGTCGTTTCACTTCTCATCCAAACTGAAGAAGCTCCTTGGATGAGTAGCGAAATGTCTTCAAAGAAGAACAAGGAAGTCCAGTTGCCTCTTGAAAAAGCACCTTTGTGTCTTGGTAGAGGTAGAGGTAGAGATAGAGACTGATGGGATGTGTAGAGGAATAAAAATATCACATGGTAAAAAATAGAGGTGGCAAAATAGCATATTCAGCCTAAAAACAAAGTTATATACAGAAGGTGCATCCATTCACCATCTCATAATTTGAAGTCTAAAGATGGAGATGTTTCAAAATGAAGAATCCAGGAAGCATCAACCCTTTGAGATGGGAAAGAACACAGCTGGAATGGTAAGAATTTCAGATCGCTCCACCCATTCATAGATTACCTGTCTGTCTGCATGTGCAGGAGCTTTGACTATAGGTAACCCTTGTTTAGCAACCACGCTGAGGACCAGCAACATGACTGTTAAGTGAAGCAGTTACTGAATGAAACCATGACAACGTTTATGACCTGACTTCAGCTTTGCTTTGCTTTACAGGCCTACAAAATGAGAGGATTGCTTGAAAAGTTATTTCTTCATTACTGCTGAACCTGAAAATGGTTGCTAAATGAGGCAGTCCCTAAACAAGGATTATCGTACTTTTCAGAGTATAAGACACACTTTTTTCTCCCCTAAAAGAGGGTGGAAATGTTGGTGCATCTTATACACCAAATACAGCCATTTTTGGCCTTCCAAGCTCCCCATGTGTCGCGTTTCTGCCCTCCCCGGCCCCCAGGAGCACTCTGCAGGCCTCCAAACCCTCTGCAAAATGGCCTGCAGAGTGCTCCTGGGCGCTGGGGAGGGCAGAAACATGATGCGCAGAGACAATAAACTATTTTTTTTCTTGTTTTCCTCTTCAAAATCTTGGTGCATCTCATACTCCAAAAAATATGGTAAGTGTATTTACAAAATTGCTACTGCAGTGGGCATGGCCCGTCACAAAACATCCATTTGTCAAAAGGCACAAATACTTTCTAAGATGTACTACACATCACAAATTCTTCCTTGCGATCTCTGTCCTTCCTTTTAGGCAGGAGGGTTTAATTCCAAAGGATTTAATTCCAAACATAGCCATTGTTTTTTAACTTTTGAGAATGCCTCCATGACAGGTGCAAAGAGTTCAAAGAGATTTTTCAAGTCAAGGTAATATGAGAGGCATTTTGCTTTTTTGCAGCATCTCAGCTTCCCTTTTAATTTGTAATTCTAATTAAATCAACCTTTTAAAAACAAGAACAGAAGCATTGCATTGCATTGCATTGCATTGCCTGCCACTGCATCTAATAGAAAACAAGTAGGTGAAATTTAAGATCTCAAAAGCTTTCTGCAAAAGGAAAGCAACAGGCCACCTGATGGTGGCGCTATAGAGCTACAGCTCAGATCTACAATCTATGGTCTGCAATAACATACAGGACCCCTAGATGGCAGAAAAGACACACAAAACCTCCAACATTGTGGGTTCTCGGGATATTTTTTCCCCCCAGCCCACATTAATAAATCCAGCGTGGCAGAAAATCAGTTCCTAGGAGCTTCTGATTCTTACTCCTATCCTTAAAATTCTGAGTGGTAAAGAATAAAAGAAAGCAAAAAGAAAGCAAAATAGAGATAGATAGATAGATAGATAGATAGATAGATAGATAGATAGATAGATAGATAGATAGATAGATATGGATGGATAGATAGAAGATAGATAAATAGAGATTATAGATAGATGGATGGATAGATGATAAACAGAGAGATGATAGATAGATAGATAGATGATAGATAGATAGATAGATAGATAGATAGATAGATAGATAGATAGATAGATACTATGTTTCCCCCAAAATAAGATCCTGTCTTATATTTTTTTGAGCCCTGAAATAAGCGCTTGGCCTTATTGCCATGCGCTCAAAAGCCCAATTGGACTTATTATCAGGGGATGTCTTATTTTGGGGAAAACAGGGTAGATAGATAGGATAGATATAGAGACATGAGAGAGAGAGAGAGAGAGAGAGAGAGAGAGAGATAAATGGATGATAGAGATACACGCTAGATAAACTGAAATATACATAAATATATTATAAATAAATACAAATAATTGGCTATTTTTAAACAGCTAATTCTCGAGAATGCATTTGCCCCCACACCCCAGAGCAACTGATAGGACTCTGTCTTTTTAAAATATATAGAACTGAGTTGGCACTGAGTTTCCAGGAAAGTAAAAGACAAGATGGCTGGATTCCAGCATTTCTTGATTAATAGGATGTGAACCAATGTTGTCTTTGGCTACAGGAAGCAAGATTCACCTTGACAATTTCCATTATAGGAAGATAATACATTTTCTGGATAGGCTATACATATACCAAGTTAAAAACAAATAAACCCATATGGGATAAATAAATCTAGACATAGGGCCTCAAGGACAATTAAATAACGTGTGAGTCAGTAAGCACAAAATACAGAATGCTGGGTAAGATAAGCCTTTGGCTGATGTGGTACGACTTCTTTATTGATTATGTTCCTTGGGGCAACATACATGTTTCTCTTCCTTGCCAACTTTTATGCTCTGCACTCCCTCCAAAGTCAAGACTGTGAAAATAGGATTAGTCTAAACTGCACTGCGAATTTCATCACTGGGTAAAGGTTCGAACCCAGAACTTCCCAGTCTTAATTCAAACCATTATTTCCATAATGGAAATAATGGACAAACTCTGGAACAAGAACGTGATGTTCTTCAGATCTTCTGGACCTTAACTTAACTGCTCCATGATTCAGTTTACTGGGGTTCATGCGATAGAACCATAGGGCTTGAAGAGCCCTTGGCAGTCTTTTAGCTTAACCCCTTGTCCAAGATAAGAGTTCTTATACCATCATGGACAAATGGTTGTCCAATCTTTTCTTGAAAACCTCCAGTGATTGAACATCCACCACTCCAGGTGGCAAGCTGTTCCATTAATTAGTCCTTCGTACTGTCAAAAAAATCCCCTCCTTAATTCAAGGTGGCATCTCCCTCTGATGAACTTCCACCATGGCTTCTTGTCTGTAGGGGAATCTGTAGCCTCCAATATTTGGAGCCTTAGAATAATAGAATAATAGAAAAACAGAGTTGGAAGGGACCTTGGAGGTCTTCTAGTCCTTCTTCTTCTTCTTCTTCTTCTTCTTCTTCTTCTTCTTCTTCTTCTTCTTCTTCTTCTTCTTCTTCTTCTTCTTCTTCTTCTTCTTCTTCTTCTTCTTCTTCTTCTTCTCTTTATTCATTAAACATGAAACATGAAACTCAGTCAACTGAGTTTCAACTCCTCCTCTTCTTCTTCTTCTTCTTTCTTCTTTCTTCTTCTTTCTTCTTTTATTGTCATTGTACGTATATACACAGTATACCCATACAACGAAACTCACATAACATCCAAAGACCAGGCCCAACACACATAAAAATCCCCAAACACCTCCCCACCGACTACAAATCCCCCGTCCAACCCCCTGCTTAGGCAGGAAACCCTACTCCACTTCAGACAAATGGTTATCCAACATCTTCTTAAAAACTTCCAGTGTTGGAACATTCATGACTTCCGGAGGCAAGTTGTTCCACTGATTAATTGTTCTCACTGTCAGGAAATTTCTCCTTAGTTCTAAGTTGCTTCTGTCCTTGATTAGTTTCCACCCATTGCTTCTTGTTCTACCCTCAGGTGCTTTGGAGAATAGCTTGGCTCCCTCTTCTTTGAGATATGGGAAGACTGCTATCCTGTCTCCCCTAGTCCTTCTTTTCATCAAACTAGACATACTCAGTTCCTGCAACTGTTCTTCATATGTTTTAGCCTCTTATCAGCCCCTTTACTAGTTGGGGACCCATTGCTCTATTCCAGTGCAAATCAGGTTTTTTTTAATAGTCCAGTACTTGAATGACTTTAGCATTAAGACTAAGACTACAGTATAAGACTACAGTATAATTAAGCCCTAGGAGCCCTGGTGGCGCAGTGGTTAGAATGCAGTGGTGCAGGCTGATTCTGCCCACAGCCAGTAGTTTGATTCTGACCAGCTCAAGGTTGACTCAGCCTTCTATCCTTCTGAGGTTAGTAAAATGAGAACCCAGATTATTGGGGCGGCAGATGCTGACGTTGTAAACCACTGTAAAGCACTCTCTAAATCCACAAGTTTAAGTGCTATTGCTATTGCTAAAAGCTATTGCTAAATTCTCGCTTTGCCTTGGTTGGTAGTTCAGCTCAGCTCAGCTCAAGAGAGAGAGAGGGAGAGGGACAGAGAGATGGAGGAAGGGGAAGAGAGGGAGGGAGGGAAGGAAGGAGAGGGGAGAGAGAGAGAGAGAAGGAGAGGGAGAGGGAGACAGGAAAAATATACTTTCCCTGTCGTTGCTGTCTTTGATTGTTTTTATTAAAAAAAAATCTGTCAATCGATATCACTCAGTCTGCTGCTCCACTATTAGATTTCAGTGCAATCCAATTTGCAGCACTTTGAAAAGTTTTCCAAGAAGCCCCTGGCAGGAAGACAGCTAACCTCCTTTGCTCGTGGGCAATTTTTAATTAAAAGCTTTGCATAATTTCTGATACCGGTTGCCCTTCGGTGGCTTGGCTCTGTTACCAAGAGAATCAGAGGATTTGCTTCAACTTCCAGATCTTGTTTCTTGGTTTGTCTTTTTAAAAAAAGCTAACCAGCTTTTTTTTTTTAAAAGAAAAAACTCACCTCTTGCTTCCTGATTCCAGAAGACCAGAAGAGAAAGAAAAAACCCAAGCTAACTCTAAATCAGAAAATAGAAACAGAATAACAAGAGTTGGAAGGGACCTTGGAGGTCTTCTAGTCCAACCCCCTGCTTAGGCAGGAAACCCTACATCACTTCCGACAAATGGTTGTCCAATCTCTTCTTAAAAACTTCCAGTGTTGGAGCATTCACAACTTCTGGAGGCAAGTTGTTTCACTGATTCATTGTTCTGTCAGGAAATCGTCCCTCTTTAACAACCCACTTTTGATGATATTTTGATGTAAGTCCATGACTTACAACCACAACTGTGCCCAAAGTTTCCATCTAGTTCCAGGAGAGATTAGATTGGCTCTCTGGAATCTCTCTGAGGAATAGAGTTTGACAATCCAGCCTGCAAAAATCAGGTTGATCCCTAGATGGCAAACGAGGGGTGAAATGCTCCTGGTTCGGACTGGCTCGGGCTAGTAGGTAGCGATGATAGCCGGTGGTTCAGAGAACTGGTAACAATGGCAGCTGGAGGCTCCGCCCACCCGCTCCATTCCCCGGAGTCAGGGAATGCACCATTCCTCGACTCCGGCCTTGCCGTGGAGCCGCTGCCTGCTGGCCCTTCGCCATGTGGGTATCCTACTGCTCACCTTTCTCCCGCGGCTGGCTGTCAGGAAAGGCAAGCGGCCGAAAGTTACTGGACTCGCTTACTCTCCTTGAATGAGCCATTCTGGTCCATGCGCCGGCTGCGCAAGTGCACACCATTTATTTAAATCACTCATCAGCAGCAGGTTGGGTGTGCACTTGTGCAACTGGCGCATGGACCAGAGCGGCTCATTCAAGAAGGAGAGTGAGCGACTCCAATAACTTTCGGCTGCTTGCCTTCCCTGACAGCCAGCCGTGGGAGAAAGGTGAGCAGTAGGAATCGGGGAGTGGTGCATTCCCCGACTCTGGGGAACGGGGCGGGTGGGTGGAGCCATGTGGCAAAGGGCAAAAAGGCCGCGGCTTCGTGGCAAGGACGGAGTCATCTGGGGAGTGGAGCAGATGGGCAGAGCCACGGGAGAAAGGTAAGGATATGCTGGCAGAATAGAAATTTAAAAAGTTTTCCTACCGGGTTCTGTGGGTGTAGCTTGGTGGGAGGGGGTCTTGTGACTGAGTGGGCATGGCTGTGAGTGACATCGAGTTGGCCATGCCCACTCAGTCATAGGACCCCCCCCCACCAAGCCGCGCCCACAGAACTGGTAGGGAAAAATTTTAGATTTCACCCCTATGGCAAACCCTTTCTTTCTTTCTACTATTTCTGGATTTTTCAGCCCAAATATGGCAGCCCTTTGGTTGGCGATCTCTTTTAAGGCAACAGGCTATCAGGAGCCTAAATGCCTCCTGGTTGTAAGCAATGTTGAAATTAAAGAGACATAAGTGGCTTTGGGCACCCAGCAAACATTTAAAATGGA
This sequence comes from Masticophis lateralis, assembly GCA_030761175.1. NCBI lineage: Eukaryota > Metazoa > Chordata > Lepidosauria > Squamata > Colubridae > Masticophis > Masticophis lateralis. Next base: position 9,086,527 of record JAUDYJ010000010.1, on the reverse strand, counting down.
TTTAGGATTAAGCCTGAAGGGAGAGACTAAGGGAATCTTGACAGAAATGGAAGGGGGGGAAAAAAAAACATGAAATGACCTCCAAGGTCACCTTCCCCACTCTTGGCGAAATGGAATTTTTCTCACACCATTTATTACTCAACAAGAATCAGACCGATCATAAAATAAAGTGCCAAACACTGCCATGCAGATCAACCAGAATCAACAAGAATGTGGTCTAAAATCATTTCAATGCTTGGCCACAAGTGTCGAGACTATTACGATGGAGATTCATGCTGCACCATTGCCAAATGCTGGAACATCAGCGAGGGATCTAATTTCTGAGAGCCTGACCAAGCTAGTCACTAAAAATAAGTCACCTCTAAAAGGCAGATCAAGCGAGAGAGTGCATTTCTACAGAAAGAGATGCACTGCTTCCCACCTACACACAGAGACAAGAGCAATATTGTGGATTGAGAGTCACTAGGTGAGCAGTTCAGGGAAGCGTTCCTTGCCGGTGTATCAAATATGCTTTTTGCTGTAAGATAGGAAGATGGATATCTGCAATGGGACCTCTTCAGGTGCTGCTGTGCACATCATGAGAAACCATTATTTGACTCCATTTTGGCTGAGGAGGTTATACGAACATAGCTACTAGGCTTTCTAAATAAGAGTCACGGGTTCAAATTATGGCTGAATTAGCCAGCTGGGGTTTGCTCCACAAGACATGATTAAGCAAGTCATGGATGAATAAATGTGAACCCAGGGAAAGGGTGTGACTTCCATCCATAGGTTTCTAGTAGAAGTAAGAATGATGTCATGCAATATGGTGGCCCAGTTGTTAAGAATGCAATATTGCAGATTAACTCTGCTGACTGCCAGGTGTTCGATCCTGACCGGCTGAATATTGACTCAGCCTCCCTTCCATCTGAGGTTGGTAAAATGAAGATAATATGCTGACATTTGTAAACTGCTTAGAGACTGTTGTAAAGCACTATGAAGTGGTATATAAGTCTAAGTGCTATTGCTATTGCTCTTCAGGTTACAGTATCATTGCACATCATCATCTTTTAATGACCCATAATCCCTTGAGGGATGGAGTCTGGGCAGCTGAATGAAGCTAGCAGAGTGTTTGAATGGCCCGATGCCCTTCTTGCTGCCAATGCGGAGTTCTGTTCAGCAGATATATTCTCACTGTGCCCAGAGAGAGAAATATCTGCCTCCACCTAGGATCGAACTCACAGCCTCCTGATTGTGAGGCGAGAGCTCCACCTCTAGGCCACCGCACCACTCCTCACAATGTCATTGCACAAATGATATGAATTGTGTCATTTGCATCAGCCACAAATGACAGCAGTGAGGTCATTCCTTGGGCAATGTTGTTATGATCACTTTTGCACTGTAAAAACATCTGGACTACATGTCTTGATCAAGGTAAAGTTGTAGGTGCAATTTACAAAGATTTTTTTTAAGGCTTTTGATACAGTAGCACATGAAAAGCTGCTGTTGAAATTAAACTCTTATGGCATTTCTGGATCTTTGCACAAGCGGATTGCTGCTTTCCTGTCTAATAGACTGCAGAAAGTCAAAATAGGGAACCCGCTGTCTAATCCTGCATCAGTTAACAGTGGTGTTCAGCAAGGCAGCATTTTAGCTCCCACACTTTTCTTGCTCTATATCAACAATTTATATGATCAACTTAAAAGCATTGGCATGCTTTTTGCCGATGACGTAAAATTATTCAATTCTACAGATAATTCTGTCGTCTTGCAAAGTGATCTCGGCTATGTGTCTGAATGGTCCTCTATTGGCAACTTCAAATTTCGGTTAATAAATGTTCTGTCTTACATATTGGTAAACATAATCAGAATGTCAAGTATAAGCTAGGTGGCCTTGAACTAGCAGATGACCCTCCCTTTGTTAAGGATCTAGGTGTACTTATCTCGGACGATCTATGCTCCAAAATTCACTGTAACAGCATTGCTAAAAAAGCATTAAGAGTTGTAAACTTAATTCTACGAAGCTGTTTTTTCTGAATACATTGTATTGCTAATTAGAGCTTATAAAACCTATGCTAGACCAATTTTAGAGCATTGTTCAACTGTTTGGAATCCCCACCACATATCTGACATCAGTGCAATCGAGCGGGTTTAGAAGTACTTCACGAGGAAAGTCTTTCACTCTTCTGTACACAATAGAATTCCTTAGGTTACTATGCTCAAAATTCTCGGTTTGGATAACTTAGAACTGCGTCGCTTGTGGTCAGATCTAGGTATTGCATACAAAATTGTACGTAGTGACTTTTTCTGCTTTAATTGCAATAATACGTATGCGAACAACTGCTTTAAACACAATGTACCTTGTCTCCCCCCAAATAAGACATTCCCTGATAATATGTATATTTCAGTTTATCTACCTACCTACCCACCTACCTATCAATCTCTATCATGACAGCTGCTCACATGAACTAAATCCAGTGAGTGGGAAAAATAGGTATCGTGTTCATTATTCAAATGATAATGATGATAATAATAATAATAATAATAATAATAATAATAATAATAATAATAATAATAATAATAATAATAACAACAACAACAACTGATCGACCACCTGATCAGTGGATGCAGCAAAATTTCACAAACCGACTACCTACAATGCCAGACCGAAATTGTGCCAGAAGTTTGGATTTGAGTACAGCAAAAACCACTGGGAACATCAGGTTGAGAATGTTTTAGAGAATGAGAAACTCAAGATCTTGTGGGACTTTAGAATTCAGACTGACAGGCACTTGGTCCACAACACACCTGACATAACAGTAGTTGAAAAGAAAAAAGTATGGTTCATTGACATTGCGATACCTGGTGACACACAAATTGAAGATAAGCAGCAAGAAAAAATCACAAAGTACCGGGACTTGCAAATTGAAGTTGAGCGACTGTGGAAAAAGAAATTGTGTGTTGTCCCGATTGTAATTGAAACCCTTGGAGCAATACCCAAAGGGCTACCCCACTATTTAGAAATTCTAAATTTACCGGACTTGGACATTTTGACTCTACAAAAAACCACCTTACTCAGAACAGCTTACATCCTCCGACGATTCCTTAACAGTTCCTAGGTCCTTGGTTAGGACTCAGGCTGCTGAGCTATTAACCAGCCTCAAAGGCTGTGAATCTCACTACAGATCAAATCATCATCATCATCATCATCATCATTATCATCATCATCCAAATAATGTATCCAAAAAGTCATGAAGCACAAAGTGAAAAAAGTGACCAAAAATGAGATGGTGAAGTTCTTGTGGGACTTTCAAATATAGATGGATCATCATTTGGAACATAACATGCCAGATATCACGGCCCATTGTCATCAGGGCACTTGGTATCATGTCCAAGAATTTTATAAAATACATCAAGAAATTGCAGCTTCCTGCAATAACACCAGCGGAACTGCAAAAAACTGCGCTACTCAGAACATTGAAGAAGATACTTGGTTGATACCTGGGACGCTGGCAGCAACCCGTATCAACCATTAGCACCTGTCAATAGTATTTGTGACACATTTTTAAATGTTCAGTTGACTGAATTTCATGTTTAATGAATAAAATAGATGATGATAATAATAATAATAATAATAATAATAATAATAATAATAATAATAATAATAATGATGATGATGATGATGATGATGATGTGCCATAGGTAAATAAGTTAGTAAAGCAGTATCATCATAACTGCCAGTATGTACAGCCTGCAAAGCATCCCAAGAGGGTCCTTCAAAGCACATTGCAAAGAACAACATGTTCATACTTGAAGCGTTGAGGCATCCTTGTTCTCCACCGTAAGTACTCTGAAGGTTTCCCCAAGGTGTCCCTGCCTGTCCATGTAAAGCCTCTTCAGCTGACTAGCGGTCCCACTAGAATTGCTGTCTGGTGCCTGCATTCTCAGTATACCCGCTGAGAGAAACTGGAAGGAGGACCCTCAAAGCATGTGCCTATTTCACTGCTTGATGGGGAAATGCTTTGCTCATCTCGGCACACTTTGCAAAACACCCTCCAAAGATTTCTACTACCTGACTGAGGGTGCATCTACTAGATTTGATGCACCCTCGAGGAGATGCAGTGTCGGTAAACTTCAAAAAGGGTTGCACAGTGGTGGGCTGCCGCTGTAACAACTGGTTCACCCGGAATCGAAAATGTAAGCATGCACAGCATCGAAAAACCTATATAATCGGACAGTGGTGGTGAACCTTTTACTCACCGAGTGCCTAACAGGTATGCACTTCATTTATGTGTGTCCCCTCCCCGTGCACTGTGAGTGCAACTACACCAGAATGCCATCTGCGCATGTGAGCACTGTCTGCAGGTACTCATGCATGCATGCACAAATGCGTGTGCATGCACAGGAGAGCTCCAAAGACCAGTTGGGTCTCTGGAATTGTGCACATCCGCACCGGAAGCCCAAACACCAGCTTGGGCGCATGCACTGCAGGTGAGTTAGGCGACATCTCAGGCGTGCCTGAGATGTCGCCTATGTGATGTGATGTGATGTGATAGTGCCTATGTGATGTGATGTGATAGCGCCAGGGCAGGTGGGTGAGTGGGTGGGGCCAACCACTGGTTGGAACTACCGGTTTTTCCAAACTGGTCCAAACCGGCAACAACCCACCACTGGGGTTGCATCAGAATAAGCCTTTGTAAGCATCTGCTGCAAATCCCATGGTGATTGATGGACCTTGTATACTGGAATTTATTGGATTTCTTTGGACGAATTGAGCCATCAGTTCACCAGTCCCAAACGATCTTTCTGTAACCACTCTGCAAAACTTCACATAGGTAAACAGGAACCAGCTGGGGCTCTCCTAAGAGGACCACACATTGTTTACAGTTGGGAAAAGACTCATGGTAGTGTGGTGGAGCTCATGGCTCAGCTTTTGGGAGATCTCAGGTCTCTTTCTCATCTCTAGGTAGGGCTTGGAAGGGTGTCAAGTCTGGGGAAGCAACTGCCAATCCGTGTTGACATCATGAGCTTCCTAGCTCTGCCAAATTGGATAAAGGCCAACATTAGCAAGAGCAGGGCCTCCTAAACCCTTCATCATGAACCTTCATTCGATGGCATGTGATAAATAAATGGACAGAAGAACATCACACGGCTTTTTCTGCTTTTTAAGAACTGATCTATGTGATGTTTTGATAAGGAGACAGGGAATTGAAGCAATTACCTTAGTTCCCATCTGTTCAGTACCATTCTGTCTCTTCTGTCTCTCTCTCTCTCTCTCCATGGGTACCTTGACAAAACAGCTTTACTTAATTATTCTTGGATCTCATTTAAATGACAGCTTTCTGCCTCCCTCAATAGTTGAGGACAATCTTGTCCATGAAGTGAGCATGGCTCAAAAAAAAAATAAAATAAAAATGTTCCAGACTGTTTTGTGGATCTGAAAGACCTCATTTCAGTGGTGGGATTCAGCCAGTTCGCAACACTACCGGAGAACCGGTTGTTAACTTTCTGAGCAGTTGGTGAACTGGTTGTTGGAAGAAATCATTAGTGCAGAGAACTGTTTGTTAAATTATTTGAATCCCACCACTGCCTCATTTCCACAGATTTCCCAGCTGCGATGAGAAACCGGTTCACATTTGCTGTGTGGATATGTCATTTCTACTTCTGCATTTCACCTGGACCTGAGTAGGATTTACTAACACGGGTAAAAGGAATGGGTTGCAAACAACATCTCTGACTTTCTAATGCTTGCTTGGATGCGATACTACCGTGCAATTAGGAATCCTGACGTAGGAGGACTGTTCAAGATGCAGACAATTTATCTGTGCTGATGCAGCTGTGTGTGGAACCTGTTACACACCTCTATGGACTATCAGAAGATCCGAGGTTTGGAAATTACAGAAGCATACCAAGCTCTCTCTTGCTTTTGTTAAAAATCTCATGAGTGTGCGGCATTTTTTTTTTCCAGACTGAAGACTTCCCTTGACTTTTGAATGGCGTGCTGAAGACTCTACTCCAAAATATTGCAGGGTTTAGGATGAAGATATGGGCAGGGGAGAACAAAACTCTTCACAAATATTGTTGTGGCCTGCCGGTGGCCAGCAGAGCTGGCAGCAGATTCGGACAGTGAAGAGGTTGGGGAGGAACATGGGCCAGTCCTGGAGTCTGGGGGAAGGCTCTGATGAGGGCTCTGCATCGGAGGCAGAGAGGGGGCCAGGGCCACATGACAGCTATCAGCTGCCTTTGGAGTCAGACATCAGTGAGGCAGAAGAACAGCTGGAGCCTGTTCCCAGTGTTTGCATGTGCAGAGTTGCCAGACAAAGGAAACAGCTAAGGAACAAGGGTCAACTTGGGAGTAAGGCCACAGATGGACGGTGAATGGTCCCTCCCAGAAGGAATAAAAGAGGAGCGAAAGGGGAGTGGAGTTTGCAGGAGACAATTAATTCATTCCTGCATTCTTACCAAGTATTGCGGTGTCTGAAAGATATCAGCCTGGCCGCTCTCCAAGCCTGATAAAGGTTGGTAATTGTGAACTATCTTGAAAGACTGTGGGAGAGGAAAGACTTTTCTGGAGGAGAATTCTCTGTAAATTAAATAAAAGGGGTTATCAGGACGAGGACTCGGCTTCATGCTTCTGGGAAAGCCTAGGTCAGAATAATATAACCCAAATGAAATCAAATAAATTAGAGGCAGTTTATCCATGTGAGTAGAACAGAGGATAATAAGAGTTGAAAGGGAACTTGGAGGCCTTCTAGTCCAACTTCCTGCTTGATCAAGCGATCTTATACCATTTCAGACAAATGGCTTTCAGGTCTCTTTTTGAAAGCTTTCAGTGATGGACTCACAACTTCTGAAAGCAAGCTGTTCCATTGGTTGATTGCAGGGGTGAAATGCTCCTGGTTCGGACTGGATCGCCCAATCCGGTAGCAATGGCGGTGGGTGGTTCGGAGAACCGGTAGCAAAAATCCCTGCCCCCCCCCCCATGCCTAGCTGAGTCACGCGATCATCAGAGGCTTTTTTTAATTTTTAAAAGCATTTTTTCTACAACCTCTTCTGCTTTTAAAGTAAAAAAAAATGCTTTTAAAAGTAAAAAAAAAGCCTCTGATGATCAGGCAACTCAGTTGGGATCGTCAGCCATGCCCCCAGAACCGGCAGTAACAAATTTTACATTTCATCACTGGTTGATTGTATTAAAAGTCTACTTACTCTGTCACACAACAAAAGTATTTGATTCCCTAGCACGTTTTAGAAATACTTGCAAGCTCAACCACAGAGAAGGGAGAACTCTTTAGCTTCGGCATTGCTCCTCTGGATCAGAATTAAATGTGAGCATGTAAAATCCAGCTTTCTATTCCACCACCCTATTCCATCCTCTGGATCAAGACCGATGCCTTGCATTAAAATTTTCTTTCGCTGCCATCATTGACCTTGCATTGTTATCTTTGTTCCCTTTCTTCCAGGTGTTTTCTCCTCCTCTCCCTCTGCCTGATCTTATCTGATCTCGGGAAAGGTAATAGCCCTCATCCTTGCAGGAAGTATGTCGCATCGGTTTTGCACAATCCAACCCTGGTTGTTGCCTGAACTCAACACACCTCAAGGTTGGTTAGGATCAGAGAGGCAAATAAGCCTAATGCAATATTTTTTTTTAAAAAATAGGAATGGAAGCATCAGTGCATTTCCCTTAACAAGGTGGCCTTTGATGCAGAGGTGAAATCCAGCAGGTTCTGACAGGTTCTGGAGAACTGGTACCGGGAATTGCCACCTCTGGCTGGCCCCAGAGTGGAGTGGGAATGGAGATTTTGCAATATCCTTCCCCTGGAGTGGGGTGGGAATGGAGATTTGGCAGTATCCTTCCCCTGCCATGCCCACCAAGCCACGCCCACAGAATTGGTAGTAAAAAAATTTGGATTTCACCACTGCTTTAATGCCGTTTTCATGGTGGATTTTAGTGTATGCTCCTTATCCAAGGAGGAAGCATACAAATTTCCGCTACCGATTCTCTAGAACTGATCAGAACCTGTTGAGACCCACCTCTGGTAGCTACTTTTGATTGTTTGTGTTACCACTTCTTCTCCTGATACTCTTCTCTGGATACCAGTAGGAAATCAGTCTTAGAGGACGCAAGACCCTTTTCCAATTTGTCAAAACAATTATAACCCTCTTATCAGTATGTGCTTCTTCCACCCACACAGTTATGAATGGATTCCATGCAAACTACGAATGTTGTAAAATACTGGGAAACAAATGTTGGTTTGTGCAACAGATGGTACAAAGAATCTCCGGCAGTAGTTCCCCTTCTTGGAGAACAATCTGTTATCTGCCTTGCCAGTTCAGAGACAAAGAACTCGGTGTGTCATTTTTAAATGAATCCGATCGTGACATCCATGAGCCTAGAAAGGATTATGACGGAGCATGATAGTTTCAGATAAGTTAGCTTTTGGCCAGTGGCTTGGTTAGAGTTGGATTAGAGATAGAAGAGAATAACAGAGTTGGAAAGGACCTTGGAGGTCTTCTAGTCCAACCTCCTGCTTAGGCAGAAAACCCTACACCACTTCAGACAAATGGTTATCCAACCTCTTCTTAATAACTTCCAATGTTGGAGCATTCATAACTTCTGGAGGCAAGTTGTTCCGCTGATTCATTGTTCTAACTGCCAGGAAAGTTCTCCTTAGTTGCAGGTTGCTTCTTTCCTTGATTAGTTTCCACCCATTGCTTCTTGTCCTGCCCTCGGGCTTTGGAGAATAGCTTGACTCCCTCTTCTTTGGGGCAGCCCCTGAGATATTGGAAGACTGCTATCATGTCTCCCCTAGTCCTTCTTGTCATTAAACTAGACATACCCAGTTCCTGCAACCGTTCTTCATATGTTTTAGCCTCCAGTCCTCCAATCATCTTGGTTACTTCTCTCTGCACTCTTTCTAGATTCTCCACATCCTTTTTGCATCGTGGCAACCAAAACTGGATGCATCTAGATCTAGATTTAAACTGTACTTGTTTGGATAGCTTTGACCTAATGGAGAAAAATGTTGAACAATTCTGCTGGATTTGCTCAAAGCTCTGTTTTGTACCCACAATGCCTTTCTGAAGTTTTCTGAACCCAACGATGGGACTGCAGCCTGATTTTCAAATATGGCTCTCTGCTCATTCCTGCCCAGCATTCTGTCTCTTATACTAGAAGTAAAGTAAAGGAGTCGTGGTGGCGCAGTGGTTAGAATACAGTATTGCAGGCTGATTCTGCTCACTGCCAAGAGTTCGATTCTGACTGTCTCAAGGTGTTCTCAGCCTTCCATCCTTTCCAAGGTCAGTAAAATAAGGACCCTGCTGGATCAAACCTCTGGCCCATCCAGTCTGTTCTCTCAGTGGTCAACCATCTACAGTACACAAGGAAGCCTACTAGCCTTCAATCACCCCAAAATAGCATAACACAGACCTTACAGAAACCTTAATTTGCTTAATGTCTTCCTTCTCAAATGACAATCATCTGCCTTCCAGTGAGAACCAGCCTACAATGCAAAAATAACCGTAACTAAGGATTGTCTCCATAATAACTCTGTTGCACTGACACTCCCCTCTCCCTCCATCAGTGCAAACTCTACTGGGGTTATTGAAAATAGAAACACACAATTGTTTTGTCACTGTCTCACTTGCAGACGTGTGGTGGGATGCTCTCATTGTGAACCTCCCACCCAAATCACTCCTTAAATTAAGAACCCATAATCAGCTCAACCTATTTACAATACGAGGGTGTCATTGCCTTGAAGTAGGGATGAGAGGCGCCCCATGCCTTTGCTTTTGGGAAAGTATCAAAACACCTACCAACTTCCAGAAAGATGCTTTGATAATCTTATGAATAAAAATGTGAGCATGCATCATTCTGCTTAAATATGTACATGATTGCTCAGCTTAAAGCTCAAAGTTTCCAAAACTGTTGTCCAGGCATGATTTCTCTTAATCCAAAAGTAACTGGAAAATGGGCCTGGATCTAGAAATCCATATCTTGATGTGATGTTCTTTGGGAAGACCACATACACAACATCACTGCAAGAATGTCTCCTTCTCCCTTCTCCCTCCTTCCCTTCCCTTCCCTTCCCTTCCCTTCCCTTCCCTTCCCTTCCCTTCCCTTCCCTTCCCTTCCTCCCTCCCTCCCTCCCCCTTCCTTCCCTTCCTTCCTCTCATCCTTCTCCCTTCTCCCCTCTGTCCCTCCCTCCCTTCCCTTTCTTCCTTCCTTCCTCCCCCTTCCTTCCTTCCCTCCATTCCTCTCTTCCTTCTCCCTTCTTCCCTCTCTCCCTCCCCTCCCCTCCCCTCCCTCCCTCCCTCCCTCCCTCCCTTCCTTCCTTCCTTCCTTCTCTCCTTCCCTCCCTTCCTTTCTTCCTTCTCCCTCTCCCTTCTCCCCTTTCTTCCTCCCCCCCCTTCTCTGTCTGCCAGCCAAATGATTCTCGCCAGCTTGTATACAGTAGAAACACGAACCCATCCCTGGTTCAATCTTCAAATGTAGCAAAAATGGGGAAAAAAAAGAAAAGAAAACACAGCATACGGTCCAAGCAAATCAAGATAAAAATAACAGGCAGAAAAATAAAAATAAACGATGGATAAACTCCCTAGCTTGTTAGAATTCACTCCAGAACAATTTGGTTTTCAGAATCCTCCTGCACGTCATCATTTTAATGTGTTTTAATGGAGGCAAACTGCTGGGCACCAGAGCAAATTACGCCAGTAGTTGAATATGAGAAATAAATTACGAGAGAGTTAAGAGAGCCACACTTGTCTTAGCTTCTTTTCCACAAATGCATGACTTTGCACATCCCTACCGCATTTCCTGCTTAATTTTACCTGCCTCCCTTCAACCAAAACCCTGCAAGCGTGAGCATTTTTACTCTTGTAGAAATCACTCCGGCCTCTTGATAAATGTATTAGCGGCGTTCTTGCCAAATGTTCAGCAGCCCCTCATTCTGCTCGAGATGAGCCGACTGCAGCTCTCTACACAATAAGGTGACCGCAACCACACTAGAGATTTCTATAAAGACATGATACCAGCCAGATGTGGGGCTTCACATAATTTAACCACCGGTTCACCCAGCACTGAAACTGGGGGTGCGCGCAAATGCGCTTTGCTCATGCGTGTGGCTTGCACGCATGCACAGTGGTTAGAACAGTGGTCACCAACTGGTGGTCCATGGAATGCTGGTGGTCCACGAGAAAATGTTGATGGTCCCTGGAAAAATTATTTGCATTTTTTATATTGCACTAAATCAGGGGTCCTCAGACTACGGCCCCTGGGCTGGATATGTGCAATGAATGCTTGTGTTGCTGCAGAGAGTCTCCTCTTTCATGGTCTTTTTGTGCGGGTCGGAATGGGGTAGAAATTCTGACTTGGGGTCTGCTTCAGCCTCCTGGTACGGGGCTTTGGGCAAAGGCTGGAGGGAAGCACAGCTGGTGGCGAAGAGCTGAAGGGCCTTGTTCCAATGGGACTGCATTATGGCCTGGAATTGGCTGACCATCTCAGCCAGTACCTGGCCTTGCACTCCCGCAGGTCTTCCCTCTGCTTGGAAAGCCTATGCTCGTAGTCCTCAGTGAGGTGCTTCTGCTGAGCCTCCTTCTCGGTCAGATCCAATTTGAACTGAGCCACCTGTTTTGCCAACTCTTTCTAATGATGGCTGCTTAGCTCCAGCAACTGCTTCCTGTTGGGGCCCTAAGGAGCCCGGGCAGGTCAGCGATGAATAGTGAGTAGAGGCTTGCAAGGTGCCCCTCAATGTGAGTGACATCGAGTTGGCCATGCCCACCCAGTCACATGACCACCTTGCCATGCCATATGGTCATTAGGCAGATTATATTAGTGGTCCGTGGGATTTAAAATTATGGATTTAGTGGTCCCTGAGGACCGAAAGGTTCTGACTCAGAAAACGTAGCTAAACAGGATGGCATAGCGCCGGGGCAGGTGGGTGGGTGTGCCACCCACAGGTCGCTACTACTGGTTTTCCTGAACCGGCTGAATCCCATCACTGATTATCAGCAGTCTTATCCTCAGTTGCTTTGTCTGTGTAATTTCTTTTTCTGCCCACTGGAGTCATCTATTGGGATCCCTTCGCCGTTCTACTATACAATGCCGCCAGTTGCTAACTCTGAATTGCATTGGCCAATTTAATTCCCTTTAGCATTTGTTTCTCCACTTGAACATATAAAGAGAGGTTATCTCTGCTGTCCTTCCTTGGTTTAACCACACTCGCCTTGCTGAAAACTGTGTGTGTTAGTAAAACTGTTTCTGCAAAAAAAAAAAAAAAAACACCCTGCCCAACAGCTTTCTAGAATACATCAACAGGCTCGGAAGTGATTATTTCTCTCTGCATGCATTTGAAATGAAGTTGTTGAGATATATTGCTTTCCAAACTTGGGGGCCTTTTATTCCTGTATTAATAGATACTTCAGATACTCGTACTGTCGCATTGTAAGATAGCTTTTAGACTCTTTTGTTGGCTTGACTTGGGTCCTATCTGTTTCATTTCATATATATATTTTTTTTGAAGGAAGAAATCTTCAGAGGGTCCCTCCCACTCCAATCACTGCATAATTATGTTTGTAAGCCATCCATTCTATGCACATCTGGATTAGTGGGAAGGATTTCCAAGTGACAAGTGCTAAGGGGTAACTGTTGTTCTACCATGGGCAAAATCTTGACATATAATGAGTTTGTGAACATTACAGTTGCTCGGATGGTGTCAGGTTATAATGGATGGGAATCCATATGATCCAGTGAGTGAGATATTCTTCTCGGAAATTGCCTAGCCCAGTGGGTCTCAACCTGTGGTCCATGGATCCCTGGGGGGGGGGTATGTGCAATGTCATCACAGGAGATCCATTAAGGCTTGAAGAAATGTTATGATTTGAATCTTGAATTAAGTCTTGGGGTCCACAGGCCCTTTAAAAGAGGCCAGTGGTAGAAAAAAGTGAGGTTCTACATTTAGGCAAGAAAAAACCAAAATGCACAGGTGCCGTATATGTGGTACCTTGCTCAATAATAGTAACTGTGAGAGGGACCTTGGAGTCCTAATGGACAACCATTTAGATATGAGCCAGCAGTGTGCAGCAGCTGCCAAAAAAGCCAGCACAGTTCTGGGCTGCATAAACAGAGGGATAGAATCAAGATCACGTGAAGTGTTAATGCCACTTTGTAAGGCCTTGGTAAAGCCACACTTGGAATACTGCATCCAGTTTTGGTCGCCACGATGTAAAAAGGATGTGGAGACTCTAGAAAGAGTGCAGAGAAGAGCAACAAAGATGGTTAGGGAACTGGAGGCTAAAACATATGAAGAACAGTTGCAGGACCTGGGTATGTCTAGTTTAGTGAAAAGAAGGACTAGGGGAGACATGATAGCAGTGTTCCAATATCTCAGGGGCTGCCACAAAGAAGAGGGAGTCAAGCCATTCTCCAAAGCACCTGAGTGCAGGACAAGAAGCAACAGGTGGAAACTAATCAAGGAGAGAAGCAACCTAGAACTAAGGAGAAACTTCCTGACAGAACAATGAATCAGTGGAACAACTTGCCTCCAGAAGTTATGAATGCACCAACACTGGAAGTTTTTAAGATGTTGGACAACAGCATATCACATCTGTACTGTTGCCAAGCAATCTACCCAAATACATCCTAAGTCAACCCAACTGGAAGCAATTTCATAATTATGCTTCCCTAGTAGTTTAACCCAATATATATCCAGCCAACGTATATTCTCCATAGAATAGAATAACAGAGTTGGAAGGGACCTTGGAGGTCTTCTAGTCCAACCCCCTGCTTAGGCAGACAATCCTATACCATTGGAGACAAATGGTTATCCAACATCTTCTTAAAAACTTCCAGTGTTGGAGCATTCACAACTTCTGGAGGCAAGTTGTTCCATTGATTCATTGTTCTCACTGTCAGGAAATTTCTCCTTAGTTCTAAGTTGCTTCTCTCCTTGAATAGTTTCCATCCGTTGCTTCTTGTTCTACCCTCAGGTGCTTTGGAGACCAAAACAGCATTCCAAGTGTGGCCTCATTCCAAGTGGTATTAACCCTTCACATGATCGTGATTCTATCCCTCTGTTTATGCAGCCTAGAACTGTGTTGGCTTTTTTTTTGGCAGCTGCTGCACACTGCTGGCCCCCTCTTCTTTGTGGCAACCCCTGAGATATCCAAACACTGCTATCATGTCACCCCTAGATGTCCTACAGTTTCAGAGTATGTTACAGCAGATTGGTTTTGGATGGCTTTATCCCTCTTACTTGAATAATTTTTCTGCACTTCTGTACATGCTCTGAACAGATTCTCAGGGGCCTGTTTTGGCAACCGTTTCATTGGCCTTCATTCTTGGAATTCGGAAATAGGGAAAAGTTATCTTTCTTCCACTTTGTAACTTTCAAGCTCTACTACTCAGGCATAAATGGATGTAAAATTTCAACAGTGGGATTCAGGCTATGAAATACAAGACGTTCCATCTGTAAAACACGTTTGCAACCTCACAATTTACAATATTTAAAAAAAAATACTTGCGCTTGTGGGCGGTGTGATGGGGAAGGGACAAAGAAGAGAAAAAAATGTTACAGAAATAAATGTGGAGCACAATCCCAAACATGTATGCCTTATTCTATAGACTTAAAGCACATAGATTCTTTTTTTTCTTTCTTTCCAGGAACAATTCCTAGTTCTGGTTCTTTGAAAGAGAAAATCAGAATTTTGAACTCCCTTCAAAATAAGTCACTTCATTTCTTATTGGAAGAACACGATTTGTCTGATCTTCTTTGAGGGAGGGTCAGGTTGCCTGACTCCTGGTGACTACAGTTTTGGAGCAGTGGTGGGATTCAAAATGTTTTACTACCGGTTCTGTGGGCATGGCTTGGTGGGTGTGGCTTGGTGGGCATGGCAGGGGAAGGATACTGTAAAATCTCCATTCCCATCCTACTCCAGGGGAAGGTTACTGCAAAATCTCCATTTCCTCCCGATCAGCTGGGACTCGGGAGGCAGAGAATAGATGGGGGCAGGGCCAGTCAGAGATGGTATTTACAGGTTCTCCGAACTATTCAAAATTTCCGCTACTGGTTCTCCAAAACTGGTCAGAACCTGCTGTAACCCACTTCTGTTTTGAAGGAGATTTACTATTGCCTTCTTCCTAGGGCCAAGAGAACGTGACTGGCACCAACTGGTTCTGTGTCCAAGGCAGGACTAGAAACTTTCCTGGTTTTTAGCTTGGCACCTTAACTGCTACACCCAAATTTCTTCCCTCTTGATCTCTGCAGGTGAGTTACAAAATTAAAGGTACGTTGGACAATAATAAAGCATCTTATAATTTTGTCTTGTTACTGTAAGCATCAACTGTGCATTTTTGCAATGACTGAGAGAAGCATTCCTATGCTAGATGACATAAATTGCACCCCATGAAAATATATATTGTAATATATTTGATAGTTAGATTCTCTCTCTCTCTCTGTCCCTCCCTCCCTCCCCCCTCTCTCTGGTGTATATGTCAATTCAAACACAGGTAAACCTGTATTTTTCTCATTTTAAAGGCTTGAGAACTGGTGAACACAGTTTCTGATTGGCACTAACTTTTCAAATGAAGAATGGCAATAGCAATAATACTTAGATTTTATATACCGCTTCACAGTGCTTTACATCCCTCTTTAAGCAGTTTGGAGAGTCAGCACATTGCCCCCAACAATCTGGGTCCTCATTTTACCAACCTCGGAAGGATGGAAAGCTGAGTCAACCTTAAGCCGGTGAGGATCAAACTGCTGACAGTTGGTAGAATTAGCCTGCAATACTGCATTCTAACCGCTGTGCCACCATGACTCAAAAGTCCTGTAGCTATCTTTTTTTTTTTTCTAGTTGTTGTAGACGCCAATGACATTTTTATATTCTTCAGTCTAGGAATTAATCTATATCCCATAGCAAAAAAAGCTTCCTCCCTCATTTGACCTTATTGAGGTCTAAGGTAGCCCTTAATAGGCCTGGCTTTTAAAACGCTAGGGATGTGTTTAAGAAGTTCTTTTTGCATGTTTATTACCTCGTGACATTTAAAAACCTGATTCTGACTTCATTTATGCTGAATACTCTTTCTGGTATTTTATTACCTAGTGAAAGCAGAATCACTGCTGGGACCATTTGTACCATGGAAACGGCATAGCACCCTTAGTGTTTTAATTGCTAAAATTAACAAAACAGAATTCTATTGAGGCAGTGGTTTTCACCTGCATTGAAGATCAGGGATGATGGCACACTTGAAAACATCCAGATGTCACAAAGATTACCTGTCAGGGTTCCAAGTAACACCCCCAACGAAAGAAAACTCGAAGTTCCTCAAAGTTCCATTTTATTAGAAATGTCATATTGGCACATCTGGGAAAAACCTGAATCTGAAAGCTTGCAGGTTTTCCCCACCCACAGGAAAGCCCAGCACCCACATGTCCATCACATGGTTCAATCAAAGCACTGCCCCAATTGGAGATGCCTCCCAGCCACACCTCTCTGAGTGCAGGGCAAGATATCCTTGACTTTTTGAGAAAGGAATGTTATTATGACTGCAGGCTACTTCTGCTGATCGCTGGCTGCCAACAGTTTGGCAGATCGAATCTCACCAGGCTCAAGGTTGACTCAGCCTTCCATCCTTCCGAGGTCGGTAAAATGAGGACCCAGATTTTTGGGGGTGATAGGCTGATTCTGTAAACTGCTTAGAGAGGGCTGTAAAGCACTGTGAAGCAGTATATAAATGCTATTGCTATTGCTATATCACCCCTGCTCCATATAATCCCCCCTCTCAGTTTCCCACAGCAGTAAATGTGTCAGCCCCAAAGATCCAATGCAAAAAATGGCTTCCAGGCCTGACAGTACCATCAAAAACTCTGCCCATTTTTAATGGGCATTTGTACCCTATGAATGCTCCTGATGAAGGTACTGCTGTCTGGGGTCCTGGGTGTTCTCTGAGCTTGGTGGTGTCAACTTTGAAACGGATCGAGCCTGCGGCAGCCATCTTCCATTTCTCAAGTTGGCACACAGCTCTGAGAGGGGGAAGAGGAGTGGAATGAGAGCTAGCCAAAACCAGGGTTGGACTCTACTTATCTTTACTACTGGTTCGCAATGGGGCCGTGCGCACAGAAGCTTCTGCGCATGCACAGAAGCGTTTTGATGACATCAGGGTCGGTGGGCGGAGCCTCCCGCCGGTTTTACTACCGGTTCTATAGAACTGGTGTGAATGGAGAGCAACCCACCACTGGCCAAAACAACCTACTGTCTTGTGGGAACGAAGGTCGCTTCCAACTGGTGCAGGCCAGAGACTGAAACTGGTCTCCAATGAGACACCAGTTACTGGACAATGTGACCTGTGACACTAGGAGAGGGGGAATCTCTAATGCTTAATTACGTATACTGAAATTGCAGGAAATAACTAGATTAAAACTTAACTGGTTTTAAGATCATCCGTGCCGAAATGATGTACTCAATAAAGCCGTTCTTTGAGTTTCAGAGTAATGACTCATTTGGGTTCATTAGTTGGAAACCTTGATAGGTGGATTTCTTTCAGATGTTTCATGACCAAACCAGATAACATCATCAGTACATATTGCTGTCTTTCAGAGATTCTGCATTTGTAAGATTTCCTCCACTTGAGTGGGCTAGTTGGCATCCGTAACTCTTTTTTATTGGAATGTTGTTGTTGAACCAGGGGTATGGGATGTTTTTCAGCCAGAAGGGAGCATGTATGGGATGGGATGGAGGAGCAACAGGGAGAGTTTTGCCAACACAGTTTTTCTAGAGAGGGCCTGGATTAAGAGATTGCACAGTCCCAGGTAGGATGGAGGAGAGGTGGGGAGAGGTTCAGGGTACTCACACCTTACAATCTTTCAAGATGTATCTAGCAGCTTAGATCGTTATAACTGTAGTCTGTCAAGGTTCTGTCTATTTGGTGCAAGCAAATAAAGGGCCTACAATCTTTCAAGATGTATCTAGCAGTTTAAGAACATTATAACTTTAGTCTGGCAAGATTCTGTCTATTTGGTGCAAGCAAATAAAGGGCCTACAATATTTCAAGTTGTATCTAGCAGTTTAAGAACGTTGTAACTTTAGTCTGGCAAGATTCTGTCTATTTGGTGCTAGCAAATAAAGGGCTGGACTTGATTGAATCTCGCTCTGTCCTCTCTGGGTTTGAACCTCACAATGTGAAAACCTGTGAATTCATCCTTTAAGCAGCCCTAAAAAAATTCAGAGATTAAAATGTCATTGAATTGACATTTCAGTTCATTAATGAAACAGTCCATCCCAGGTGATATTTTTTTTTCTCATGGATTTACTTTTTTTCTGTCTTGGTCATCTTAAGCATTTCAAGATGGGATCAGGAGGAGCTCATCCCTTTCACTTCCCCACCCCCAGAATTTGAGATGTATTTATCTGAATCTGGTGCAAGAATTCTGACAGAATTCTTTTGATGGTATCCCACAATATATATACAGCAGGGGTGAAATCTAGCAGGTTCTGACAGGTTCTGGAAATTTTGAATAGTTCGGAAAACTGGTAGCGGAAATTTTGAGTAGTTTGGAGAACCGGCAAATGCCACCTCTGGCTGGCCCCAGAGTGGGGTGGGAATGGAGATTTTGCAATATCTTTCCCCCAGGAGTGGGGAGGGAATGGAGATTTTGCAGTATCCTTCCCCTGCCACACCCACCAAGCCAGCCCACAGAACCAGTAGTAAAAAAAATTGGATTTCACCACTGATGTACAGATAATCCTTGATTTATGAGGTAATTGCGCCCAGAAATTACAGTTATGAGTTATTTGGAGTCATAAATGGAGGTACAATAGGACCAGCTTTGCAGTTACAACCATTTTTTAACAATTGTTGTTAAGTAAATGTGGCAGTTATTAAGCGAACCCATTTTCCCCAATGGGTGTCTTTGGCTGGAAACCAGAAGTAAATGGCAAAAACTGGTAAAACACATTGCAAATCTCACATTCAAGCAGGGGTGGGATTCAGCTGGTTCGGATCGACTGCTCATTTTACATCTGGTTCGCCGAACCGGTAGCAGGGCTGTGGAGTCAGAGTCGGAGTCGGAGTCGAGGAGTCGGAGTCGGAGGAAATTTTGGGTACCTGGAGTCGGAGTCGGCAAACAATGCACCGACTCCTACTCCTAGTAAATTTAGATTGGAATTTTAAAAAAAGCAAGTTTAAATGTCCCAGTTCACAAAAAGTTATAATTAATGACTTCTCTACTGTAATATTAATTAAAATTGCATATTAATACAGAGGAGTCGGAGTCGGGGAGTCGGAGTCGGAAGTACAAAAAACTGAGGAGTCGGAGTTGGAGTCGGAACATTTATCTCCCAACTCCACAGCCCTGACCGGTAGTTGGAAGGACTGGCTGGCCCTGCCCACCAGGGGTGGGTTCTACTTATCTTTACTACTGGTTCTCAATGGGAGCATGCGCGTGCGCTTCTGCGCATGCACAGATTGTCAATTATGACATCTAGGTGGATGGGCGGAGCCTCCTGCTGCTTTTACTACCAGTTCTAAAGAACGAGACAGAGCCGGGAGCAACCCACCAGGTGCCCACCTCTCCCTGGAGTCTCCACACAGCCCGTTTTGGATGCCAGGTAAGTGCAGGGCCCACACAGAGGCTCTGGGAGGGCAAAAAACAGGCCTCCCAGAAGTTCCCAGAAGTCTGGAAACTGGCCCGTTTCCGTCTCCGGACCTGGGGGTGGCCATTTTCACCCTCCCGGAGGCTGTAGAAAAGCCTCCGGAGCTTGGGGAGGGTGAAAACGCACCCCCCCCCCCCACCGTGGTGCAGGAGGCCGAATAGACCGGTTGCTAAAATTTTTGAATCCCATCCCTGCATTCAGTGGTTGCTCTTTTCAAAAGCAGTAGATTCCAGGGATACATTTATGCCATCAATCAGTGCTTCCTATCTAAAGGGTAGTAAATATTTTCTTTTCAAAATCCATACAAGTAATAAAAGCTGGGTTGAATCTAGGTAATGAAACCCATCTTGGATAAATGCATTAAAACGTTTAATGAATTGAATTCTGGGCATATATTTATTGTGCAACTGCCTTCTAAATGCATTATTCATGGACTTGCTGCCAACTGCATATATTCTACTAACCCCAGGGGGAAAAAGGGATAGATAGAACTATTTGCTAAATCAAATAATTCCAGAGGTGCTCACTGCACTTTAGTGTTTACCAAAGAAACAATATGTGTACCAAATGATGCTAATGTATCATAAGCTGAAGAGTTTCTGGAAATGCAGGCTCTTCCAGAAATAATGATGTTACACCGACTCATGCATATCTCTGAAGAGATAATTATATTCTAATTGCTGTCCTGATGAACTATCCTTTCAAATCATGACAAATAGCTACCGAATCAAAGATATTCGGGAAGCTTCATGATTAAATAGACATTTGAAGTAAAATCCTTCTTGCAGGATCCAATCTGGCTCAGTCACAGGGACCAGAGTTTTGGTCTTTCAATATTTCGGACAAATGCTGGAGCCCATCCTTGGACAACTTCTCTCTAGCAGACTGTGTGCTTTGGAGTATATTCTGTGTGTGGTATTTATATGGTGCCTCATTGAGTGTGGCTTTTTAGTTGTTGATTGGGGTTCTACGCATAGAATAGCCCAAAGCACACATTCTGGTAGAGGGAAGTTCCCTGAAGATGGGTTCCAGCAGAAGTCTGAAAGCTCAGAAGACTAAACCTCTGATCCCGGTGACTGACCCAGATTGAATCCTACAACATTATCATGGGACACATAGATTTGCCTTCAAGAATAGAATAGAATAGAGTAGGGTAGGGTAGGGTAGGGTAGGGTAGGGTGGGGTAGAGTAGAGTAGAGTAGAGTAGAGTAGAATAGAATAGAATAGAATAGAATAGAATAGAATAGAATAGAATAGAATAGAAAATTAGAAGGAATAGGAATAGGAATAGGAACAGGAATAGGAATAGGAACAGGAACAGGAATAGGAATAATAAACATAGAATAGAATAGAATAGAATAGAATAGAATAGAATAGAATAGAATAGAAAATTAGAAGGAATAGGAATAGGAATAGGAACAGGAATAGGAATAGGAACAGGAACAGGAATAGGAATAATAAACATAGAATAGAATAGAATAGAATAGAATAGAATAGAATAGAATAGAATAGAATAGAGTAGGGTAGGGTAGGGTAGGGTAGGGTAGGGTAGGGTAGGGTAGGGTAGGGTAGGGTAGGGTAGGGTAGGTTATATAAAATAGAAGAGTTGGAAGGGACCTTGAAGGTCTTCTAGTCCAAGCCCCTGCTTAGACAGGAAACCCTAAACCACTTCAGACAAATGGTTGTCCAATCTCTTCTTAAAAACTTCCAGTGTTGGAGCATTCCCAACTTCTGGAGGCAAGTTGTTCCACTAATTAATTGTTCTAACTGTCAGGAAAATTTCTCCTTAATTCTAAGTTGCTTCTCTCCTTGATTAGCTTCCACCCATTGCTTCTTGTCACTTCTTCCACCTGCCCTCAGGTGCTCTGGAGAATAACTTGACTCCCTCTTCTTTCTGGCAGCCCCATGAAAAACCTTCTTCCTCTGAGCCACCACTCCGTCACCTTTTATTTCTTAGATTTACATCAGAGTAGCGTTTATGATGGGCCATCAAGACCATTACCAAACAAAGATCTCTAGGTTGGGCTGCTTTCAGAAGCAGCTTGAGGTCAGTTACAGAAAGTCCTCAACTTACAACCGTTCATTTAGTGACAGTTCGAAGTTACGACAACACTGAAAAAAGTGGCCTCGTGATCAGTTTTCACATTTAAGAATCGTGGTAGCCTCCCCATGGTCACATGGTGAAAATTTGACGAATGACTCATATTTATGATGGTTGCAATATCCCGAGGTCATATGATCCCCTTTTTTGACCTTCTGACAAGCAGACTCAATGGGGAAGCCAGATTCATTCAACAACTGTGTTACTAACTTAACAAACTGTAGTCATTTGCTTAACAACCGTGGCAAGAAAGGTAAAATGGGGCAAAACACACTTTTTAAAAAAAAATTAGATTTATATGCCGTCCTTCTCCGGAGACTCAGGGCGGCTTAAATGCGTTAAGCAATAGCCTTCATACTTTTGTATATTTTATACAAAGTCAGCTTATTGCCCCCACAAACCCCACAAACTGGTTCCTCAATTTACCTACCTGGAAGGCTGAGTCAACCTTGAGCCTGGGGAGATTTGAATTTACAGTAATTGCAGACAGCTGGAGTTAATCACAATGCACAATGCATTAGTCTGCTGAGCTATCCAGGCTCCTTAATAAACATCCCACTTTAGCAACATAATGTTTGGACTTTATTGTGGACGTAAGCCAAGGACTACCTGTACATCACAATGGAACTTAATATCTCATCTAAGGTACCTTCACCTCTTCCAGTTGATGTGCTTTGGGTCCCAAATATCTTATCTGCCATTGATGGCTTCAGTTTTGGCCCGACCCAGACTTCGTATGAATACTGTGTCCCTTTTTTCCCCCCCAGACATAAACCCCCCCAGAGATAGAAAACAGTGCAACGGATACATTAGCTAAAATGAAATTATCTGCGCCGAAAACATTACCCTCACATGCTATTTTTGCTGCAAATGTTTGTGCCCATCTGTTAACGGTTAACATGGCTCTCTGCCGATTACAATTTGGCTGTTTCATTAAGGCATATGTACTATATATGTAACCCACAAGCACTCTGCATAAATTAATCAGTTGTGGAGGAAGATGGAGTTTACTGTTATTATCAGCCCTTCAATAATTTACTGAAAGCTTATAATGACCCACCCTGTTAAGAAGTACTCCAGTTAAGGTACATTTCGTGGGGAAATAGCCGAAGGAGGATATAAGCAAGGGAAAATAGTCACTGTGACTTCAAGATGATTCCTCTTGCTCGTGAAAAGTAATGTATGTTTTGCATACATAATGTATGTAATGCAAGGCAAGTTGTCAATGTTACTTCTGGGCCCTGCTTTATAATCCCTGGACTGGAAATGGTTGCTTGCTTTCTGAAACACAGAACTTAGAATCACAGGTCTGGAAGGGACTTAGAAGGTCTTGTAATTCAAATCCCTGCTCGAGGCAGGAGACCTTTTTATTGTTTTTATTTTATTAGTCATATTTCTATGCCGCCACTCTCTGAGGACTCTGGGCGGCTGACACCAAAGACAGTATACTAAATAGCAAATTGCCCCCAACAATCTGGATCCTCATTTTACCCACCTCGGAAGGATGGAAGGCTGAGTCAACCTTGAGCCGGTGAGATTTGATCCACTGATCTGCTGAACTAGCAGTCAGCTGAAGTAGCTGCAGTACTGCACTCTAACCACTGCGCCACCTCGGCTCTTAGACCTTATACCAGGGGCGTCAAACTCCATCTCATTGAGGGCCTCACCAGGGTTGTGTTTGACCTCGGGGGCCAGGGTGAGTGTAGCTGGGGTAGGTATGGGGTAGGATGGGCGTGGTCAGTTTGACGTCAGGGGCACCTGTGGTGGCTAAGTGCTAAGGCAGGACTTCCCTCTGACCCTCCCTCACTCTTGTTATAACCTCCTTCCTTCCTTCCTTAATTTAATTTAATTCAATTTGTTCAACTCTGAAGACTCAAGGCGGCTTACAATGCATTTAAAAACCATATATAAAAACATTAAACATTAAAACATTAAAAACAATGAAAACCCATTTACACCATTCATGGCCGGATCTCGCCAGATCGCAACAGCGAGATCAACAGCCAGGCCTGCCCGAAAAGCCAGGTCTTCACCGCTTTTTGGAAGGCCAATAGGCTGGAGGGGGTCCGGATCTCAGGAGGTAACTGGTTCCAGAGAGCTGGGGCAGCCAGAGAAGGCCCTCTCCCGCGGGCCTGCCAGCCAGCACTGTTTAGCTGATTGGACCCGGAGGAGACCATCTCTGTGGGATCTTACCCGTTGCTGGGAGCTATGTGGTAGAAGGCAGTCTTGAAGATAACCTGGCCCTGAGCCATGTGGGGCTTTAAAGGTAATAACCAACACCTTGAATTGTAATGGGAGACCAATAGGGAGCCAGTGCAGCTTGCGGAGAATTGGTGTAATGTGGATGTACCTAGGTGCACCCATGACAGCTCACACAGCTGCGTTCTGGACCAACTGTAGTCTCCGAACACTTTTCAAGGGTAGCCCCATGTAGAGCGTGTTGCAATAATCTAACCGTGAGGTGACAAGGGCATGAGTGACTGTGAGGAGAGCCTCCTGATCCAAGTAGGGTCACAATTGGTGCACCAGATGAACCTGTGCAAAGGTTCCCCTAGCCACAGCTGACAGATGTTGCTCTAATCTTAGCTGTGAGTCTTCCTTCCTTCCTTCCTTCCTTCCTTCCTCCCTCCCTCCCTTCCTTCCTTCCTTCCTTCCTTCCTTCCTTCCTTCCTTCCTTCCTTCCTTCCTTCCTTCCTTCCTTCCTTCCTTCTCCCCCTTTCCTTATTTTTCCTTCCTTGCTCTCTTCCCATCTTCTTCTTTGCCTTTCCTCTTTCCCTTTCTCCTTTCCTGTCCCTTCTTGCTTGTTCAAATGCAAAAGGGGAAACATGTCTCCTTTTGTTTTGCTAGCCCTCTGCCAGAGAAAATGGAGCTGTGGGGTGGGGGTGGGGGGCTGTGCGCGGCTCCCCTGGGCCCTGTTTTTGGCTGCGATGGCCTCCTGCACTCCTCTGCCCAGCGAAAATGGGAGCTCTATTTTCACTGGTAGAGGCATGGTGGGCCGGTCCTTTGCTGTTTCCAGGATGGCCCTGCGGGCCAGATCTAAGCACTCCATGGGCCACATCTGGTCCGAGGGCCTGGAGTTTAACACCCCTGCCTTATACCATCACAGTCAAATGATTGTCGGGTCTCTTGAAAACCTCCAGTGATGGAGCATCCACAACTACAGGAGACAAGCTTTCCATTGATTAACTGTTCTCACAGTCAGAAAATCCTTCAGGTTGGGTCTGTCTTTAATGATTGTCCACCTGTGAATTCTTGTCCTTCCCTCTGGTGCTTTCGAGAACAAGTCAGTCCCCTCTTCTTTGCGATGACCCCTCAAGTCCTGGAAGGCTGCTATCATGTCAACCCTGACCCTTTTCTTCAATAGGCTAGACCTATGATGGCGAACCTATGGCACGCATGCACGAAGTGGCACATGGAGCCATGATGTCACCTGGCACGAGCGGCGTTCCCTGTTCCTCTTCCAGGTTTCTGGTGTGCGACGATCAGCTGGCCTTTTTGCATGCGGAAGTGCCAGAGACTGGAGGAGCTGGTCTTCTTTTTTCCTCTGTGAGCATATGCGCCAGCCAGCTGATCGTCGCATGTGCATATACGCCAAAAAACCCCAGAAGAGTAGCTGGCTGAAACCGGAAGTTCAGTAGCTAAAACTGGAAGTCCATTTTCAGGTGCATGCATGCGCCCTGGGCAGCTCCTCTTCCGGGTTGTGGCCCAGACAAGAGCATGCGCTCCCTTTTCGGCACTTGGATAGACCCACCTGGTTTTCTCAACTATTCTCAGCCTTCATCCTCTTTATCGTCTTTGTTGCTCTTTTCTGTACACTTTTAATGGTCTCAGAATCTTTTTTTTTGCATAGAGTTTGAACCCAGGTTACTTCTAGGACCAATTGTTCTTCACCCTGTGCTTTCAGATTTTCCAGAAGGCATCTTCTGCATGTCTTATCGTGGCTAGGACTAATATCAACAGCAAATATGGAGTTTGTTTTCTTTGGGACTTTCCACTGTTGTGGAATAAACAGCCATCAGAGACTTCTTAATTACAGTTTAAGAAACAGCTGGTGGATCCATTTTCTAAGTAAGAAGCATGGCTTCAGAATTTGTGAACAAAAAGTCAGAAACAAGGTAATCAAGATGCACCAGTGAAATTCAAGGCCCTGTATTGCACCATCTGCTATGAACGGTAGGTATTTAAGCTATGTCTTCAGAACACACCTCTTCAGCTCCATCCAGAAGCCATCAGAAATTTTCTAGCCAAAAGGGCTGGTGGTGAATCAAGGCCTTATACACCAAGGAAATTTTCCTAGCAGACAAACACTTCTTGGCTGCCAGCTGAGTCGGAATCTTCATGTGCCATATTGAACATCTGGAGGCTGAACCAAAGTTTCCAAAAGTCCCTGCCTTCAAAGAGTTCCTTGAATTTTGCTACTCATCTGGAATATAAGAGGTTGCCACAAAGAAGAGGGAGTCAACTTATTCTCCAAAGCCTCAGAAGGCAGGACAAGAAATGATGGATGAAAATTAATCAAGGAGAGAACCAACAAAGAACTAAGGAGAAATTTCCAGACAGATAGAACAATTAACCAGTGAAACGATTTGCCTCCAGAAGTTGTGAGATGCTCCATCACTGGAAATTTTCAAGAAGAAATTGGACAACCATTTGCCTGAATTGGTATAGGGTTTCCTGCTTAATCATAAGGCTGGACTAGAAGATCTCCAAGGTACTTTCAAGCTCTGTCGTTCTTATATTTGATCCTGGAAAGCAAAGGTACTTGCAACTGAGAGGAACAATCTTCCATATGCCACATGCATCAAGATGCAAATGATTAAATCTAGATCATTCTGGCAATCGTATTGTGGTGCCTGTGATGACACCTACAATATATTGAAGATTCTATTTCAATTTTTATTAATATTTTTCCAATGGAGGTATTATATTTATGGTTGTGCTTGCAGTCTGTCAAGTTACTGAAAATCCTACTTCCACCCTTCCACCACAACCCGCTCTCATATTCTGTGTGTGGCTCCTATTTTTCAACTGCTCGCTGTATTTCTATTTGATAGAAACATCTTCCAGGATTGCCAGTCATGCATATCCATCCCTCATAGTACTGAAACGGCAGATCTGTCTTGGGAAATGGATGACTTGGAAATCGGATGGAAAAATAAAAAAAGCAGAGGTAATAATACCATAAGGAGGAGGGGAAAAAAACACTTTTACTTTGGATATTAAAAATCTCAGCTTTAATACTTGGCATCCCCAGGTTAAGCTAGACTGCCAAAAATGTAAGCTTTTGTGTGTGTGTGTGTGTGTGTGGAAGGGCGGGGTTTCTAGTTGTTTACTTTTATTTTACAGATTTATTTATTTGCAATCACCCTCATTATACACTACTTACTAGATTCTAGGTGGCTTACAATATTCTAAATAAATACATGTCAGAGGGCCAGATTAAAAAAAACACATCACATTTACTGTATTTGCAGAACAGAACAGTTTCCACATTCTTTTTTGGAATGATAAAACGGTGGGCTCATTTAGACTTGGGAAGGCTGAGCATTGCAAAGAAAGGAAGCTATGCTCTTGCTATCCTACAGTAGCAGCCAAAATTGTGGAAACCTTTGGGGAAAAGTGTATTTTCTAAAACTAGCTAATAACACCACTTTTTTTTGGAGTAGTACCATAAAATTATATATCCATGGAAAGATAACTTAATCAAGAATGTAATGCAATAACGTTTATGAAGGATTTGCTATTAGAATAGCAGTTACAGTATAAAGGAGAAAAGTGAAACACGTAGAAAAAAACGAGATACAAAAAAATCACCATAGAAAAAACAAGATATACAAAAATGATCACCATGTCAGTTAATACTTCGTTGGGTAACCTTTAGCATGAATGACGGCCATACAACGTCTTCTCGTGGAGTCAACCAAGTCTTTTAGTTCTGCAGCTGTTCTAATGTGAAACCAAGATTGAAGGATTCTTCTGGGTTTTATTGCTGGGTCACTTCTGACTAACAAGTTTCTTTAGTCGGCTCCATAGATTTTCAATTGGCTTAAGGTCTGGGCTATTCCCAGGCCATTCCAGCTGTGGAATAGGATTAACTTGAAACTCCAAAAAATTTAAAAAAGTGGTGTTATTAGCCATCAAAAATACACTTTCCCCAAAAGGTTTCCACAATTTTGGCCACTACTGTACTCCCATGAGGTGGGAGAAGGGGTGGCAGAATCTCAGGGCAGGGTGAAAAGAGGAATCAGCTTAGAATCCCTATGTAGCCACAACAAATTAAAGCCAACAATCCTTGAGTGCCATTGACCCTTATCTAACTCTCACCAGATGCTGACTGTTAGCTGAGAATACTTTTGTGCATAGTCTGTAGCAATACATCAGTTTAATTGAACTTTCATATGTGGACCTGGACTTTCATACCTGACATGATTCCTCAGGGAGTGGGTATGCACGGCACCCTCTTCCAGCTAAATTGCTTTTGGGTGGGTAGATTCGACCTGAAGCAACTGTCCTAAAGGCCTAAGCCATGAAGGCCTTTGTAAGTTATGGTGTATACACCATTATCTTCGAACTTCCTCCTCCCACCCCAAAAGAGTTGTGTTCTTCGATTGCAAGATGAAGGTCCATTTCTGCTTCTACACACTTTGTGCTGACTCAGACTGTGGGTTCCATTCTTAGAACTTGCTACCTATTACAAAACGGACACCTTTATAAACCACTAGATAACGCATCAGGGGTGAAATCCAGCAGGTTCTGGAGAAGCGGAAATTTTGAGTAGTTCGGAGAACCGGCAAATGCCAACTCTGGCTGACCCAGAGTGAGGTGGGAATGGGGATTTTGCACTATCCTTCCCCTGGAATGGGGAGGGAATGGGGATTTTGCAGTATCCTTCCCCCAGGAGTGGGGAGGGACTGAAGATTTTGCAGCATCCTTCCCCTGCCACGCCCACCAAGCCACCAAGCCACTCCAGGCCCAACCAAGCCACACTCACAAAACTGGTAGTAAAAAATTTGAATTCCACCACTGCACTGGATCATGGTTTCAGAGATATTTCCATACCTAAGTAGATGACCAAGGTCAGCCAAAAAAAAAGCAGTGGGAATGGAAGCAGTTTCCAATTTCCTGCTGGCTTCCCCATTGACTTTCCTTGTGGCAAGTTGGCAGCAAGTATTGGAAATGGCAATCCGCTGTGGCTGTGGCTATCCACTGAAGCTACCCACAACTTTTCTAAATTTCTATCCCACTAGAAGTGTGATGGCTTCAGGGGACAGCCACAGTCATGTGATTGCTATTTCCAATCCTTACTGCCAACTTTGATTTTGCTTGCATTCTGTAAGTTAGGCCCATTGAAGCATGTTGTTTCAAGATTTGCTGCCCTATGATGCACTGTTCCACCAGTTGAAGATTACAAACAATCGAACAGGCAAAAGAAATTTTAGTAGTATATAGATTACATCCATCTAGTGAGGGAAATGAAGAGATAATCTGATACTTACAAATCTCACTTTTGACTTTTAGAGCACATAAGCTAAGGATATGGATCCAACACAGTCACGGATACGTATGTTTTCTTTTCTTAACATTTCTACCTTCTGCCGATTTCCCTTCTATTATTCTGAAATCCCAGTCTAAACTGTACATTCCAATCCTAATCACACTTCAAAATAAACCTCTTTGAAGATGGATTGAATTTATTTCCCTACATAAAACAGGCTGATCACTAGAAGCACAGCTAAATGAATAGTAATAGCAATAGCACTTAGACTTATATACCGCTTCACAGTACTTTACAGCCCTCTCTAAGCAGTTTACAGAGTCAGCATCTTGTCCCCAATCATCTGGGTCCTCATTTTACCCATCTCGGAAGGATGGAAGGCTGAATCAACCTTGAGCCAGTCAGGATCGAACTGCTGGCAGTCGGCAGAATGAGCCTGCAATATTGCATTCTAACCACTGTGCCACCATGGCTCTTGAATGCCTTCACAAGAGGACATTTTCCTCCTTGCAATATTTGCAGTGGGCCTACAACATAACATTACTCGTTATAATGTATACAGACAGGCAGTCCTCGACTTCTGACCACAACTGAGCCCAACATTTCTGTTAAGTGAGGTTTGCTCCATTTTATGACATTTTTTTTTGCCACAATTCTTAAAGTGAATCACTGCAAGTTGTCAACTTAGCAACATGGGTTGTTCAGTGAATTTGGCTTCCCTCTTGACTTCGCTTGTTAGAAAGTCACATAATGGGACCCAGCAAAGGTCATAAATATGAACCAGTTGCCAGGATTTAAATTTTGATCACATGATCATGGGGGGGGGATGGTGCAAAGGTTGTAATGATGAAAAACAGTCCTAAATCACATTTTTCAGTGCCGTTGTAACTTTGAACGGTCACTAAATGAATGGTAAGTTGAGGATTACCTGTATTATAAATACAGAAGGGGAAGACTGAGTAATTGCATGAATATACATTCAAATAGAGTGGTGTCCTGTAATTATGATCTTGCTGATTTTTGAAAATAAATCCACAGAACTGTTGCAATAAGTTCTATGAAAAAAACAAGTGGCTTCTCTGCTATTATTACTATTACTGGTTAATGCTACATTAGTGCTTTGGGGAAATGCTTTATATAATAATTTGTAATAGAGTTTTCTTCGTACAATGAGTCTATATTGTTTCTATAGTGAGTCCTAGGGAGGCAAGTACTCAGCTGACCTTTTAAAGCATTACATTCACTTACTATCCAGCTGTGAGAAATACAAAGCTTTCTCTTGGATCAACTAAGAGGTTTTCTACGGCAATATTCATAGGGTAAGAGCTTCATTGATAGAAATATACTCGAAGTCTTAAAACACCATCCAATCACATAGAAATATTTTCATCCTTCAAAGAACCATTTCCCCCCCTCAAAAAGAACATTTCTGGACATGTCCCAAACACAATATATCACAAGCTGTGCCCAATTTTTGTCCTTTTCAGTTTAAATACTTTCTATCTTCATCAGGCTAAATGCGTTGAAATTTAGTGCAAGGCAATCTGGGGAAGAAAACGTGCATTGATAATTATTTAAGGCTTTCTATTTGAATGGAAACCTATTGGGAAAATATATTGAGACCATACTGAGAGCCAAGGTGACCTATGGTTATACAATGTTGGGATGGAAGACCCAGCTTCCACCCAAATCCACCCAAACTCAGAGGATAATTTTGGGCCAATTGTACCAAAGGCAATTTTTCAAGAGGCAACTGGACTTTCATTTTTCTTTGAAGATGTTTCACTTCAAAGCATGGTGCAGTGGTTAGAGTGCAGCCCTGTAGGCTACTGCAGGCTTCTTCTGACTGCTGATTGCCAACAATTCAGCAGTTCAAGTCCCATCAGCTCAAGGTTGATTATTGCTATTCTCATCCAAGAAGCTTCTTCAACTCTGACTGGATGCTGAGGAATAGAAGCAGCTGAGGAAACTTCTTGGATGAGAAGTGAAACGTCTTCAAAGAATGTCCAGTTGCCTCTTGAAAAAGCACCTTTGGGACAACCATGCCCCAGATGACTGAGAATCTCCATAGATCTTTGTGTCGATTGCTCTCTTCCCAGCTTAACCCATTTTCTAAGGTGGCGGGCAAAGCCAACCACGTCTTGCCCTGTGCTTTGATAGAAGAGCATACCAAATAAAAACAAGAGGGTTGTTCAGCTGAACCATCAAAGGAGGATTGTATGGGTCACAAAAAGATGAGCTCAAATAGAACTCCAAAGGAGCAGCAAAGGAGCGAGTCTTCCGGCTGAACAGCCAGCGCAAAGTGGGTCTGGACGCCTCTTATGGGCCGCCCAATCAAGCCGACGCTCAGCACCACGGACAGTTCCCTGCGGTTCCGCCACTCGCCGCCGGGTGTCGCTGGGGCTCCACCTACCTGATCCTCGCTGCTGCGGGAGGACGATCGCGGAGGCTGGCCGAGGCGAGGCCGAGGAGGCTGCTGCCGCCGCCGCCGCCGCCGCTACGGTGGCGGGGCTGGAAGAAGAAGAAGAGGCGGCGGCGGCGGACGCTGAAGACGCCGAGGAAGAAGAAGAAGAAGAGGAGGAGGAGGAAGAGAGGGAAGAGGAAGCGGCGGCCGCAGCGGCAGTTTCGCCCTGCGCCGGTAGGAGGCGCTTGTCTCCCAAACCCGGCTCGGCCGTGGCTCGCCCGGGCGGGCTGCTTCTCCGCGGGCCGCTGCTCTGGATGTGCGAGACGGCTTCGGCCGCCTGCACGTCGGGAGGCGAGAAACGCGCCAGGACCCGCAACGCCGCCTGGGCTTTATGCTCCTGCGTGTCTTCGTCGCCGTAGTCCGACACCCGGCACTCATAGATGCCCTCGTCCTGCCGCCGGACCCCCGACAGCCGCAGCCGGTGGGAAATGTCATTGCCCTGGACTCGCACCGTCTGGAAAGAGGAGAGAGAGAAAAGAGGTTATTTAGGCGGGGTAGGGCCCGCTGTGGGGGTCGTTGGGGCAGGAGGGTAACCGAGCATGGTAAAGTCTCTGCTGTGATCAGACGGCAATAAAGCCCTTGGAGATTTTCTACGCTCTCCCTGTTGGGTTTGTAGACTGAGAAGGACAAATTAGGAAAGAGGAAAGGGAGCAACAGTGGTGATATAAGAGGGAGGGTCTCCGGTGACTCTGGTCCTCTCTAGAGTCTCCATCTTTAAGCCAAGGGGAAATCCCAGGAGGCAAAGCAAGACCTATTGATGTTCATCATACCTAATGCCGAAAGGTGCTCTCCCTATTCCTGCTTGAATTCAAGGGGATTTGCTTCCTAGTAGACAGCAGATAAATACCCTTTCTTTAGGCAGAACAAAGCCTCAGGAAGCCCACATGTTGTGGACGGTAAGATCACTTTCCCATCAGAGCAACATGCAACATGGAAAGAGGAGGACAGAAGCACCTTCTGCCAATTCATTCCGTGCCTCCATGATACAGTTCTACTAACCATGAGCTCCCTTCCCTAGTAACCTTCCTCCATCCAGCATCCTCCAGATATTTTGAACTCCACAATGTTTTTTTCAGTAGGCCAGAACATCGATTGGGGCTTATGGATCATTGAATCCAAGGCACTCTAGTGGGAACCACACTGATGGGCTTCTGGCTGCTGATCTTCCATGGGTTATTAGATCTTTTTGAAGCTATCATGCGTTGAGCATTGGACCTTCTGTCGCCACAGCCAGAACTCCCATGGAATCTCCCAGGCATGACATTGTGTATCAAGTCATCACTGGCTCTTCCTTTTCTGTGCTGTGACCCTGCCTCCTTTTTTGCAGCTGATCCCACAATGCGTTTGTCCTAGTACGCAGTTCTATTTTTGTGGTTGAGAGGGTGAGATGGCCTTATTTCTCCATAGCTTTCTCTTAGTTATAAATTGCTCTGTGCAGTCAAATCTAAAGAAGATTTAATGAGGCGAGACAATTAAGCAGTCAGGCAACATGTTGTGCAATTCAAAGTCCATTTCATGGACCAAAGATCTACTAATCATACAGTAGGATGGTCTCAAGGGCTGGGAGAGGTAGCAAGAAATAAAGTTAGTCTTGTTAATATTGCAGATTTTTACACAAGCAGCACTTCCATAATGCTTCTTTCTATTGCCTTCTAGTTTTATCGGCACTCTTAATTCTCAAATTCCCAGCCTTTTTATGGAGGGATACGATAAATCCCTCTGCAAAATCCATCCTCTGATCCACATCCTATCATCACATGGTTTGAAAATAAGATGGCTTCTAGCAGTGCATCTCAAATCACGTTATCATAACCTTTCTGGCATTTTGCACACATGATCCAATTCAATGTATGATGCTCTCCAGGAAGCCTGGTTGAAAACTTTGCCATCCTTTCTACGAAATTAGGGATTTTTTTCTTAAACGTTTCCATCTTCATAGGTCATTCATATCTGCTCCTCAATTCTAAAGCCTCTTCCTCCTCCTCCTGAGCACAGCAAATGATTATGGTTTAAAGGAGGTTGGCTTTTAGTGGAGGAAGATCTAAATTTCCTGACAGAACAATTAATCAGAGGAACACAACCAGAAGTTGTGGATGCTCTAACACTGGAAGTTTTTAAGAAGATTTTGGGCAACCATTTGTCTGAAGTAGTGTAGGGTTTCCTGCCTAAGCAGGAGGTTGGACTAGAAGACCTCCAAGCTCCCTTCCATCTCACCTCACCTCACCTCACCTCACCTCACCTCACCTCACCTCACCTCACCTCACCTATTCTATTCTATTCTATTCTATTCTATTCTATTCTATTCTATTCTATTCTATTCTATTCTATTCTATTCTATTCTATTCTATTCTATTCTATTCTACTCTACTCTACTCTACTCTACTCTACCCTACCCTACCCTACCCTACCCTACCCTACCCTACCCTACCCTACTCATTCTATTCTATTCTATTCTATTCTATTCTATTCTATTCTATTCTATTCTATTCTATTCTATTCTATTCTATTCTATTCTATTCTATTCTATATTCTTTCCACCTTCCTGGATGGATAATCCAGAGAAGGATTTATAGCACTAACCTGAATTTCACTGAAAGCTATAACAAATATCGTTGCAATCTCAGAATCTGTTTTAGTGTCAGAAAAGTTGAAAAGCTCTAATGCAGTCCACACAAAAATGCCCCCAATTAAATGCTCCCTCTCACGTGACCATAAATGTTCCCAGTACAGGAAAGAACTTGACTCAGGACTTCCAAGGGAGAAGGGGCAATTTCTCAAGGAGCTTGAACCTTACTTCTTCTCTTCGTTACATTTTAGGTTGACATACTACGCTTAAGCCCCGGCTTGTTTTACTGTGATTTATGAAACAGAGGACAAGCACATTCCCACCTTGCCTTAAGGCACAAATCAAGATTTGAAAATGGCAAAGACTGGTTTATTTACAGAGGCCGAAAAACCCGAGCAATATTCACGATGGGGTTACTAAAAAAAACCCCCATGCCTTGAAAAATCAAACCGTTCTTTGATTCATCTATTTTAAGCTAACATCAAGATACCTTTTGATGGTGCTCTTCATCTTCCAAATTGAATTGCCTTTCTCCCGAATGAAATGCCTCACCATTGTTAGTCTTTGCTTATGTCCGTTTCTATTTCTCCAGCCCCACAGTGACTATTTCTAAAGCACTGGTTCTCTCCTCCAAAATCAACTACTAATTCCATTTCCTTCTTCCCTTAATTAAATGCATCTCTCTACTACAGTCAACAGCCGGGGCCGTTAATCCTAGCTGTTCCCTTTTCTAGCAACAATGCATTTAAAATATATCACCTGTCAAAATATCAGCCCCCAGCGTGCTGGGGCTTTCTTGATCCTGTCTTCATCCTTTTACAGAAAGAAAAGGATCCAATCACATCCAGACACTCATTCTGTGCTTTCTGTTCTCCAGACTAAACCCAGGGCTCGTTTCTCCTCAATAAAGTACCAATACAGTGTCTGCATTTAATCCTCTCTGCAAAAGCTCACAAAAAAATCTCAGCCGGCCCAAAATTTCTCCCCTTTTTTCCCCTCCAAAAAAGAAAGAAAGAAAAAAAAGGGGGGAGGGGGAGAAAAGGAGAAAGAGTTGGAAAGAAAATGAACAAAAGAAAGGAAAAATGGAAATGCCTTGGGGGAAACCACAGAATTATAGCATCACACAGCTAGAAGAGACCAATTCTCTTCTAATTTTAAATTTTGTATCTTTTGGTTTTATCATGGTTGTGCACCACCCTGAGTCCTTTGGGAGAAGGGTGGTATAAAAAACTGAATGAATGAATGAATGAATAAATAAATTCAAGTCTTCACCCTACTGAATGTGTAACGTATCAACCGCATTCTGTTAATTTAATGAAATGTAAATGTAAAATAAAATCTAGATTTTGTCTAGCTGCTCTCCACTTAAAACCTGGATCTTACGTCGTTTCTGTTGTCTTCAGGTGAAAAAAATGGCACATCTCAATTTTTTGAGGGCATCATTATTATTATTATTCCTGTATTTGAATAGCTCGTAACTTCAAAAGCAGGGCCTGGCAGGGTTTAGCTAGCATGACTAAGCTGCACCTTAAACAGTATAAGCGTAGTTCCGTTGTAATATAGTCTAAATGAACTTGACAGAGGTGGATGAATGATGGATTAACCCCTGAAGTCTAAGGTACAATCGGCCACAGGACAAACTCACCCAGCAGGCCCAAAAGAGTATGTGATCCTTTTGTTAGAAGAAGTTTGGAAACCAGAATGACACACACCGCAAATTTAAAGTTGGCATTCATTACAGTATCTGAATTATTTAGCTGTCATGCAAGAGAGAGAGAGAGAGAGAGAGAGAGAGAAAAGAAAAGAAAAGGAAGGAAGGAAGAAAGAAAATGAGGGAAGGGAAACAGAAAGATAGATAGATAGATAGATGATAGATAGATAGATAGATAGATAGATAGATAGAGAGATAGAGAGATAGATAGAGAGATAGATACTAGATAGATGATAGATACTGGATAGAAAGATAGCTAGCTAGCTAGCTAGCTAGATAGATAGATAGGACTGGAGACTAAAACATACGAAGAAGGGTTACAGGAACTGGGCATGGCTAGTCTAGTGAAGAGAAGGACCAGGAGAGACATGATAACAGTCTTCCAATATTTGAGGGGCTGCCACAGAGAGGAGGGGGTCAAGCTATTTTCCAAAGCACCTGAAGGCCAGACAAGGAATAATGGATGGAAACTGACCAAGGAGAGATTCAACCTAGAAATAAGGAGGAACTTTCTGACAGTGAGAGCAATCAACCCATGGAACAGAAGTTGCCTTTGGAAGTTGTGGGAACTTCATCACTTGAGATTGTCAAGAAGAGATTGGATTGCCATTTGTCAGAAATGATGTAGGGTCTCCTGTTTGGGTGGGGGGTTGGACTAGATGACCTATAAGGTCCCTTCCAATGCTGTTAATCTAATAGATGGATGGATGGATGGATGGATGGATGGATGGATGGATGGATGGATGGATAGATAGATAGATAGATAGATAGATAGG
Source organism: Masticophis lateralis (assembly GCA_030761175.1). Taxonomy (NCBI): domain Eukaryota; kingdom Metazoa; phylum Chordata; class Lepidosauria; order Squamata; family Colubridae; genus Masticophis; species Masticophis lateralis. The sequence continues at coordinate 9,049,789 of JAUDYJ010000010.1, read as the reverse complement.
GAGGGAGGGAGATATGAAGATAGGAAAGAAGGTAAATACAAGGAAGGAAGGAAGGAAAGAAAAATGAAAGAAAGAAAAAGAAAGAAAGAAAGAAATGAGAATAAAAGAGGGTACTAAGAATATCTATTAAATTTATTCCCTCCAAGTTACACAGATCATTGTATTTTGGGGGACTAAAAGGCTCAATCTTAGTTCTACGGTGTTCTGTATCTGTCCTACCATTTCTCCAATCATTTAAGACTTTAAGTACAAGATGAAACCTTAGCAAAACTCTGATGAAAAAGATGCCTTCGGATCTTAGTAAAAAACAGTGGGGCCATTTCCCCACTGTTTCTTGGTAAAAACAGTGGGGCCATATGTTTCTTGGAGTCCTCTTTTCTCCATTAAGGGGGAGGATATTTTTTTGCCATTGAAACAAAAACTCCAGCATTTTCATCCAAATAGGTAGAATTCCCATCTCTACCTCGAAGCGGTGCAAGCTTAGAAAGGAGAGAGTATTTTAACTCTTCTGAATGTATAAATATAACCTGCTCCTCAGGTAGGCAGCTGGTGGCCCTACCTCTACATGAAGCCCTTGGTCTAAATTCAGATGGTCCTTGGCTCAGTTTCAGAAGTGCTCCACAAGTCATTAGAGTAAGCTTAGGGCAAAATGATCTACCCTTTTCCTACTGGATAGAGAGGAAGAGAGTGTTCTGACCCAAACCACGAAGCAGACTCCTTATCCCAACAAAAAACTGCTTTTTATTAAGTTACTGTGAATTCTTCTCATTCACATCCAGCAAAGGGTGAATTTGCAGTCACAGACCTTATCTGGCTTGGAGAACTGCCAGGCTGACATCTTCAAAACTTGGCAAGGAGCCTCAGAGAGTCATGAACAAATTTAAGGAAACTAATTGTCTCCTGCAAACTCCCCTCCCCTTTTGGGAGGGGTCATTCATCATCCACCCGTGGCTTTACTCCTGAGTTGACCCTTGTTCTTTAGCTGTCCCCTTCGTCTGACAACTCTGCATGCACACACTGGGAACAGGCTCCAGCTCTTCATCTGCCCCACTTATCTTCGACTCCAAAGGTAGCTGATAACTGTCAGACAGCCCTGGCCCTCTCTCTGCCTCTGACGCAGAGCCCTCGTCAGAGCCTTCCCCAGACTCCAGGGCTGGCCCATGTTCCTCCCCAACCTCCTCACTGTCCGAATCTGCTACCAGCTTTGTTGGCCACTGGCAGTCCACAACAGAGAAAATGAAGAGATCCATGCTTTCTACCCTGGCTCCTCCCAACAATGGCTTATCTCCCTTTGACCATCTGCTGTGGGGGGACGTGGCTTCCTGACCTATTGGCTTTGCCTACTATGGGATGAGACTAGAGTTTGAGAAGATGAGAAACCCAGAGACAAGTTAGTCTCGCTACTAGCTGAAGATCAACAGACTTCAGGAGGAAGGTGGACTTTCCCAAACTGTCACCTACGGTATCTACATGCCAAAGACAGACTCTGCTCTATCAGCAGTGCAGTTAGCTGATTGTAAAAGCCTCGCTGCTAATTGATATCGAGCGTGGAATGAATTGATAGAAAGGCATTCGTTTCCCGAATGTGTTCAATGAGTTCTGCTGCCTTTGGGTGCCTTGTCGTCCATTTTCAGGACAGGTAGAAATCTAACCTCAAGGGACCACTGCAATATTTTAGACAAGACAAACAATCCCATGCAGACATGCATGCATTTTGATAGGTACTTACGCTGATCTTAGTTGCATCTTTATTGGTTGCCTGAAAAAGAAAAAGAAAAGGAAGGGGGAAAAAAATGAAACAAGATTTCTGAAGATCAGGGACAATGCTTCTTTCCCTCTCCACAAAGATGGAATGGATAGTACTTCTCAGAATCCTTTTATGTGATGCTAATTTATTTGGATTGGGAGTAGACTCTTAACTCATTGGGTAAATGGTCTGGGTGAATCACAGCTGACTTGAGAAGATTCCTGTTATGTAGCAATAGCAAAAGCAAAAGCGCTTAGACTTATGTACCACTTTACAGTGCTTTTATAGCCCTCTCTAAGCGGTTTACAGAGTCGGCCTATTGCCCCCAACAATCTGGGTCCTCAATTTACCCACCTCGGAAGGATGGAAACCTTGATCCTGATGAGATTTGAACTGCTAAATTGAAGGCAGCCGGCAGTCAGCAGAAATAGCCTGCAGTACTGCACTCTAACCACTGCACCACTGTGGCTCAGTATAGAGATATAGTTTTGCTACCAGAAAGCAGCAGCTGAGGGCAAAAAGAACTAGAAATCACTTAATTTATTATATTTCAAGCAAATACAATTCCAACAGGCATGTGAAATTGCAATGGCATGAAGCGGGGGAAAGACCCAGCATTCAAATATTAGCTTTGAAAATCAATTTTCCTACCGTGCAATCATTTTAATGTCTTTATAGGTTATTTAGCTTTTTCTTCCCACCCTGCAGGTCTGTTGTCAAAGCCATTGAAAAGAGGCTCTTTCAAATGCTGAGCTAACCCATCGAAATAAGCTTTAAAGACTCAAGAGAAGGGAAGGCAGCGCCCGCATCCACAATACAAACTGGGAAAAGGATGGTTGCAGAGGCTCCGGACGGGCGTTTCCTTTTGGGGCATTGGCAAGGAAAGTTTTTAAAAAAAGTCAAAATGACTGTTATGACCACCTGATGGAGGCCCTCATCCCTTTTGGCATGTGGCACATGTCAAAACAACGGCAGGCCGTCCATCACAGTCACGGACGCCTTATATTTTCTCCTCTGCCAACCAACCGTTGGGTTGAGCCATGCCAGCAAAAGCCCGGTTTGTGGTCCCATATTGATCCTGCCCCCCAGGATGTCAATCCAAAAGGTCCACACATGCCAGAGGTGCCATGCAGAGCCCTCTCTGAGGCACGTGTGCTATCGCCAGCTGCTTTTCTGGTTTCCGGCATGCACATACGTGCCAGCCAGCTGGTATTCACAGGCGCTGGAGAGCCAGGAAGTGGCCAAAACCCAGGTCATTTTGGGGTTGTTTTCTGGCCTGTTTTCAAGCCATTTTCAGGCTGCTTTCTGGCTGTCTTTTGATCCAAATCTGCCTGAAAAGCAGCCCAGGAAATGGCCTGAAACCGGCCAAAAAGACAGCCAAAAAACCGGCATTCATGCGCCAGCCAGCTGGTCTTTGGCTTTCTGGTGCTCCAGCATGCACACAGATCAGCTGGCTGGCATGCATGTGCATGCCGGAAACCCAATGACCAGCTGGCCAAGGCACATGCGCACTGGCCAGGTTGTCTTCAGGTTTCTGGCACTGTGGCGTGTACACATGGATGCACATGCATGCATATTCTGGTTTGGGCACTTGGTGCTGAAAAGGTTCACCATCAACGCAACAGGTTTTTCTCAGTGGGGATATCTCAACTATGGAATTGCCTCCTGAGCGCAGAGCGGTTGCCGAGTGACAAGATCAAAGTCTGTTCAAGTCAAACTCAGCTCCTGGAGAAGGGGCATCCAGAAAGGGGTTCAGGTTGAGGAAAGAAACATTGGGGCACCATAATACAAGGCTTACTCCCTCTGCTCGAGTAAGGGAGCCTTTTCTACACGGGTTACAAAATCACTCGCCCTCCAGGCGTGTGGTTGATGTCACAACATGGCTTTTGTCATGCTGAGAAAAGCAACAATATTCAGAGGATGCCGAACAGAGGTGGGTTTCAGCAGGTTCTGACCAGTTCTGGAGAACCGGTAGCGGAAATTTTGAGTAGTTCGGAGAACCGATGGTAAAAATTCTGACTGGCTCCGCCCCCATGTATTCTCTGCCTCCTGAGTCCCAGCTGATTGGGAGGAAATGGGGATTTTGCAGTATCCTTCCTCTGCCACGCCCACCAAGCCACACCCACAGAACCGGTAGTAAATTTTTTTGAAACCCACCGATGCTGAAGCTTAGAACATAGAATTATAGAGTTGGAAGGGACCTCGGAGGCCTTCTAGTCCATCCCTCTGCTCGAGTAGGAGAGCCAGTGGCTCTCTTAGAAATGGTCCTACAGCTTTCTCTTAGGCTGTTTTTTGACCTTCTAATCAATCTGGATACTTAGTAGTCTCTCATTTGGTCCTAATGAGATACAACCTCACTTAGTTTCCATGTTCAGACAAGATCAACCAGTTGCTGCCGTAATTTAAGCAGATTTTTTTGTGGAATAATTTATTGATCAAACTTGTATGCCGCCCACTTTGCTGAAGGAAGAATACTACCCCAAGATAAAACAGTGCCTTGAACTGATGCTCGAAGCATTTTAAGTTGCTGGCTGATGGATGAATTTTCCTTTTAAGCTTCTTATTGGATTATTAAAAATGATCGTGTCACAAAGCTACACATATATAGCTTTGTACACCACCTTGGGATGTTTTGATGGGCAGCCCATTTTTTTAAAAAAAATTTGATTTATGTGCCGCCCTTCTCCGGAGACTCAGGGCGGCTTACAATGCGTTAAGCAATATGCATTTAACAAACACAGAGACAAATAGTAATAAGTTAGTACAGAAATCCACCCAATATGAAGTGTGAATTTTAAAGCGTGGGCACATTTAAGCTATAGCGGTGCGAGTCTCTGCTTTTTTAAAAAAATTGCACCAATGTAGCGACTGTGATGAGAAAAGCACGAAGACCGAAGAGATTATGCAAAAATACACACAATTAACATATTCTGCATCCTTTAAAAAAGTTGCATGTTTGGAGATATTGGAGGGGGGGGGGGAAAGAGATGTAATTTTCCGTGATCACAACTGGCTGTGCCACAACTGTATTGGCAGAGAGCAAAGCTAATTCAGGCTAAGAGCATCGCTCTCAGTGAAGTCAGTTTTGATCGGCGGCAAGTGGGTGTCGGTGTTTCTTAATCAAAGAAAGGCTTCGCAGCAGCATCCAAGAATAAATGGCTGATACATTCCTTGTAATTTTTCCAGAAGAATTACATTATTTTCCAATAAAATAAATCTGTCGTGGTCTTTCTTTTTGGCTTGGAATAGTGGGGAAATTTGGAGCAGGATCCTGGCTTAAGAGAGGAGTGGTGCAATGGCCTAGAGGTGGAGCTCTCGCCTCACAATCAGGAGGCTGTGAGTTCAATCCTAGGTAGAGGTTAGATATTTCTCTCTCTGGGCACAATGAGAATATATCTGTTGAACAAAACTCTGCATTGGCGACCTAAAGGGCATCCGGCCAATAAATGCTCAGCTAGCTCCATTCAGTTGCCCAGACTCCACCCCGCAAGGGATTATGGGGTCATTCAATGATGATGATGATGATGATGATCCTGGCTTAAGAGAGAGAGAGAGACTGCCTTAACTGGTCCACATTGATCAGGAGCAGGGTCAAAAAAAAGTCAAGATGGCAGCTGCAACTCTGAGATCAAGACCTCGTCTTTTTTTACACGTGACACATATAAAAAAAAGGGAAAGGGGAGGATCTTTGATTAAGTGGGTTGGATATGAGCCGTGGTGGCGCAGTGGTTAGAGTACAGTACTGCAGGCTACTTCTGCTGCCTGCCGGCTGCCTGCAATTTGGCAGTTCAAATCTCATCAGGTCTCAAGGTTGACTCAGCCTTCCATCCTTCCGAGGTGGGTAAAATGGGGACCCAGAATGTTGGGGGCAACAGGCCGAATCTGTAGACTGCTTAGAGAGGGCTGTAAAGCACTGTAAAGGGGTATAGAAGTCTCAGTGCTATTGCTATATTGATTTTTCCTTTCCCTTTCAGTGCTCTGAGAACGTTGATACAATCTGCCTTCGCTTCTAGCAGGTCACAGTTGCAACAGAGGGGGAAAAAATATGTTGTATTGCTCCTTTCTCTCTTCCCTAAGGAGATACCTAAGTCAAACAAATAAGATTGTACTAATAAGAGTTGTGGTACCACAGTGGTTAGAATGCAGTGTTGCAGGCTAACTCTGCCGACTGCCGGCAGTTCGATCCTGACCGGCTCAAGGTTGATTCATTGTTCCATCCTTCCGAGGTTGGTAAAATGAGGACCCAGATTATTGGGGCCAATGTGCAAATAATGCTTACGCTGTAAGCTGCTCGGAAACTGCTGTAAAGCACTATGGAGCAGTATATAAGTCTAAGTGCCATTTCTATTCCTAACTCTGAACTGGGCCACAGGTATAGATAAAAAGCTATACCTCCCAGCCCCACAGTCCTACATTCAATAATCCTTTCTCATAACTGCTTTTAGATCCTTACATTTAGGACAACTTCTTCCAAAAGGCTGCCTTCCAGATGTGTGGGGAAGGCAATTTCCCATGATTTCCACTTGAGTTATGTTTTAAGACTAGACAAGCAGAACCCATCACAGTCACAGACTTGACTCTGCAGAGATCCAGTCAAGCTTGAGTTGGCTCAGTGCGTTCCATGCATCCAAAGGAGGTCTCTCGCCAACGTGGAATTGTTATTTTCCTTGCCGATTCCGTTCTCTTAACATGCCACCCCATGCCAAGAGCAGCTGGTGGCTGGGTATCTGTATGCCTTTGCAAATCAATTTCAGCAGTGCTGGAATCTCAAGGGAGGTTGACGACTATGGAGGATTGCCTATCAGTCAGCGACTCGGTGAGCTGCACTGGGTTTTCAGAATTTCAGTAAATACTCATTTGAATTCTGACCCATCCTGTGTCAACTTTCCATGCTCTGTTGATACTGCTGCGTTAGGTACCAATCAGACTGCCCATCCCATCGGCTGAAGTAGTCAAAAGTCACACAATCATGCACAATGGTGAGGAATTAGTTTGCAGAAGTTGGTTGGGGGGGGGGAGGGGGAGAAACAAAAATGGCGAAGCATCCAAAAGAAGAGTCCAATGAGGGTTGGGTATCTCCATCGTGGTGAAACATTGTTGGCTGCCTGAGAGGAGACAAGTGGAAAGCCTAGAGTGGCAGGATTATGGAGAGAGGCATAGAGTGGACTTTTCAACTAAGCCTTCCCTGCTGCAGCTTGATTTGCAAGGCCAGAGCCTTTCTCATTGTACTACCAGCAAGGAATAGGTGACAGGGCAAAAGCCAATGAAGTACAGCCCTCCCCGGACCTATTGCAAATGAAGTACAGTTCCCCCCCCCCCACCCCCAGACCTATTCAATAATTCTCAGGACATCTTACAGAGGCGGGGATGGCTGAGTGTAATCTTCTGGGAGCCAGCTGGAGGGGCGGTGAACTTACATATCCGTCACAAAGACAAATCAGGATTCCCACCTCCGTAAAAATTCCTTTTTTCCTTCTTTGCACATAGGTGACCATTTCCTTTGAATGCATTTGGGGGTTCAGGGTGTATCTTTGTGCAAACCCTCCCCCTTTCTTTTGAAATCCCTTCTACAGAGGGTCCTGCCCAGTGGTGTTATTCAGCCGGTTCTATCCGGTTTGGGCAAACTGGTAACGGTGGCTGCGGGAAGCTCCGCCCACCCGCCTGGACGTCATCACATCCTGTTTTTGACGCTCTGCGCATGTGCATAGGTCCTGCTCTCCCATTTACAAATGGGTAGTAAAAGTAAGTGCATACCACACCTGCTCCTGCCTGCAGGGGGATCCACGGGGGTTAGGGTTAAAAAAATGCCAAGAGGGTAGCAGCTCAGAGCTGTCATTTTTTACTTTTCCGATTCCCTGCCCTTCCCCTACTGGACACCCCAGTCTGACCAAACCTACAGATCCATAGATCTTGCAAGCGGATCTTTAGGCGCTTTTCATTCAGCTGAGGGATGATCGGTCCTTGCTGTGACTGGTGCTCATGCATTAAAGGCAAGTGAGCCCCTTCAAACCCAACGGCGAGCTCAGAGCTTTGCTTCTGAGTACTGCTAGGAAAACAGCCTCTGAAGTCTTCACCTGCTTCCCTTGGACTACATTTAATTATCACATGTCAAGAGAAGACATAAATCATCCCTCTGCAGAGATTGCCCGCAATGTCTAGAGAGGGTGGACAAGCACAGTCCCAACTGAGTTTAGAATGGAGGGGGAAAACCCTACAACCCTTAAATATTTAGAATGAATCATCTGCATATTGAACTCTATTTTGTCAAGCAACAACCAATCCTTTAGATCTTGTTTATTTATTTAGGAAGGGAAGGAGGGGGCAGTTAAGGAAATAAGGAAGGAAGGAAGGAGAAGCAGAAGGGAGGGAGGGAGGGAGGAAGGAAGAGGGAGGGGAGAGTGAAGGAAATAAGGAAGGAGGAGGAAGGAGGGAAGGAAGGAAGGAAGGAAGGATTTAATGCATGCTCAACAGCAATGAATTTTAAAATCTCAATAGGACTGGCTTATTGGCTTTGCAAAGAAGACAAAACCAGCTTTCCACACAAATTCAGTTTAAGAACCAACCTCTCAGTAACTTAAATACAAATGTTGAGACAGGAATGGATGGATAAATGGATAGGTAGATAGATAGATGATAGATGACAGACAGACCACTGATATAGTTAAATACATACAGCATGTGATTTCAGTCAATCATCTTAATCTTCTATGTTTGTCTTCCACTTAAATATCACCGTTTAATTATTAAGTCATCTTTATGTAGGTTTGTTACAAACAAAAAAACCCCCAAACCTCAACCATTTGACTCATTTCGGTAGTGAGGATAATAGTTAAAAGGGCTGCACTATTCAAGTTGATCATAATAAAATCTGTCCATACACATATTCGCACACGCACTTTTAAAAATGCTTGTATACGCCCCTGTTAGAAGTGGAAGCTCTGAAAAAGAAGTATATGGCTTTTAAGATAATGACTGCCTTTCAGACCCTATTAGTCAGCATTTATTATTTGGATTTCATTAAAACAATTTTGCATTGGCCCCCATGACTGTTCGCATCTGGGCTCAATTCAAAATGCTGCTGTGAACCTCTAAAGCTTACGGTGGTTTGAGAAAAATTACTACCTTGGCCTGAAGAAGGAGGAAAGTTTTGGCTTCCAAGGCATCCAAGTGTGTCTGTGTATAGATGTGTGTGTTACAATTTTAAAATAACCATAGAATCATAGGGTTGGAAGGGCCCTTAGAGGTCTTCTGGTCCAACCCCTAGCTCGAGCCAGAGACCTTCGAGAATGATGATGAGGGTGTTTCCTTTTGTATGTGTGTCTCACCATCTTGACTTTTTCTGACCACCCTGGTAGATGTTTTGTTCGGTTGGAAGATTACGAGGCAAAAATCTTTAAGGGCTAGGCCTTTAACGATGACATTTCCTCTTCGGGAAATTAAATCAGCTCCTTTTCTTCTTTGATTGATTAGTCGGTTGACAGATAGGCCCTAAATACAGCTTGGTTCTGGACCCTTTTGCACTGAAAGAAGACGACATGTATGAATGCGTTCTTGGTTTTGTACCTTGGCTGGTTGAGCTTGAATGAAATTATTTCTGATGGCCCTTCCTGTTGAAGTTTGTGCTGTTATTTGTTTTATGACGTCAGCCGATTTCATGGTCCAAAGTAATACTGTTTGGGAAAACAATGTCCTCTTGTAAAACATCAGGACGTTTATTAGATAATTGTTATTGATTACTTTTGTTAGGTTCATATTCTGTCCTTCCTTCCACCAGGAGCAAAAGGTGGCAAATACTGGATCTCTTTCTCCTTTTTCCTTGCATCCATGTAGGTTGGGTTGGGCTGAGAGAGATTAACTTGGCCCAAGTCATCACCCTCCCCCCAGGAATTTTCATGGATGAGGATAGATTTGATCTTCCCAATCCTGGTCCAACATCTGGACCACTACAATAAGACAAACGTGTAGGCCTATTTGGATGACTGTATCTCTCTCCCTTATCACTGTACTGAAGTCATTCCAATTCTATGAAGGAATGGAGATCAACACAATAGAAAGACTGCCCACTTTATTATATTTTTATGATTCAAAGGGCAGTTGGTAACCAACAGGAACTTTCCAAGTCCAACCTTTACCATACTACGTTGGTTGAGTGCAATCATATTTTTCTTACTCTTTATTGAACTTGTAGCCTATATAGTTCTGTCTGTCCCCAACCCATCCGTCCATCCATTCATCCGTCCATCTATCCATCCATCCATCCATCCATCCATCTATCTCTTCAACCATCCATCCATCCATCCATCTATCCATCCATCTATCCATCCATCCGTCTATCCATCCATCCATCCATCCGTCCACCCACCCCCCACCCACCCATGTCATTGAACATATGTCTCTCTGTCTGTCACCTATCTACCTAAGTTAGAGGAAAGGCATGAAAATATACAAACAAGGTATTAGGGCCAACCAAAATGTCACCAAAACATTTCTCTAAAAAATGTTTCTTAGTAAAGTTCTACAATAATCCTAAAAAGGGTGCCGGTAGAAGCCAATAACAAGAATTTCTGGAACACTATCTTTCCGGGTCATTGTACCTTGCATGCCATCCTGTTCTCATCCTGAAGCTGAAAATGGATGGAAATCAGTGTTTATGCTGTGGTGCATGGAATTCATCCCCCACCTCCCCATCTATTCTTTCCCAGTGTAGTTTAGTGATGATCCGAGTGGATCCCCTCAAATTCTATAATCTTATTTTATTTTATTATTTTTTATATTTTATTTTATTATTTATTTTGACATTCCACCTTCAAGGCAGCGAGTATATAGCATCTAATATTCCCTCCTTCTCCTATTTTGCCTACCACAATCTTGTGAGGTGGGTTGGGCTGAGAGTCTGTGACGGGCCCCAAATCATCCAAGCAGCTTCCATGCCTAAGGCGGGACTAGAATTCTCAGTCTCCTGGTTTCCAGCCTACCACTAAACCAACCTAGGTCTCATTCACCGAGAGAGAGATTGCTCGCCTCTCACTGTGTACGTGGTCTCTGCGTACAAGAGGACTGGACTGCCTCCACCCTAACCAGGACTGACATAATATTAGTTATCAGTACCATCACCCATCTCTGCTATCCCATTCGATCTCTAGAAGCTTACACGTTTATCACGTCAGTATGAAAGATGTCTAAACTGTGGGTCTGACTGGGTCAAACCTTCTTACCCTGGAGAGGATTCAGAAGGCCAGGGAAAAGATGGTGAATAACCAACCACCCCCCCTCCCTGACATGATTTTTATCTGCGTGGCAAACTTTCCTGTAGAAAGCTGCAAGGTGAAGCATTAGACGAAGGCTCATCACCTCTCAGAAGTCTTTTGAAAACTGAAACCATGAATCTCAGCTCGGCAAATTGAAAAACAAGCAGTCCACTCCTAGGGCGCAAACAATTTGTTTTCCTAATGCATTGCAACTAGGATATCGTTCGCTAGTTATCAGACACCATAACATACAGAATTAGCAGAAATGTCTGAACATTGCAGCCAGATGCACACCAGAGTCCCTAGGTGGTGACATCATGTTCCTGGATATGATCTCTGAACTTTGAGTTCTCATACACCTTTGACCCTTCGGATACTAATCAGCACTCCTGAACTAGAGACACAGATTCATCATTATCTTGAGCACTCATGGAAAGGACTGCATAAATGGTCCCCCCCCCCCCCGCTCCCCTTGGGTTGGTTCTGTACTTCGCCTGTGTGTCTGAATTAGCCCAGAAAATGCAGTTTTCTCCTTACGTTGCTAAAATGCTGCTTGAAAGTCCTCCTCCGTTTCTACCAACCATACGGACTGTGTAGCAAATCACGTTTAATTAATAGTGGGAGAATGTAATTGCATCATTGGGAAGTGGGTTTATTTATTTATTTACTTATTTATTTTCGTTACCTTGCTTCTGCTGCCAGGACCACTGATGGCTAACTCGTGTGCAAGCTCTCGTGCTGGTTCCTTAAGGTACCACCATTGGATTTCCAAGGAGTAAGAGGCAGATCCACTGGCCCGGAAAGCACAAGGCATCTCGATATCATCTCCCTCCCTAACCGTCACATCTTTAGGAACTTCGGTAAATGTAGCTGAAGATAAAAAGAAGGACAAGGAAACTAGAGGGTAGCAGAGGCGAAGGAAGGAAGGAAGGAAGGAAGGGAAGGAAGGAAAGGAAGGAAGGAAGGATGGATAGAGGAAGGAAGAAAGGATTGGAGGGAAATGGGAAAAGAGGGAGTGAGTGAGAGGCAAAGGGAGGAAGGAAGAGAATAGAGGAAGGAAAAAAGAACAGAGGGAGAAAGGGGAAAAGAGGGAGGAGAGAGGGAGAGGCGAAGGAAGGAGAACAAGAAGAAAGGGAGGGAGGGAGGGGAAAAGAGGGAGGGAAGAAGAGAGGCAAAAGGAGGGAGGAGGGAGGGAAGAAGGAAGGAGAGAGAATAGAGGAAGGAAGGGGAGGAGAGAGGGAGGGAGGGAAAGAAAAAAACGAGGAATGGGAAAAGAAAGGAACTAAGGAAAGACAGGCATTCCCAAGTACTTTTGCTAAAAAACCAGAAAGGCAAGCCAAAACACTGCACCAGAGCAGCATCCTTCAACCCGTGGAGCTATTGCCACAAACAGGTTCCCTGGACGTACACAATCACAAACACCAAAGAAAGAAAAAAAAATAAAATAAAAAAACAAAGGAAACCTGTGCAAGATATCTGAGCAAACCCTCTGAATGCCAAAAACCTTACTGAAGTCATTCTTCAAATTCAGAACAGGGCACACACATATCTCCCTGCCGTGCCAGCCAGTAAGTTCACCAGTCCTCCCTCCTTCTGAACGAGGGACTGGGAAACCCCCCACCCCCCACTCCACCGCTTCCTCCCCAGTACCAGGTAGACCTCCCTCCCCATCACTGCAGTCTCGGCACCCATCCATGTCAGACAAGTAGCTAAGGAGCCCCTAAAAGTTTGCAGGAATCTCTCTTTTCTTCCCTTCGGATGCCCACGTCCTCGGCTCTGCCAGCACCTCTGCTTTGCCCCCCTTTCGGCAGCTGTGCGGCTTTGCTCCCCCACCATTTCCCACCGTCTCCGGTTTAGCTTTGATTTCCCTGACTCTCTGCAGCAGAGCGCAGCTGCTGGCCCCCCAATCTTGCAGCTTTTGGCTGTGTTTTCTGCATGCACCCTTTGGCTTCAGCCTCAAAGCCGTGCTATTTGCAACCGTGGGTGGGTGGGTGGGCTGCTTACGACCCATAGCTGCCCCTCACAGGGAGTCATATTTTTTTCCCCCACCCTCCGTTCCTCCATCTCTCTCTCTTTCTCTCTCTTCGATTTCTCTATCCACAAACACGCGTAGCAATTTAGCCGAGTGTTTTGCCTTTCGGAAAACAGATGTGTTAATAAACATTGCACTGATTTTTTTCTTTAAAAAAAACTGTGGAAATTGTGCAGAAGGATAGGCTCTCTCTGACACTCACCCCCTGCCCTCCTCCCTTCGCTATCCACGTTCAACCGGCTGCCTTATTTTGCTAGACCTAGAGTAAAAAAAAAGGAAAAAAAAAAAGGGGGGGGGGAGAAGTTTGCAGACTTACCCTGTACAAGGAGCAGTAAGGGAGCATTAAGCATCAAGTAAGACAGGGCGCTGAAGAGCCCTCGATTTTCCATCTCATAAATGTATCCTTTAAGGTGCAAATGAACAAGAGAGGAAAAAAAAAATTGGAGGAAGGGTCCCCGCCGCCAGGCTAGGAAATCTTCAATCCCATGGCAAACCGTAGATCTCTAGACAAGAGAGTTGGACACCCGGTCCAGGATTCGGTTAAATCATCATCATCATCATCATCATTATCACCATCATCAAAACAAAACGAGATGGCTTCTACAACATCAAGGCGCCTTCCAAGTCCAACAGGCTGAACAGTGTGGGTTTCGCTTCCCCTCCTCCTCCTCCTCCTTTGCTCCGGGAAGCTCGAATTAAATCCACGTCCAGGTGGCCCCAAGGAAATCCAATGGTCATGAGGTCTGGAAGCTTGGATCCTCCTGAGCACAGAATGGGAAATCTGGACGGCTTCTTTTTCCCCCTCTCGTCTCTCTCTCTCTCCCCTTCAAGCAAACCCTCCCGTTCAACTTCCTTGCGTCGGATGGGATTTTCCGGTGTCCAAAGAGAAGGACGAGTGCCAGAATCTGCTGGCCAGACCCATCTGAGGTCGTATATTTTTGGCTTTTTCCTCCTCCCTCCCTCCCCCTTGCCTCTTAAGGGGTGATCTTTTTCCCCCCCCTTCTTCCAAAGGAGACGCCTGATCTCTGCAATATTCCTTTTTTTTTCCTCTTCCGCTTCGTTCTGCTTTGCTCCTGCCAGTCAGATCTGAAATCTCTCTCTTTCTCTCTCTCTCTCTTTCTCTCCCCTCCACCACCTCCTTAGCGATGCAAGGTCCGAATTAAACGCAGGAATCAAAAGGCTTGAGTTCCTCCTGGGTTTTTTTTTTTCTCCCCCTTTCTTTAAAAAAATTTTTTTTAACCCCCTCGCTTCGAGTCTCCAACCAACACACCGCTCAACCTATGCGAGGGACTTCACCAGCTGACGTTCCGGAGCGAGGCCGGTTCCGAAAAGGAGAGACGGCGGGGGGTGGGGGGGGTGGGGTTAGGAAAGGAGGGAGGGAGGGAGGGAGGGAGGGGAGGGAAGGAAGGAAGGAAGAGAGCAAAATTAAATTGTGTCTCCCTGAAATCCAAAAGGCTTGCATCGGAAAGCGACACGCCCCCTCCCCCCAGACCCCCCGACATCCCATCGCGCCATCCAAACTGGGAAGGGAGGGAGGGAAGGGGAGGTGGAAAGGAAAGGCAGACCCCCGAAACTGTCCTCTTCGGAGAGGCGTTTTGGCTTGTCTGCTTGGTCGTCTGCTCCGAAAAGGCTTTAGAGGAAGCCGGAGGGAAGGGCAGGGTGGGAGCGGGCTGGATGGGAGGAAGGGGGGAACCAGTGTGTGTGTGTGTGTATGTGGGGGTGTGGGGGGGAAAGATAGCCGATGGGGAAGCACCTTCCGCGAGAGACCAGCACCTGGTGGTCCCGCAAGTGCGCTTCCCCACGTTCATCCCACGGGAGCCTTGTCCCAACTGGGGAGGGGGAGGGGTCGCCTGCCACGAAGCCCCCTTTTTTCTCTTGTTTTTTCTTTTTGCAAAGCAGTAACCTTCCCGAGCCATCCGGGCTAACATCCTTAGAGGGGCGGTGTGTGTGTGTGTGTATGGGGTGTGTGTGTGTCTTTGGATGGATCCCTCTTGCTTCCTCCCCCCCGCCCCCCCCCCCCGCCAAAGCGCAAACTGTGCTTCAAGTTTCAGCCAAACAAGAAATAAATCGGGTGGGTGGAGTGTTATCCTCAAGCTAAGACTCTTCTCTCAAAAGCCCGCCCCCTTTTTCACAGGCCAGGGATCCTCCGACGCCTGGAGTCCCCCCTCGCCTCTCCTCCCCTTCGCAAACCCACTGGTATATCCTGGCTGCAGGGCGGAATGGGTCCCACTCCACACAAACCCCCGGTCCGTCCCTCCGGTCCTTCCCCCAGCACTAATGGCCATCACTTTCCCTTTTTTCCTATCTGCTTTTTTAAAAAAGCCATTCATGACCTGGAGAGACCCCGGAAAAAAGGGGGGGGGGGTTTAAAAGGAAAGGAAAATGAACCGATGGGGTGGGGAGCAGGGAAGGGGAGGCCCGAAGGAGATTGAGATGGTCGGGAGGTCAGTCAGATGCCACCCCGCCCTCCCCAATACCCAAATATTGTCCCCTTGGGTTCAAACACGGGATGTTTGAACCCAAGCATCCCTCAGTCCCTCTAGAGGAGCTGAGGGAAGAAGAAACCTGGGGGGGGGAGGAAGGGAAATAGAGAGTGGGGTTTCTCCCCCAGCCCGTCTCCCCCTAGCTGGAAGTCTGCATTGGAAAGGCCGAAGAGGGGCTGCCGGAGCTCGGACTGGGGGCGAGAAGACGCGGCGGCGGTGAGTGAGTGAGTGATGGAGATGGGGGGGTGGGGGGTGGGGTGGCGAGAGGAGCGGGGACCGAGCTGGAGAGAGACTAGTTGATTCAGTTCAAGATCGATTTCCGCCTTGGGTTGAACGGCGGCTGCTGCTGCTGGGCCGGGGGAGCGAAGAGGGGTTTTCGAGTCTCCGTTTCTCCATCCACCGTGAAGGGACTTTGGAGAGGGTGGGGCGGGGTGGGGGGGCCCTCATCTTGAATTGCTGAATGTGGGCAGGGGGCGTTTGGAACCTCGTTTCCCCCCCCCCCCCTTCTTTCTCAGTTATCTCAGATAACTAACCGGGCTTATCTCTCCCCACCTCCACTTGCTGCTCACTCCCTGGGGATACTTTAAGGGGGTAGCATTATAGTAGGGAAGGAAAGAAGGGAGGGAGGGAGGGAGGAAGGAATGGAGAAAAAAAGAAAGGAAAAAGAAAGAAAGAGAGGAAAGAAGTAAGGGAGGGAGGGAGGGAGGAAGGAAGGAAGGAAGAAATGGAGGAAGAAGAGAAAGAAAGGGAGGAAAGAAGGAAGGAAGAAATGGAGGAAGGAAGAAATGGAGGAAGGAATGGAGAAAGGAAGAAAGAAAGAAAGGGATGAAAGAAGGAAGGAAGGAAGAAATGGAGGAAGGAAGGAAGAAAAAGAAAAAAGGGAAGAAAGAAGGAAGGAAGAAATGGAGGGAGAAAGGAAGCAAGTAAGCAAGGAAGGAAGGCAATAGCTGTATCAGAATAAACCAAAATGGCTCAAAAACCTCATAACCTCTCTTGTTTTGCCGCCTTGCTCCAAAGAAAGACCACAATCCTCTGGATTTAGGATTTGGAGGCAAAAAAGCTCCTGTTACATTATGCCAGCCCCCACGGTATGCCAGGCATGATCAAGTTTGACTTTGGGTTAGCAGTTCTTCTGCCTGTGTCTATTTCAGCATGTGGTGCAATCCAGCATATGGCATTTCTTTTAACATTCTGTGTATTGTTTGAATGCAGAAAACTGATCAATCCACTTGCTAATTGAAGAGCGTGGCACAAAATTCACTCTATCCGTGGAAGGGAATATAAACTCCAGCTGCATCCTGAAAAACCTTGCAAGCCTGGGAGGAGGAGGAGGAGGGGAGTGGGGAGTGTTTAATCCATCAGGCATAGCTGGGCAGCTCGTGAACAAATAAACCCCACCCTTGGTGGTGTGGGAGGGGGATTCGGAGGGGGGGGAAGTTGAGAGAGGGAAGGTCACTGCTACAAATTTGGTTGGACATACACTTTCTGGCTTTAGCGGATCCTTTTAAAACTGCACCGAAGCTTAGCTTTTATATGTATGTAGAGGTTCCCATTGCAAGATAGTAGGAAAATAAAATTTGGCAATGCAGGAAGAGAAAACAGATTCTAATCTGGATTGGAGGGGAAACTCTACAGTGCTGTGGTTGGACCACAGAATGTAACTCATCATTCAATGGGCACGCAGCACCTTGAATTCCTTCATCCACAAAGGTCCACGTTTAGTGGCTGACATTGTTTCAGTTCTTAAGCCTGCAACCAGCAGCAATGGCTCATTTCTGGAGGCTTTGGGGGCAGTGAGCTCATTGATACCACGGTGATGCGATTTCCTTCCAGTAGCTCTTATTCCACTTGAGTAAACAGCCACAAGTAGTTCTGTGAAGGGCCCTTTTCTTGCCTCAACTGTTAAGCAAATCACTTGTTAAGTGAGTCAGTGAATCTGGCTTCCCCCTGTTGTCTTGGCTTGTTAGAGGTTGGCTGGGAAAGTCACAATTAGCAATCACATGACCACAACATGCGGCAACTGTTGTGAGTACAGTACATACATGCCTGTTGCCAAGTGCCTGAATTTTGATCGTCTGACAGTAGGGATGTTGCAATGGTCATAAATGTCTGGATGGGTGTTAAGCCACTTTTTTGAGTGTCGTAGTCATTAAGTGAATGGTTGTGTGAGTCAAGGAGCACCTGCATTATTAGGAGCCCTGGTGGCGTGGTGGTTAGAAGGCAGTATTGCAGGCTGATTCTGCTCACTGCCAGCAGTTCGATCCTGACTGGCTCAAGGTGGACTCAGCCTTCCATCCTTCCGAGGTGGGTAAAATGAGGATCCAGATGGTTGGGGGCAAGAGGCTGACTTTGTAAACCGCTTAGAGAGGGCTGTAAAGCATTGTGAAGCGATATATAAGTCTAAGGGCTACTGCTAGCTATCATCCATCATATATATCTCTATTTCTGTCTATTTACAGTATCTATCCATCACTGACTAACAGTTTCTCTATCTGTCTATATTCTATCATCTATCTATCGATCGATCGATCGATCTGGCAGTGGTTAGAATGCAGTATTGCAGGCTGACTCTGCCCACTGCCAGCAGTTCAATCCTGATCAGCTCAAAGTTGACTCATCCTTCCATCCTGTCAAGGTGGGTAAAATGAGAAGCCAGATTGTTGGGGGCAAGATGCTGACTTTGTAAACTGCTTAGAGATGGCTGTAAAGCGTTATATAAGTCTAAGTGCTATTGGTAACTAAAATCTATCATATCTTTCTCTATCTCTATCTTCTGCCTATCTACAATATCTATCACTGTCTATCTGTTTCTCTATATTTTCTCTCTCTTCACTCCCTCCCACTCTCTCTCTCTCCCCCCCCCTCTCTTGCAGTGGTTAGAATGCAGTATTGCATTCTGTCCCCTGCCAGCAGTTCGATCCTGACCAGCTCAAGTTTGACTCAGCCTTCCATCCTTCCAAGGTCGTTAAAACAAGGACCCAGATTATTTGGGGCAATAGGCTGGTTCTGTAAACCACTTCGAGTAGGCTGCAAAGCGCTACGTCTAAGTGCTATTATTTTATGAGCCTTAGTGATGCAGTGGTTAGAATGCAGCATTGTAGGCTAACTCTGCCCACCGCCTGGAGTTCAATCCTGATGGGGCTCAAAGTTGACTTCCATCCTTCTGAGGCTGGTAAAATGAGGACCCAGATTGTTGGGGGGCATTATGCTTATATTTGTAAACTGCCCAGAGTGTGCTGTAAAGCACTATGGGGCCATATATAACTTTTACTGCTCTTGCTATCATTTTTCACACTTCTTGGAAAGGCAAAGAAAAACAAATGGAAATTAGTGTTCTTGCAGGGATTTAGTTGCAAGAGTCCAAAGGCTGTGTGTGAACACTTTCCCCCCCCCCCTGCCCCCTCACTGTTACCACCATCTCTCCAGTGATCTGTAAGATCTCTGGCTTCCATTGCAGCAATTAAATCTCAAGGCAAAAGATCTGGAGGAAATTCTCCCTGGGAGATTTTTTTTCCCCCAGATCTTGAAGTGTAGACAGCTAAGCAAGCTGCAGACACCCTGCAACAGAAAATAGCAGCCTGGAGGGGTAGTACGTATCTGGCACTTCCAAGAATAAAAAGAGCCACGAAAGAAAGTTTGAAGCACCCAAAGAGTACAGAAGAAAAACAGATGCCTGTTTTTGTTGGGCGAAAAACTTCTAGTAAAGTTGCAGATGTCGGTGAAGCGAGGACGAACTGCACTCCGTCTGTTATTCTGCAGACTATTAGTGTGTTTATCATTGTAGTGGGTGAGCTGAGAATCTGTCTCCTTTTAAGAAGATCCTACAATTAGCCTCACTGATTTGTGGTGAAGGGCAACCTTTAAAATGGGTGAAGTCAATTCCTGTGTATCGTGTCAGGATGGCTGCCTGCAGGTAGATAAATCTAGGGTAGGGTAGGGTAGAGTAGGGTAGGGTAGGTTAGGGTAGAGTGGAGTGGAGTGGAGTGGAGCAGAGTAGAGTAGAGTAGAATAAGGAATAGAATAGAATAGAATAGAATAGAATAGAATAGAATAGAATAGAATAGAATAGAATAGAATAGAATAGAATAGAATCTGGAAATAATGTAGAATAGAATAGAATAGAATAGAATAGAATAGAATAGAATAGAATAGAATAGAATAGAATAGAATAGAACCTGGAAATAATGTAGAATAGAATAGAACCTGGAAATAATGTAGAATAGAATAGAATAGAATAGAATAGAATAGAATAGAATAGAATAGAATAGAATAGAATAGAATAGAATAGAATAGAATAGAATAGAATAGAATCTGGAAATAATGTAGAATAGAATAAAATAGAATCTGGAAATAATGTAGAATAGAATAGAATAGAATAGAATAGAATAGAATAGAATAGAATAGAATAGAATAGAATAGAATAGAATCTGGAAATAATGTAGAATAGAATAGAATAGAATAGAATAGAATAGAATAGAATAGAATAGAATAGAATAGAATAGAATAGAATCTGGAAATAATGTAGAATAGAATAGAATAGAATCTGGAAATAATGTAGAATAGAATAGAATAGAATAGAATAGAATAGAGTAGAATAGAATAGAATAGAATAGAATAGAATAGAATCTGGAAATAATGTAGAATAGAATAGAATAGAATAGAATAGAATAGAATAGAATAGAATAGAATAGAATAGAATAGAATAGAATAGAATATACACAAGTTTATACACAATCTGGTCAACTAAAGTACAACACTAAATTGGTGCCAGATAAGGGTCAATGGAATTCAGGAAAGGTTAGGTTTGGGAATGCAATGACTCTAAGCTGATAATGCATTAAACTCCTCCCCCTGCCAACTCTGCCTGTTCTTTCCAACTATTATATGGAAACTTTTTGAGCAGGTTTCCAGAAACTGCTTATAGGTTGCATGACTTTTTGTGAAGTCTTATCTTTTCTCTCACATCCTATACTTTCCTGGGGTTAAGATGTGCACTTCATGTATTCTATAAGTGTTATATAATGAGATTTCTCCAGTAGGCTGAGTGCTACAGTCCAGCTCTCAGGCTGCCTGCCTAATGAAATCAGGCCCTAGGCATAGCCTGCATTATCAGAGCACAAACTTTCCATTTCTTTCTACTGAATAGTAATATTGCATGGTGACCCAAGAGCTTGCGTGACTGATCAGTCCCAAAGAATTTGTGTTCCATGTTGACGTGCTTGGAAAAATCACTTGAGGAATAGCATGTGCAGGAGCCATGAAGGATAAGTTCACGTGGTCTCATGTCTTCTTTGGGAAGGAAGGAAGGAAGGAAGGAAGGAAGGAAGGAAGGAAGGAGGGAGGGAGGGAAGGAGTAAGAAAGGAAGGAAGGAAGGAGGAAGGGAGGGAGGAAAGAAAGAAAGAAAGAGTTAAAGCATGCAAGCATGGCTTCTAGAATTCCTTTCAATTCCTAAATAATAGCTATAATATCTCTACTCAGCTCCTGTGACTTCCTCCTCTCCTCCTCCTCCTCCTTACAAGTAAGGGATCAGGTTTGAAGCTGAGCCAGCAACATAAAATAGAGCTGCCCCTGACTGTTTGGGAATCTGAAAAGAAATGGCTCTGCTGATGCAAGGCTGGATCTGAGTGGGAGTTTTCATTAAGTCTCAGAATGGATGGCTACTTCCCATGGAGGAAATGCACTCTCAATAGCTTTTCCTTTACCGGTTCCCCTATGACCCATTATGTCATCTCCAGTATCTACATTGTCCATATCCTCGGCGCATCTTTCTAATACAAGCCAGTATTTCACTGGCCCAGGGGCAGATAAATTAAAACAGAGGATGCTGATGAGGGAGAACAGAAAACCTTGCTTTTAATCAAGTCAAGCCTCCCTGCTGCCTTTTATTGAGCGTTAGTTATGTTTCAGCAACTATGCAACTTCCAGCTGCAGAAATGGAGGTAGGAGACCATGATAGACCCCTGGTTGAGGGACAGTCAAATCATTTTTCAGGTTGTAGGTATTTTTTTTTCCTTCCCAGGGAGAAAAAATTCCTTCTTCTTGGTTTGGAACATACTTTGTAGCTGGAACCAGAGATGGGCTTCAAAAATTTTAACAACTGATTCTCTGCCTGCTTGCTAGGTGGGTGTGGCCATGATGGGCATGGCCTAGTTGGCCTCCTGCAACACCGGGGGAGGGGGACAGGGATGGGACGTTTTTGCCCTCCCCAGGCTCCGGAGGCTTTCCTCGAGCCTCTGGGAGGGTGAAAATGGCCTCCCCAGGCTCTGGAGGCCGTTCCCAAACTTCAGAACCTCCACGCACACCCTGCACTTACCTGCATCCAAAACAGGCTGCATGGGGACTCCTGGGTGGGGCAGGATGGGCGGGGCCGGCCAGGAATGGGTTTTGGGGGTTCTCCAAACTTGGGCCTAGTAGGACTCCTTGCAGCCTCCTGGGAGCCAAAACGGGGGCACATGGGGATTCCTGGAAGGGGCGGGATATGGAGAGGTGGGGCCAGCCTGCAATTTAACAACTGATTTGCCTGAACTGGCTGAATTCCACTTATGGTTTTAATCTCCAGGCCTTTCATCATCTTAGCTGCTTTTCTTTGCACTTCTTCCAAAGACTCAACATCATCTTTTTGGCAATGCGGTGACACCAAACTGGATGCCGTATCCCAGGCGTGCCGCTTTAGAGTCTTTCCTTCGCAGGAAGAAAGAAAGAAAAGTAGTGGGAAGGAAGTTCAGAGGGGCGGGGGGTCATTTGCACCTTCTCTGCAAAACCCCCGGCCCAGAATGAGCTCTCGTTCTGACGGGAGGACCCGAAAAGTAAAATTAGGAAGGATTCCCATATCGTCAGGCTTAGCGAACAGGATTATTTCTGTAACCTGTCTTTGCCGAGGTCATCGCTTTCTGCTACTAGCAATTTAATTAGAAATGGGGATGAGAGCTCTAGACCCTGGCAAATCTATGTACCACCCAACCGACACCCCCCCCCCCTCTGCCTTTTGTTATGATTAAACAATAAGCTCCAGGCCCAAAGTGTTTTTTTTTTCCTTTTTTTTTAAAGCTGGCAATATTGTTATTACCCAAGTTATTATAGAAAGTTGCCTGCAGTTATTTGCTTCCTAATACTTACTATATCACCAAAGGGAAACATATTGACTAGCTGCTTTGCAAAAATAACCATCCAAGCATACTGCAGCAGGAGGGAGAACATCGCCAAGCAAGAGCCTCTTCATAATATATCAGAGCCTGGCTGTCAGGCTCTGAGAAAATGCTGAGAGATGGGTTTGCGGCCAGCGATTTTGCTTCACTGGGTTTGAAAAGGTGAGGTGGCGCCTCCGTGCTCAAGCGGGAGTCGGCACACAAGCGGCAGCCGGCGAGGAAGGCACGCTCTGGGTTAGGAAGTTTGTTGGTTCACAAAGACCTCAACCCAGGTTGTGGTAAAATGGGAGGTAGGGAAAGTTCAAGGTAATACTACAGGGAAGTGGCAAGCAAGTTATCCCCTTTATCTATCAGCCAATCTTTTAGATGGAAATATTGGTGGTGATCCCTTCCCTTCCCTATCTTCCTTTCCTTCCCCTTCCTTTCCTTTCCTTTCCTTCCCTTCCCTTCCCTTCCCTTCCCTTCCCTTCCCTTCCCTTCCCTGTCTTCCTTTCCTTTCCTTTCCTTTCCTTTCCTTTCCTTTCCTTTCCTTTCCTTTCCTTTCCTTTCCTTTCCTTTCCTTTCCTTTCC